>OY856414.1:801108503-801628503 GCA_963693085.1 Alisma plantago-aquatica | reverse complement strand
GCTGCATCGGCAGCAGTGTTCCCTGACTTTAGCGCCAAGGTGTAGGCTTCAGGGTCTTGCGATAGCTTTTGTAGGCCTCTTCGAGGAGGTTTGTGCCTTTGTTTTTGATCAGTTCTAGGTACAGGTGTTTTTCCCCTTCCTCGCCCTTTCCTTGTGATTTCTAGTGTGGTTAAGAACCCAATTTTGCGATCTCACTCAGTTGTGTTTTCCCTCGTCTTTGATCTCTCTGTGTTCGCCTGAATCTTGTTGGACTTTCTGGGTTCCCGATGGTAATATCTACTGCTTGCCTTTATGTTCTAGTCGAGCCTTGAAGCCTTGCCGCTGCGGTTTTCCCCTTTTTCTTCTTCGCTTCCGCTGGAGTTGTCGGCTCTCAGCCATGGCAGGAGCCTAGATTTAGGGGTGAAGCCCCGTGCGATTTCTCACCTATACCCCCAGTTTTCCTTCCTCTTTGCTTTTTCTCGCGAAGGGTATAATAGTTTTTTTTCCCCATGTATCTTTCCTTTGGGGCGAGCCTGCCTGGCCACTGACCCTATGACCTGCCTTTTTCTGTTTGGGCCACACATGCAGTGTGGTCCCCCTGTTCCCCTCTCTCGCAAGCTTTCTATGACTATGTGGATTTTTCAGATTTCCTGATTAGTCAATTTTCAAAAAGTGATAACTAATTATATGCTAATTAGAAAAATACAAATAAATACTCGTTAGAATCAAAAAAATAAGCTATGCCTAATGATATCATTTTTATGACTAAATCTAATGTTTACTAAATCTAATGTTTAACAACATGTGCTTTCAATGGATATAATTAATTAAGAATTAACTTGTAAAAATCATAAGTAGATATTTATAAGTCAGAAAAATATAATAAAATATGTTTTGGAATCCTAATAACTTAATCTAAAATATGGCATGGTTTTAGAAACCTAATTCACATATTAATAAAAAGGTTTTTTTAGGGTTTCTAAAATCAATATAAACCTAACCCTAATCCCACATATATGTTAATAGGTGCTTTGGAAGCCTAAGCTTGGACCTAGAAGTGACTTTGGACGTTTGGCTCTGAAGTTGAGGTATGTTTGCATCCCCAATTATTCTTCTTGAGCAATTATCCTACTTTTGTCTTACTCTTGGTCCTATGGAAATTAGCCTACACATTATCTTGTTCTTTTGAAATCATGCTTCATGTGAAGTATCTTATTTTATTATTGATCTTGTGATCATGGATATTCTCTTGGAATCTTATCTTGTTGCCTTGGTGCAAGTTGGACTTTTGATATTATATGCCCACTGTGATGTGGATTTTTACTTGGTAATATATGCCCACTTTGAAGTGGATTTGTTTATATGTTTGAGTTGTCCATGTGTGATGGCAACATTGTTTATTATGACTATACCTTTTACTTGCCTCTACATTAAACATGCTATGTGATTCAGTAGCACTAGAGTAGTGTAAATTGCATTGGTTTTGTTTATAGCAGATGTGATATTTCCTGCTCTTTTTGGGACGGCAATGAACCTCGTACCCAGGGCAAGATGTGTGTCTTGACCCATTTTATATATATTTGGGAGATTGCCAGTATTCCTTTCTCTATCAGGCTTCAGCTTTATGGGGGTTGGCCGCCAATTGTGTTTATATTGTTCTAGGGCTATGTTTATCTCACATGCATGCATGATATTGATTGTGGGGTGTGTGCCCTACTTGTGCTTTGTTTCCCACCATGGTAGTGGATTTATTTATGGCACAATCCTTTTTATGTTGATTAATGGCAAGTATCTCCTTTAATGTGATTCTTTCTCTTGATACCCATTTGGGTGGTACTTATCTCTTGCATGGGAATCCTTTTATTTTGATATCCCTTATTCTTTATAAATTGCTCGGTTTGCTTTTTAGTATGCACATACCGGCTTTTGCTGATGTCTTTCATTTTCCTCTTCTTGCTGGGGTATGCTTCCAACCCTAGGTGGAGGACTTGGATGACAAGGCTTGATGACCTGGACTTAGATTGTGAAGTTAAAGCTTGGAGACAATCTTGAGGTGGTTTAGATTTCCTCTACATGGATCCTTGTGATGTAAGTTTGTAACCCTTTGTTTTATAATTGAATATAGTCAAGTTTTTATTTTGTTGCTATACTTTGGTCTTTTGATTACCATTATATAAAGATTTGAAAATTTTACACCCACTCCATCATACCTTCTGAGTGTGTTTGGACTGGAGGTTCTATTGTTCATTTTTTAATTAGAGAGGTGGTTTCACTTCTTTAAAGCATGGTATCAGAGCCCATGGTAGTCGAAATCTGACTATTTCAATTTTGTCTCCCTGTAGAACCCTTGACTTTGCTAGTTAGCTCTAAGTGAGATGTTGACCCTAGACTTGATCAATGATGATCTTTATATGCAATAATGTTTTGTTTGAGGATAAGATTAGGTTATGAGGAAGTATTTTTAGCGCGCATGTTGGTTTTACATCGCAAAGTATTTCCTCAACAAAAATATTTTTCATTATACTACTTAATATACAAAAAATTTCTCTGGTTTGACGATGTTTTCTTGAACTAAGTCACAATGATGAGAAACCCTAGAATTAGTTGTTTAGAATATAACCCTAGTTTTGTGACTAGGATTGATATAAAGGTGTAGTTGACCTACCCCATGACTTTTGATGTTCATGTAGGGTTGATAGGTTAGAGACACAAGGACCTATAACTCAACCCCAGATGGCATGACTTTAGTTGGATACACGAGGAACATAAAAATCTCTAAAACTTTCACAACTAAGAGATGTGGGTAGCTCTAAAAAATTGTTTAGTTTGACTTGTTAGGTTGAACCCTTTAAGGGGTGGAGAGTATTTAGTGGTTGATGTTTGAATCTATAGATTTCGAGGATGAAATCCTTTTTAAGTGGTGGAGTGCTATAAGATACCGTACCTTGGACCCTATCCTAGAAGTTTGACCTTTTGGGTTTGACCAAACATGGTTGAGGATAGAGTGATCCTAATAATCTAATGCATGAATAATGTAATCTAATATGTTACATAATTCATTTGGTGATAATGACATGATAAAGAACTTATTTGAATATGTAAGTTAATGGTCCATTAGTGGGCCCTAAGGCATATCTCATAAAAATAAACCCCAAAAGTAAAATTTAAGTTTAAAATCGTGTTCTTTGGGTCCCAATTACCTTGGGAGTCAAGTTTCACATTATTCACATAATAATAATTCATTTAATTCAAATTGGAAAATAAGATGTGTGTTTTCCATAAAATATCAAATAAAAAAAATGATTCCAAAATAGGAAAATAATCTTAGATTCGTAATCTACATAATAAATATAGCCTTTGGGTGAATTTTCATCCAATTTGGAGAAAGTTTCCTTAAAAGGTAAAATCAAGAGAGAGAAAGTGTGTAGAACCTTCAAAATATTAAATAAATATTCAAATAACTCCAATATATAAAATTGATGGAAAATTCATATCCAACACATTAAATATGACTTGTGGGTCAAGTTTCATAAAATTTGGATAATCCTTAAGCCATTAATGAAAGAGAAAAGAGAAAATATGATTTGATTTGTTTAACCCATTAAAAGTTTCCAAAAGGCAAAACTAAGTATATAATCAGAATCTACATGCCTAATTTAACCTATGTGCAAAATTTGGTTTAATTTGGTTAATGATAAAACCCTAATTTGATGAGAGAGAAGAAGGTGCATTAATGTGGCCCACTTTGATTTAATCGGAAATGATTTTATTTCCTTGTCACGCTTGGATTTTATTTTTTTCCTTTGTGTGCGGGCTTTTCTGGCCGTTGGATTTGAATCGCACGATTCCTGTGGCATCCCCTACCTTCGATCTCTTTGTCCCCGCACAAATTGGGAAACCAGTTTCCCTTGCGTTTTCCTTCTCCGATTCCTCCCTTTCATCTCCATATTTTTCACCACTCTCTCCTTCTCCACCTTCCTTACCTTCACCCGCACCCAATAACCCTATAAAAGTAGGATTTTAGGTCACCAATCCCCACAACCGTTGGGCGCCCCCATGTTCCTCTATTTCCCTCTCAATTCCTCTTTTCTTCCTCCTGCTCTCGCCCTCCTGGTCATCGGACTACTGGGAAATCGCTCTGAAATGTCGACGACACCCCTTATTTTGGTCTCCCAGTGTTGGTTCGGTCACCTTTGCTCCGGAGTAGGTTCTCCCTACTCGTCGCATCGGCAATAGTGTTCCCTGACTTCAGCGCCAAGGTGTAGCCTTCAGGGTCTTGCGATAGATTTTGTAGGCCTCTTCGAGGAGGTCTGTGCCTTTGTTTTTGACAGGTTCCAGGTACAGGTGTTTTTCCCCTTCCTCACCCTTTCCTTGTGATTTTCGGTGTGGTTAAGAACCCAATTTTGCGATCTCGCTCAATTGTATTTTCCCTTGTCTCCGATCTCCCTGTGTTCGCCTGAAGCTTGCTGGACTTTCTGGGTTCCCGGTGGTAATATCTACTGCTTGCCTTTATGTTCTAGTCGAGCCTTGAAGCCTTGCCGCTGCGATTTTCCCCTTTTTCTTCTTTGCTTCCGCTAGAGTTGTCAGCTCTCAGTCATGTCAGGAGACTAGCTTTAGGGGTGAAGCCCCGTGCGATTTCTCACATATACCCCCAGTTTTCCTTCCTCTTTGCTTTTTCTCGCGAAGGGTATAATAGTATTTACCCCCATGTTTCTTTCCTTTGGGGTGGGCCTGCCTGGCCGCTGACCCTACAACCTACCCTTTTCTATTTGGGCCACACATGCAGTGCGGTCCCCCTGTTCCCCTCTCTCTCGCAAGCTTTCTATGACTGTGGATTTTTTCAGATTTCCTGATTGGTCAATTTTCAAAAAGTGATAACTAATTATATGCTAATTAGAAAAATACAAATAAATACTCATTAGAATCAGAAAAATAAGCTCTGTCTAATGATATCATTTTTTATGACTAAATCTAATGTTTAATAACATGTGTTTTTAATGGATCTCATTAATTAAGAATTAACTTGTAAAAATCATAACTAGATATTTATAAGTCAGAAAAATATAATAAAATATGTTTTGGAATCCTAATAACTTAATCTAAAATATGGCATGGTTTTAGAAACCTAATTCACATATTAATAAAAATGTTTTTTTAGGGTTTCTAAAGTTAATATAAATCTAACCCTAATCCCACATATATGCTAATAGGTGCTTTGGAAGCCTAAGCTTGAACCTAGAAGTGACTTTGGACATTTGGCTCTGAAGTTGAGGTATGTTTGCATCCCCAATTATTCTTCTTGAGCAATTATCCTATTTTTGTCTTACTCTTGGTCCTATGGACATTAGCCTACACATTGTCTTGTTCTTTTGAAATCATGCTTCATGTGAAGTATCTTATTTTATTATTGATCTTATGATCATGGATATTCTCTTGGAATCTTATCTTATTGCCTTGGTGCAAGTTGGACTTTTGATATTATATGCCCACTGTGATGTGGATTTTTACTTGGTAATATATGCCCACTTTGAAGTGGATTTGTTTATATGTTTGAGTTGTCCATTGTGTGATGGCAACATTGTTTATTCTGACTATACCTTTCACTTGCCTCTACATTAAACATGCTATGTGATTTAGTAGCACTAGAGTAGTGTAAATTGGATTGGTTTTATTTATAGCAGATGTGATATTTCCTGCTCTTTTTGGGACGGCAAGGAACCTTGTACCTAGGGCAAGATGTGTGTCTTGACCCATTTTATATATATTTGGGAGCTTGGCAGTATTCCTTTCTCTATCAGGCTTCAGCTTTATGGGGGTTGGCTGCCAATTGTGTTTATATTGTTCTAGGACTATGTTTATCTCACATGCATGCAGGATATTGATTTTGGGGTGTGTGCCCTACTTGTGCTTTGTTTCCCACCATGGTAGTGGATTTATTTATGGCACAATCCTTTTTATGTTGATTTATGGCAAGTATCTCCTTTAATGTGACTCTTTCTCTTGATACCCATTTGGGTGGTACTTATCTCTTGCATGGGAAGCCTTTTATTTTGATATCCCTTATTCTTTATAAATTGCTCGATTTGCTTTTTAGTATGCACATACCGGCTTTTGTTGATGTCTTTCATTTTCCTCTTCTTGCTGGGGTATGCTTCCAACCCTAGGTGGAGGACTTGGATGACAAGGCTTGATGACCTGGACTTAGATTGTGAAGTTAAAGCTTGGAGACAATCTTGAGGTGGTTTAGATTTCCTCTACATAGATCCTTGTGATGGAAGTTTGTAACCCTTTGTTTTATAATTGAATATAGTTAAGTTTTTATTCCGCTGTTATACTTTGGTCTTTTGATTACCATTATATAAAGATTTGAAAATTTTACACCCACTCTGTCATACCTTCTGAGTGTGTTTGGACTGGAGGTTCTATTGTTCAAATTTTTAGTAGAGAGGTGGTTTCACTTCTTTACATGTCTTATCTATATGTGTTTGTGAAGATGGAATGAATGAATGTTTCTGTGTGTGAATATGAAAAGAGAGATGAAATGAATTAATGGAATTGTAAGTTGCTAAATGTGTGTGAATATGAAATGGAGGAATGAAATGGAACTACAAGTTTCTACATGTACATGTGATGAATCATATTAATTAAATGTGCTTATACATGTGCGTGAATCACATTCCATATATATAATATATATGATGTATATCTTTGTTAATATTTGTAGGTTTGTGGCCTGTTGTTAGATGAAATCAAAGGATGTTGTAAACCTACAGTTCAGCAGAACTGAACTACATGTTCTGCATACTGCTGACCAGTCGGACAGCAGGCGTGAGAGCTGATAAGAAAAAAAACATCGGTGTCGGTCAAAAACCAACAACCAACAACAAATGCTTCATTGTGTCGATTGTTTTCTAGAAATCAATGCCCATGGTCCGACTATAGGCGCTTTGTAATCGGAAATGACTTTGTGTCGTTGGTTATGTAACTGATACTGAAGGAGTCTACTTTTAGTGTCACCCACTTAGGTGTCGCTTCAAAACAGACGACAAAAGTCTTACTTAACCGACGCTAAAGGTGTTATCTGTACTACTGGACTTCCTCCTCCTCCTTCTCTTTGTCGCAAGTGTTGCTCCCTCTAGGGTTAGCGGGGTTGGCTTTTAGGGTGGAGGGTGTGGTTACGGGTGGGGTGGTATGGGTGGTGCAATCAACACCAATGGTGGCCACACACATGGTTTTTAGTCCTTCTTGGTCTACTGACAATCGTTGGACAATACTAGGGTAGGAGATGGCACCTTTTTATTATATATATATATGTGTGTGTGTGTGTCTCTCTCTCTTTCTATATATATATATATATATATATATATGAGCCAGGCTAGGATACACTCGAGTGTACATATCACGTTGTACAACCTAATGGTATTTGCCTATCTAGACCATATTTTTCTAAAATATAATCCATTGATCTTCATGGTTACAATTATAATAGGCCACATACAAATTTTGAGCTCATTTGGATGAGTGTAAGTCACTCATCCAAGGACAATAAAATCGACGCACATAACTAATTTGAAATGCATGATTTTTGTCTCCTTTAGATGAATGACCTATAAGTGCCCAAATGAGATGAAATTTATTATATAGTATGTTCTTAAGATATTTAAGAAGATCAATGGTTTAATTTTTTCAAAAAATTACTACATCTTTGAAAACGTCTGAGGTGTACAATGTCTTCGGTACACTCGAGTGTACACTAGCCTGACTCTCTCTCTCTCTCTCTCTCTCTCTCTATATATATATATATATATATATATATATATATATATAGAGAGAGAGAGAGAGAGAGAGAGAGAGTCAGGCTAGAATACACTCAAGTAGTTTTTCATGATGCAATATTTTTTTTCAAAAATCTAATCCGTTGATATTGTTAAACATCTTGTGAATAGCTCATACGCAAAATTTGAACACATCTGGACATTTATAGGTCATGTTATAAAGACTGCAAAAATTATGCATTTCAAATTAGTTTCGTCGTTGATTTTGTTACCCTTGGATGAGTGACTTACACTCCTCCAAATGGGCTCAAAATTTGTATGTAGTGTAGTTATAGTATGACGGTGAAGATCAATGGTTTAAATTTTGCAAAAAATAGTCTTGATATGCAAATGCACTTGAGTGTATTCGTCTGATCTGTACACTCGAGTGTATTCTAGCGTGACTCTCTCTCTCTCTCTCTCTCTCTCTATATATATATATATATATATATATATATATATATATATATATATAGACATACACACACACAAACACACACACATACACACACACAGATATATATATATATATATATATATATATATATATATATATATATATATATATATAGGAAGGGGTTATTCGTTGCCTGTGTGGGTAAATAGGATTTTTCTCCCCGTACATCCCAAAAAGTGATTATTTGGTCAAAAAATTAACTATATGGACTAAAGAAGTAACTACGTTGACAAAAAAGTAGTTGTTATAACCTCAGTTTTCCTAATTCAGGATTGAAGTGTAATTTCTCCTTTTAAAGATATATGAACAAATAATTGTGTGATTTGATTTAAATGAGTGGATTTCCTTGCTAATAGCCTTGTTGTTTGATTTCGTGGGCTTTATTGGATATTGGGCCCAATAACAAGAAAAGGAAATAAAAGGAAAAAGAAATTCAGTTAATAAAAGAATAATTAAAGAAAGAAGAAAAGATAGAGGTAGAAGCCTCTAGAAGAATAGGAGGTAGCCTCCAAAGGTAGATTTCATGTCTTTGGGATTTCTTGGGTCCCAAGGAGCCCAAGTTTCCATAATAATAAGAAAGGAAAGAGAAATTACCAATTAAATAGGCTTTATTAAAAGATAACTTGCTTATGAAGGAAATACCCTTTTCCTTTAGAATTTGGGTTTCAAATTAGGTACACAAGTAGATAATACCAATCCAGAGTTTCCTTTAAAATTTGGTTGAAAAAGGATAAAGGAATAATGAGTTGTGATTTTTAGAAGTTTCCTAAAGTAAATGGATAATCATTGAATCATATTAAATGTCACAACGAAAATAGGATATCTCACTACTACAGAAACGACCTTTGGCGTCGGTCGTTTAACCCCATTTGGCGTCGGTTTCCGACCGACGCCTATGTGGGCGCCGCTAAAGGTCGAACACTTCGGCGTCGGTTTTTTAACCGACGCCTATTTAATCTATAGGCGTCGGTCGTTTAGTATATAACCGACGCCAAAAGTGTTCGCGCCACAGAAAATAGCATCATCTAGGGCACTTTCTGTGTCGGTTATTTACTAAACAACCGACGCCTATATTCCATATAGCGTCGGTCTTTTAGTAGATAACCGACGCATAAAGTGCCCTAGATGACGCCATTTTCTGTGGCGCGAACACTTTTGGCGTCGGTTATATACCAAAAGACCGACGCCTATAGATTAAATAGGTGTCGGTTTGATACGAATATCCGACGCCATTTCCAGGACTGCTTTGGCCACATCAGGCGTCGGTTTATTGAAAAAAACCGACGCTGTAGGTCTTTGCTGACGGTTTTCTATAAATAACCGACGCCTATTTATATTTTTTTTTCATATCAGTTTGCAGGCCTGCTGTGGCTGGTCAGCAGGATGAGAACCTGCAGTTCAGTTTTCTGAACTACAGGTTTACGACATCCATTGATATCAGCCTACAAACATGCCGCAAACCTGCAAAAGTCACAAGGAAAATTCTACACAAGTACATACATTCAGACATCAATTCAATTCTCACATTCACACATATAGAAACATTCAAATACATGTATTAACATTCAGAAATATTCATTTACAAAGTATCATTCATTATCGCTATCAACATCCCAATTATATCTTACAGTTGCCACTGCTTGTATGGCTTTTGCCCATTCTTCTCTTACTTCATTTAATGCTTCCATCGTATATGGAGCATGTATATTTTTTAAGTGTTTACCTATAGTGTGGTCAGTTTTAAACACCTGCAAAGAGAATGATGTATATATATAAGTAATAATATAAAAATAAGATAAGATTGATATATTTCATACTAACTAATGAGACTATATATAATACCTCATGTATGGTATCGATGTCCAATGCGGCATATTTGATAATCATCTGCATAAATCGCATCACATAGTATGTGCATGCCCAGCCATTGTCTTGTGTAGCACACTATAAATTGAAACATACAAAATAATACAACTAAGCACAATTCACATCAATAATATATATATTCGAGTCGGGAACTTACTTGTACGTTCTGCCAATTTATTGGCTGGTTCTTTTTCCTTGGGACCGTTCCTCCAGCCTTTTTGAATGCATCTAAACCCCTACATGTTAATATAACACAGTAAATTGCATAAGTAAATAGTAATGTAATAAAAGATGTTAACGGATATAAAAATGAAATATTTCTCACCAGAATAATGGCATTCTCATTACGTGTCCAATTTTAGGGTTCAATGTACTCCCCGCAGGATCTAGATAATAAATAGTGAATGTCCCGGGGACAATAACTAGTAACTCCCAATGTCTACCGCTAGAGGTAAGAAGTTAACAATTAATAACTCAAAATGCAAAATAAAAATGGAATTTTCTTAAGTCCAAATTATAAATAAAGTAAACTTACTTGACATTGAATGGAGCTATTATTATCGTCTTCTTTTGCTGACCAAAAATTGTAAAAGCATCTATACAGTATTGTTGAACATTATCATGGTCTTTAGCTACCAAACTAATCAATGATGGAATCAAAAATCCCACATGATCAAATGCAAATTGTTTGCAATGATCTTCGACTAAGTAGCTGCAAAACATATAGGCGTATGCATTAATATATAAGAAACCAGATCACCGGATCTTACACAAGGTATATGGATGTATAAACAAGATCTCACCTTATCCATGTCTCTATCATTGATGTATTTAGCCAATCATACTTAAACAGCTCAATAATATCTTGTATAAATAAAGAGCTATCGTATGATTGACCTGCATAATCTGCATCTAAAGAAATAATTATAGGGCAATGTATATTATGTGCCCGTAGCCAACATGCCATTCCCCTACAAGCAGGACGTAACGGGTATGTTAGGTCAGTTGGAACCCAATCGGGTAATGCGGGAAGTGGAGGTGGAGGCCTAGGTGCTCTTGGTGTCTTCTTTTTAACCTGTACATATAATTTCATATCAGTTGACATCATATATACACATTAACAGTCTAAATCAATGTAAATTTATCTTACAATTTCAGTCGTGTAGACGACATCTGCTTTGGGCCACAATATGACCCCGCCTTCTGCCTCACCAAGTGTATCAATATCTGGGTGGGCATATGGCAACGCAACTTCCTTCCAATCGGGTAACACACGTATCGGGCTCACACGAACGTAGCCTTGTGGCATTGGAGTCCCGTGAAACATTGCCCCAGGAAGGGACGGGTAAGCCTGCGCCTCTGCAACAACGTAGTCTTGCATTCTTAAGCGGCATGGCTTCAATGCCTACAAATTTACATAAATAATATTATACATATATACATATCATCTTGAAAACATATCATCTTGAAAAGACTAGCTACAATGTCATAAACAATACTTACAGTAGACGTGCTAGGCGATGGGTCTCCAAGATTACTCGCAGTCTGTGCATCAGGAGAAGAGTGGGTCGCCATAGGCGTATTGGAAGCCTGAGATGCCTGCCACCGCAGCAATTCTTCCTTGACCTTCTCAGCAACTACATCGTTGACCTTCTTAGCAACTAAATCCTCAACTCTCTTATTCTCCTATACATGGATAAAAGAAACATTAGCTTCTTATTAATGAATTTCCTTTTGCAGTAACATTCTAAAAAAAGAATAGGTTACCTCTTCTTGAGAAAGTCCCGCTCTGGGTTTGCGCTGGGATGGCCCAAAGAATGCTTTGATGCCAACACCAGCGCCGGCACCTCTAACACGTCCAGGATGCTCTGGGTTACCCAGAGCAACTGTCAATTCATCCCTTGTGCCCTGAGGGATGAACGTGCCTTGTTTCCTCTGCTCGTGCAGCTCCCGCTAATCACCATAAACAGAAATTGGTAAGTTAACACCACAAATAATCAATATTTAAACGATTTCTCTAAGAGTTGTATTTTACCATTTTTGCAGCCACCTCAGCAGTTACAGGCTTCTTTATTTCACCCTTCTTGTTTTGCCTGCCAGCTATCCAGATATCATGGCGAGGCATTGGTGTGGCAGACTCCTGAGTAGGAGCAGACTCCTGAGCAGACTGCTGAGTAGCCGCAGACTCCGCCTGTAGTCTTTGGCGAACGCTTGCATAGCCTTTTGGACCCATAGTGTGGTCATGCACATTCAGTGCACGCCTTGCTTTTTGTGCGTCACTGAGGGCCTAGTTAGTATGCACATTAATGATTTGGTTAGTAGCACTAAATGTTAATCTTGAATAGGTGAATACAATGTATATTAATTAAATTGGGAGTGACGCCTAATACCTTGAATTCTTCAGATTTTCTTGAAGCAACAAAATTGTCCCAATCTTCTTTGTCCAAGAAGTTCCATTGTTCAAGGGTTGACTTCTTCTTCTTATCACCCTCTTTTATGTATTCTCTGTTCAGATTTGTCCTATAATTCCTAAGCATCTTTCCAGCGCGTTGCATCACATTTTTACGATGCAACTTCTCATCCAATGCAAACAGATTCTGTAAAATAGAAATGTTATTAACTAGTATCCAAAATAGAATTGCAAATAATAGAATTTGTAATCTACAAAATAGAATTGCAAATAATAATAACTCACGCATAAATCCTTCCATATCAAGTCTTTTTTCCCTTGAGGAACTTTATGCCAATTATCATACTTAACACCACAATGGCTCCGAGTGGTACACCCAAGATAGTTTACAAAATTATTGCAGTTCACTCCAATTGGATTTCCTCCATTATCAAACTCCACCACCAATTTGGATCCACTACCACTTAGCGCTAATAACTTCTTCAACAGAGTGATGCCCCTTTTCTTGTTAAATGTTTGGTGCTGCGCATCAAGTTGCTCCAGTGCCTCAGTGGGTACAGGTGCATCATCAACCTAAAATTTGACAAAAATAAACACACTAAATTAGCCCAATATAGAAATATAGGATATATGACATAACTAGAAGATAATGAATTTTATAGAAATACAGGATATGTTTTTAGAACTTACATTAGTATCCTCGCCATGCTCGTCATGGACAGCATGCTCATCATGGACTTCATGCTCATCATAGACATCATGCTCATCATGGTCAGCCATCTGAAAATGTCATTTAAAAGGCAAACATTTTGCATTTGTATTAACTAGAAAAAGGCAAACATTTAGCATTTGTATTAACTAGAAAAAGGCAAACATTTAGCATTTGTATAAACATACATGTCTCTAAAATTGTGATCTTTTATCAATTAAAAATCCTTCATTGTGATCTCCGCGCACATATAAGTCATCATTAGCTTCAATATTTTGTGGAGTGGGCAACCCAACTGAGAATGGACTGGAGTCATCATACTTATCATAGTACTCTTCTTCATCTATAGGATCTTCAATGAACTGTCTTTTACCATGAAGAACAACCGACCATTTATCATTCGCAGGATCATCGATATAGAATATTTGTTTCGCCTGTGATGCCAATATGAATGGTTCACCCTTCTCGCCAATCTTTTCAAAGTTCACCAAAGTGAAACCCAATTCATCCACTATAACTCCTTTGGTGTTATCAACCCAATTACATTTAAAGAGCAGAATTTTGAAATCTATGTAGTCAAACTCCCAAATGTCCTCAATGACACCGTAATATGACATTTTAGCTTCACGTGGACTCTTATCCTTTGCACTTGCAAAGTACATAGTCGACGCTTGAAGAGTGACCCCACTATTTTGGACGACACTCTTATCATCTTGGCACTTTGTGTAATATGTGAATCCATTAATGTCAAACCCTTCATAAGACATAACATTCAGTTTTGGTTTAAAGGCGAGGCATTTGATAGTTTCTGTAATATCATTTGGTGTTTGAGATAGTTGATGTAAGACTTTATCTTCAAACCACTTAGTAAAAGTCTTATTATGCTCTCTAGCAAGCCACATTGAACTTGCTCAAGGATGTTGTCTCTTTATGAAATTGGTATGTTCCTCGATATAAACACTCACTTCGTCCATATTGTGTAAAATATACAAGTGAGCTTGTTCCAACTGCTCATGGCTGATTACTTTCACCCGTGATCCCAAAATTCCTTTGCCCTCCTCAATATTCTTGTCATTATCAGGAGTGTCATTACCACTGAGAAAGTCATTGCAAAAATCCATAACCTCTCTCGCCACATAACCTTCAATAATACTCCCTTCAGGCCGATAACGGTTTCGAACATCACCTTTAAAAACGCTCATGTATCGTTCAAAGGGATACATCCAATGCAAGAAAACTGGTCCCAACATTTTCACTTCCCTAGTCAAGTGGACAACAAGATGTACCATGATATCAAAGAACGAAGGAGGGAAATACATCTCAAGCTGACATAGGGTAACAACCACTTCTCTTTGCAAATTATCGAGAGTATCAGGGTCAATAACTTTACTGCATAGACTGTTGAAAAAGAAACAAAGTCTGGTAATTGCAAACCTTACATGCTTTGGCAATATAGATCGAATTGCCACGGGTAATATTTGTTGCATTAGAGTGTGACAATCATGAGATTTAAGACCTATCAACTTCAGATCTTTCATTGATACCAATCTACGGATGTTGGATGAGTAACCATGTGGCACCTTAACATTTACCAAGCATTCACAAAAAGTTTTCTTCTCCTTTCTAGACAACGTGTAACAAGCGGGAGGTAAGTATGTTCTTTTACTACCCATTTCACATAATTCTGTTAATTCTGACCTTATTCCCATTTCACGTAGGTCCAGTCTGGATTTTATCCCATCTTTAGTCTTACCTGGTATATTTAACAGAGTACCAATGATGCTATCACAGACATTTTTCTCAACGTGCATTACATCGATACAATGCCTGACTGTCAAAGAACTCCAATAAGGAAGATCCCAAAATATTGACTTCTTCTTGAATGAAGAATTGTCACTCCGTGTGGCCATACTACATTGTGATTTCTTACCAAATTCATTGACAATGTCTTTTACTCTTTCATAAACAACATCCCCTGGTATAGGTTTAGGTGCACTCTGTTCATCATTCCATCCATTGAATGCTTTGCGCTTCCTACGATACGAATGGAATTTTGAAAGAAACCTTCGATGACCAAGATATACAGTCTTGCCGCCATGTTTTAGTCTTATTGAATCAGTGTTTTCTTCACATATAGGACACGCTTTAGCTCCTTTGACACTATATCCAGACAAATTCCCATATGCTGGAAAGTCATTAATAGTGCAAAACAACATAGCGTGCAAACGAAATGTCTCTCTTGCTGAAGCATCATAGGTCATCACACCTTCAGCCCAAAGTTTCTTTAAGTCATCAATCAAAGGTTCAAGATAAACATCGATATCATTTCCGGGTTGTTTAGGGCCCGATATCAACAATGACAACATAACGTACTTATTTTTCATACACATCCAGGGAGGAAGATTGTATATAACAAGCATGACTGGCCAAGTGCTATGCTGGCTGCTCAATGTCCCGTACGGATTCATCCCATCTGTACAAAGCCCAAGTCTTAGATTCCTATCTTCTTCACCAAATTTGGGGTACAATAGATCAATCTTCTTCCACTGTGGGGAATCAGACGCATGTCGCAGGATCCCATCATTATTTTTCTTAACATCTGCATGCCACCTCAAATTCTTCGCATCTTTCGGATTTGCAAACAAGCGTTGAAACCGTGATATTATAGGTAGATACCACAACACCTTGGCAGGAGAACCAGTTTTGGACTCCCCCGAAGTCGTCAATTTATACCGTGACGCACCACATTTTGGACGATCTTTCAAATCTACATAGTCCTTTTGAAATAATACACAATCATTTGGGCATGCGTGTATCTTCTTGGCCTCCATTCCCATTGGGCACAACATTTTATTTACCTGGTATGTTGAGATTGGCAGCTCGTTTCCTTCAGGAAGCATTTCTTTCAACAAAGTCAACAATGAAGTGAAGCTTTTGTCGCTCCATCTATTGTTAGCTTTCAACTTATACAATCTCAATACAACGCTAAGCTTCGTAAACTTAGCACATCCTGTGTATAACGGTATCTCAGCATCATGCACAATGTTTCTAAAGATAGAAGGTGGATCGATGTGCTCTACCCTACAACTATCCAGCATCGCATCAACGATGTCTGCTGGAACTGGTTCGTTCACATTTACGTCATCGGAGGCAATTTCTTCTTCCACCCAAGCACTGCTATCGACATCTACTGGTTTCAATTTTGAAATCTCTCCATGCCAGTGCCATTCTGTATAGCCTTGTACAATCCCGTTGCACATGACATGACTTTTGATTTCCTCACCAGTGTTGACTTTCAAGTTGTTACCGCAATGCCTACATGGACAGTAGAACCTATCTGTAGGTTTTTTCCTATGTTCCTCGGCAAATCTAATAAACTGATCAAGCCCAGATATAAACTCTGGGGTGCAACGATTACGAATGGACATCCATGATCTATCCATTCTATGATCAGAGAAAACAAGTATATATTAGGAAACAAGTATATATTAGGAAAAGATTAGGGTATACACTTACATCCTAAGTGTATAATGTGATGTCATTCTTATATATAATAAATGTGTACCACCTATCCCATCCTTGAACACCTAATCTCACTAGTAAGTGTATAATGTGTATTGGGTTTTCAAGAAAATTTCGGCAGCATTTCCCCGCTGTTCTCTAAGTACATATGTACTTAGAGAACAAACGGGGAAATGCTACCGAAATTTTCTCGAAAACCCAATACACATTATACACTTACATCCTAAGTGAGATTAGGTGTTCAAGAACAGTCCCAAACCGGGGACTATCCAAGATTTACTCCTAATGAGTCAATCTTGGACGGGTTTCCAGGCCAACAAACACATTTGATGTCATTCTTATATATAATAAATGTGTACCACCTATCCCATCCTTGAACACCTAATCTCACTAGTAAGTGTATAATGTGTATTGGGTTTTCAAGAAAATTTCAGCAGCATTTCCCCGCTGTTCTCTAAGTACATATGTACTTAGAGAACAAACGGGGAAATGCTACTGAAATTTTCTCGAAAACCCAATACACATTATACACTTACATCCTAAGTGAGATTAGGTGTTCAAGAACAGTCCCAAACCGGGGACTATCCAAGATTTACTCCTAATGAGTCAATCTTGGACGGGTTTCTAGGCCAACAAATACATGTGTTGTCATTCTTATATATAATAAATGTCTATAAAGTACAGGCAACATGGTTAATCCTAATCAACAGAGCATTATTAAATAATAAATCAAGAAATCAATATACATCCTAAAGTGCCACAAATCATATAATAACATTAAACGCTACTCAAGTCCTAATCTAGAGTTTAGGTTTCCTTATTATCCTGTTATCATTAGGGTTATTCGTGAACCCCCAATTCCTAAGTTCATTGATTTAATGACATAAAAAGATCTAGTTCATATTATGTTTAGCCATGATTATAAAACTATCATGTTATGATATTAGGACCACTTAAAGCAGATTAGGCACATTAAGTAAGCAGAGTAGGGAGCCAATTTCGCGCAAGCAGATTAGGCAAGCAAATTAGGTCGGCACATAAAGAACCAATTTTGCGCCTGGGTAGGTCGGCAGGTACCTGGGCAAGCAGAGTAGGGCGAGGTCGAGCTGGTTGAGTACGTGGACGGCGGCCGGCGAGCTCCAGAACCAGCGGCAGTGACTCCGACGAGCAGGGAGCATCAGCGGCGGCAGGCAGGCAGCGGCCAGGCGGCGGCAGGCAGGCAGCGGCCAGGCGGAGGAGAAGGAGAAGGGGGTGCGGCGGCGGAGGAGAAGGAGAAGGGGGTGCGGCGGTGGAGGAGAAGGAGAAGGGGGCACCAGAGAAGGGGGCGCCGGAGTAGCAGTGGCGGCACGGCGGCGCTGTCGTGGAGAAGAAGGAGCAGAGAGTCGGGCGACATCAGAGAAGAAATCGCTCGCAATGAAACAGAAGAAAGGGGAAGAGTCGGGCGATCGAGGGTTATGAAGTTCCCAAATAGCGTCGGTTGTTTACAACAACCGACGCCTAAACATCTTTAGCGTCGGTTGTTTGCAACAACCGACGTCCAATTGGACGATATTTTCATGAAAATGTTTGGCGGGAACCACCTTCAGCGTCGGTTATACAAGGATAACTGACGCTGAAAGTGACATTTTCCGCGCAAATTTTCATCGCACATAGGCGTCGGTTTTCTAGGTATATAACCGACGCTGACAATGACACTATTTTTTTTTATCGAAATATGGATTTCGCGGGCGACTTTAAGCGTCGGTTTTTTATAAACAACCGACGCTTAATACAAAGCGGTACCCGCGTCTGGCTGGTCTTCGAATATAGACGTCGGTTTGCGTAAACAACCGACGTCTTATATGTTAGGCGTCGGTTTTTCTTAATAACCGACGCCCAGAAAAGTGACACTGAATGCTATTTCTGTAGTAGTGTCTGGATATTCGGATTGAACGTGGATCGTAGATCAAAAATCTGATGGTTGGGACTAAGTCCCAGTCGCAAGGGACTGTGGAGCAGGGGATGCGATTTTGTTTCCAACTTTGGTTGAGATTGAGAGGTTGTGCTTAGATGGGAGTTGTTCCATTGAACTCGGGAGATCTTTTTGAGTCTCATCATCCCAAGATTCCATAGGTTTCATGGTGAAAAAGGGAAACCCCGATTCCTAGGAGTCGAGGACGGACCCTATATATAGGGGGGATGCTCTTTGGTACCAGCACACCCACAAGTTGTTCTCGTGAGATTGGAGTGCTGAGGCGAACACATTGGTGTTGGAAATTTGGAGTTCCACCTCAACATGTTCCCTCGTCGGAGAGCAACAACAGTCAGGGAGGTGCACGTCATCGTTCTAGTGGAGGGAGGACAAAGACAAGGCAATTGAGGGCACCCTTGAGTTTAGGAGAGTGAGGCGGTGCTCTTAGTCTAGTTAGTTTGTGCGCCAAGGCTATGGATTGCAAAGTCAACTGATGGGTTGACCACCAGTTCGTGTGCATGGAGCAACTGGAGGTTGAAGATGATAGGTTGCGATTTTACCAACTTGCCCTCCCACTTCTTTAGTCCAGGTAAGGGCATATGTGTCCTTTTCTTTCTTTTGATCACGAGTAAGGCGTGTGACCGCGGATCGTCGAATCTCGTGTGGTCCAGCGAACCACTGATTGAACAACCTAGGTTTTATGGCGATGATTCCTCTCTACTAGAAAATCCAGGAAAATACCTTTTGTTGCAAAAATCGTAGAAATTAATAAGAAGATCAGATGAAGGAACTTTATATATGAAAAATGATAAAAAATATGAGTAATCTGATAAAAATAGTTTTACCATATGATTTCGTTTCTAATTTCAAAAGTACCTTAAGTTGATCATAAAGTGCATTAAATTTAGGTTAAAAATTCTAAAGATGATTAGAGATCAAATCTAAGGTGCTTAATGGGTTAATTTGAGTATTAATAACCTGTTGAAAAGAAAAGAAAGGTTTGAATCTAAAATTAGATTATAATTGGTTTGTTTTAGGGTTTTAATCCATATATCTATGATAATACATGTAGAAACCCTAATCTAGGGTATAGAAGGAAATTACCTTGAACAATCCAAATTATTTGGGATAATATTGTTATTTATTGACCCTAAGCCTATTAGGAGGAATATGATAAGATAATTAGGGTTTATACTTAGATTTGTTGAATTAGGGTTTATAGTATCAATAATGAGGATGAACCCTAATGAAACCCTAAAAGGAAGTAGGAAACCCTAGGAAGCGAGTTCATATGAGTGTAATCTGAGGAAGTGAATAATAATTAAATTATATGATTGTTTCAGGATCATTGCTTGTGTGAACTGCATGCTTGCTTGGATATATCCTTACTTGGATTATTGTTAGCTTGTTGAATCGTCTGAACATGTATGTGGTTATTTATGAATAATCGATTTAGTTTCACAGCGTTTCCCGAACGTTTTATCGATTGGATGCAACCTAAACTATTGGATGTTTAATTGTGCAATCCTATAAAGTCCCTATGATTATCACATTTAAGTATACATGTGTATTCTCGAACCTACATGCCACCCTAATGTATGTTTCATGACCAAGCCCCGGATGGAAGGTCTATTCGGTCAAGCCCCAGAGGGAAGACCATTGGGCACCTTGAGAGGTGACCCCAGGCACCAAGCTCAGGAGAAGGTGACCTTATGTCCCTTGCAAGGACAAAATCCTAAGAGAGGGTAATCCAGGGTTTAGGGTAAAAGCAGTTGAGAATGTTACATTGAAAATGTAATTTGGATGGTTAATAACTGATTTGTGATAATTAGATTGTTAGAAACTATTTTTGAAAATTTTAATTGTCCCCCACATACCAGTATAGAAATATACTGACCGACGTTTTATTTGTTGGCGTTTTAGGTACAATTCTGAAAATGGACAAATGCTAAATCAAAATATTGTGAAGATACAAATAACCCGTGCAAGGAGGAGTAGTTAGCTTAGACTTTTACTGTGGATAGAAGTCTATATCCTAATTTTACAAGGTATGCAAAAAGATTGTTTTATTCCAGCTTTCTAGTTTAGTAATAGTAGAATTTGATAATTATTATTGATTTAATGTCGAACTATGGATCCTGAAATATTGGGATAACGTCACTGACCTTTTGGTCTCCCTTAAGTGGGGGTTGTCGGGAGGAGGGGTCATTACATTTGGTATCAAAGTCATGGTCTCTCATTTAATCCTTAGTAATTATTAAATTTTACAAACTCTATAGAACCGATGGAGTTATTAGAGGATTTTCCAAAGACGGAGGTGTCTAGAAACGGATCACGGTCCGGGGGCTGGCAATATTTTCCTCCACCCCGCTAGTAGGTCATGAGGACTCCCAGATGTAGTGTGATTGCCAAGCCAATGTCTGAGGTTCTGACTTGAAATAAGATACCTTTAGGACTCTCTCATCTATTTCGTCCCTTCTCAACCCTAATTCAATTAAGGATTCTAGGATTTAGGGTTTTTTTCTCTCTCTTCCCCACCCTCTTGAGGTCAGGGTAAGTATGATAAGGATTAAGGAATCCTCCATCAGATTAATAAAAGATACATAAACAAGATGTCATCGACATCTGTATAATTAGTTTAAATGTAAACTAAAGTTTGATTGTATGCTTATGTAGATGGCTCGTGTGAAGATCGTAGCTATCCCCGAGGCCACTGAGAACTCAACTAAGGGTTGGCCTCCCCACATGATGAGGGGATCCTCTGAGAAGAGGAAGAGGGACTAGGGTGATGGGTCCTCAAAGAAGAGAAAGAGACCCGAGGGAGCCTCAGAAGAAGGCCCCAGTCCTAAGCCAGACCCCACCAGGAAGAGGAACACATGTCTGAGGACGAGGTCAAGTTTGAGGAGAACCAAACTGGTGGTCCAAGACTGACAATGCTGGTTCACACCGCTGATTCCCTATGGATGGAACAACAGAAGAGGCTAACTGAGGCCATTAGTGCCCTAGCCCTCAGGGATATAGCCAGAGATGAAATTGGTAAGTCACTTTTTGTTCGTCCCTGACTCAAAATCACCATTCCAGACTTTGTCAAGTTGAACATCGAGAGATTTTGGGGAGAGGATAAGACCGAAGTGGTCAACAAAGTGGATGCTTGGTTGTTGGCAGATGAGAATGGTTTCTGCATGCTAGAGGTACAACTAAACAAGAAGGTTCTATTTGCTACTCATCTCTTGGAAGGAGCAACCAAGATCTGGTGGGAGAACCACATCTTGGGACAAGATCTAAGTGAGGAGCCGATGGCATGGACTGACTTTAGGACTATCTTTACCGCCAGATTCATCCCCACCTTAGCTAAGAAGGAGAAGGAAAGAGAGTTCACCAACATGATCGAGGGTAACCTATCCATTACGGACTATGCCCGCAAGTTTCACATCTTGGAGCGTTTTGGGCACATGATGGATGAGGAAAGATGGGTGGACCATTTTGTGGAGTGTTTTCACCCCGCAATCAAACCACATGTGATGGTGAGTAAACCATCAACTTTCTCTGAAGCCTACAACACCTCTTTAGACATGGAGAGGACAGTGATGCCTGCTCAGAACCCACCCAAAGGATATTTGGGTTTCACTGAAGGAACTCAAGGATAGAAGAATGACCACAAGAAAGGACAAGGACGTAACCACACCAAAGGGCAAGCATGGACACAAAGGAAAGTCATGTGGTGAGAGTCGCTTTCAGAAGTGTCGTACCTATGGACAGACACATCCTAGGAAGTGCCACTTCGAGAAGAGGGTGTGCTACTGTTGCCAACAGGAGGGACACTTCATTGCCAACTGTCCTCTACCAGATATGAGAGGTCCAGTGGCGGTGCAACCAGTGGCAGCAGCACCCCCAGCAGGAGGAGGAGTACCAGCTAGAGGTCCACCTTTTGGAGAGAGAAGGAAAGCTAGAGTGTTCGCCATCGACAATGAAGAAGCCCAGGCGGATGCTAATAGGTTGATCAAGGGTAATAACCCATAGAGTTTTTCTTTCAGATAGTTTGATCATGTAATAGCAATATGATACAATATGAAACTATGTAGGCATACTTGAAGTCATGGGACAAAATGTAAAAGCTCTTTTTGATTCTAGTTCTACTAATACTTTTATTTCGAGAAATCTGACAACTATGCTTTGTTTGGACATCAAGGATTTAGGCTATGTTTTGGATGCCACAACCCCGAGTGGTTGAATATATACATCTCTTTTAAAAAAACCCAATCTTGCAAGTTAAGTACATGAGTCATGAGCTTCCCACTGACTTCATCCTCCTCGATATGAATGATTTGGATGTAATCATTGGCATGGATTGGCTTTACACCTATAGAGCACAGATTGACTATAGAGAAAAGAAGATCCTTATTAGGAAACTTGGTTATCCACACTTTACCATTCGAGGAAGGAAGGATGCGACTACCAGCCTTTATGTGTCAACTTTGAAGGCTGAGCAGATGATATCTAAAGGCTGTCGAGCATACCTAGCCATAGTCACCGAGCCTGAGGCCAAGGTATGACCCTTAGAGGAGATAGAGGTTGTTCGGGAGTATGCATATGTGTTTCCAGATGATCTACAGGGGATTCCCCCTGAGAGGGAGGTAGATTTCTCCATTGAGTTAGCCTTCCGGGACTAGCCCTATATCTAAGGCACCCTATAGGATGGTCCCAACTGAGTTGCTTGAGTTGAAAACTCAATTGCAGGAGTTACTAGATAAAGGCTTTATCCGACCTAGTACATCACCATGGGGAGCATCAATCCTTTTTGTGAAGAAGAAGGATGGATCACTCCGGATGTGTATTGATTACCAGATGATCAACCAGGCGACCATTAAGAACAAGTACCCCTTACCCAGGATATATGACCTTTTTGACCATCTCAAATCAGCCTGAGTCTTTTCCAAGATTGATTTGAGGTATGGGTACCACCAGGTATGAGTCAAGAGTGAGGATATACCTAAGATGACTTTCTGAACCCGATATGGCCATTATGAGTTTGTAGTCATGCCGTTTGGGTTGTACAATGCACCCAATGTCTTTATGAACCTTATGAACACTCTGTTCCAACCCTTCCTTGACTCCTTTGTGATCATGTTCATAAATGACATTTTGGTGTACTCCGATGACCTAGCTCAACACCGTGACCATCTGGGTAGAGTCCTTGATATCCTGAGAAAGCAGAAATTCTATGGCAAGTTTTTGAAATGTGAGTTATGGATAGACTGAGTCATGTTTCTTGGACACATCATCTCAGGAGGAATGATCGTCGTAGATCCAACTAAAGTGTCGGCAGTTCGAGACTGGCCTGCACTGAAGAACCCCTATGAGATTCACAGCTTCTTGGGGCTGGCTGGATACTATCAGCGCTTCATCAAGGATTTCTTGAAGACTCCCTTTCTACTTACCATGTAGACTCGGAAGGATGTGAAGTTTGTGTGGTCTGATATATGTGATGCTCATTTTCAGGAGCTAAAGGAGAAGCTAACCACCGCCCCAATATTGACCTGACCTTCCGCCAATGAGGGTTTTGTGATATTCACCGATGCTTCGAAGATGGGACTTGGCTGTGTGTTGGAACCGAATCAGCATGTGGTTGCATATGCCTCATGACAACTCAAGCCCAATGAGGTGAACTACCTGACACATGACTTAGAGATGGTTGCTATCATCCATGCATTGAAGATATGGTGGCATTACATGTATGGTGCTACCTTCGAGATCCTCACCGACCATAAGAGCCTAAAGTACCTCCTGACACAAAGAGACCTGAACCTACGACAACGACGATGGATGGAGTACATGAAGGATTATGACTTCACTATCGCCTATCATCCTGAGAAGGTGAACGTCATAGCTGATGCGTTGAGTCAGAAACAACTCAGGTGTGTGACTGTTTTGTCCAGTCAGTGGAAGAGCTTAGAAGAGTTGGTGGAGCAGACTCTGCAACTGTTGGATGACTGAGTACAATTGGCTAATATTCAGATTCAGTCAGAGTTGTTGAGCGAGATTGTGGCAGCATAATTGACCAATTCAGAACTCAGTAGGATGAAGGGCTTGTTGAAGAAGCCATAGACCCATCTCTCGGTGGGAGTAGATGGAGGGATTAGATTCAAGAACCGTATATGGGTTCCTGAGGATTCACCATTGAAGGAATGTATCTTGTAAGAGGCTCATGGTTCTAAGTATATGGTACACCTGGGCTCTACAAAGATGTTTAAGGATCTGTAGAGGTATTTCTGGTGGCCAGGAATGAAGAGAGATATTGCGGCATATGTGGCCAGGTATCTTACATGCCAGATGGTGAAGGCTGAACACCAACGACCCGAAAGACTTTTACAGTCGATAGAGATTCTAGAGTGGAAATGGGAGCATATCACCATGGATTTCATGGTGAGTCTACCCTGGACCAAGGGAGGTCATGATGCGATATGGGTTGTGGTAGATTGCCTTACCAAGTCAGCACACTTCCTTGCCCTAAAGACCACTGCCAATGTGTCAGACCTAGTTGAGTTGTATATCAGGGAGATAGTACATTTGCATGGCGTACCCAATTCCATCATCTCCTATAGGGACCCGAAGTTCACTTCCAAGTTGTGGAAGCAGGTACAAGAAGAACTTGGTACAAGGTTAAAGTTTAGTACCACTTATCACCCCAGACGGATGGTCAGTCTGAAAGGACGATTCAAACATTAGAGGATTTGTTGAGAGCTTGTGTGCTCGATTGGGGTGGATCATGGGAGCAGTACTTACCTTTAGTCGAGTTTGCCTACAACAACAGCTACCAAGCCAGTATCAGCATGTCTCCGTATGAATCTCTTTATGGGAGACCATGTCGGTCACCGCTTCACTGGGATGATGTTGGTAAGAGGACCTTGTTGAGGTCAGATGAGCTCCAAGTGTATGTAGATAAAGTCTCTTTGATCAAGCAGAGGCTGAAGAGAGCCCAGGATCGACAAAAGTCATATGTTGATGCGAAACAGACTGATGTGCAGTACATTGTAGGAGAGCATGTATTCTTGAAAATGACCGCTCTGAGCTATAGACAAGAATAGAGGGAAGCTGAGTCCCCGATACGTAGGTCCGTTTGAGGTGTTAGAATGGATTGGTGAAGCTACATACCGTTTGGCGTTACCCCTCAATATAGTATGATGCATGATGTGTTTCACGTGTCCAATCTGAAGCGATATGTGCAAGATCCGAGCCATGTGCTGAGCATTGAGCCTATTGAGCTTCAAGGGAAGCTGAGCTGCCCTCAGTCACCTTTGCAGATTCTAAATACCAATGTGAAAGAGCTCAGACGTGAGAATGTAGAGATGGTAAAGGTTCTTTAGAAGCACCATGGAGAGGATGAGGCCACATGGGAGCTAAAGACGGACATGGTAAAAGCATATCCTGACTTATTTGTTTGATTGTTAAATTTTGAGGGAAAAATTCTTATAAGGAGGGGAGGATGTTATAACCTCAATTTTCCTAATTCAGGATTGAAGTGTAATTTCTCCTTTTAAAGATATATGAACAAATAATTGTGTGATTTGATTTAAATGAGTGGATTTCCTTGCTAATAGCCTTGCTGTTTGATTTCGTGGGCTTTATTGGCTATTGGGCCCAATAATAAGAAAAAGAAATAAAAGGAAAAAGAAATTCAGTTAATAAAAGAATAATTAAGAAAAGAAGAAAAGATAGAGGTAGAAGCCTCTAGAAGGCTAGGAGGTAGCCTCCAAAGTTATATTTCGTGTCTTTGGGATTTCTTGGGTCCCAAGGAGCCCAAGTTGCCAAGTTAATAAGAAAGGAAAGAGAAATTACCAATTAAATAGGCTTTATTAAAAAATAACTTGCTTATGAAGGAAATACCATTTTCCTTTAGAATTTAGGTTTCAAATTTGGATACGAGTAGATACTATCAATCTAGAGTTTCCTTTAAAATTTGGTTGAGAAAGGATAAAGGAATAATGAGTTGTGATTTTTAGAAGTTTCCTAAAGTAAATGGATAATCATTGAATAATATTAAATGTCACAACGAAAATAGGATATCTGGATATTCAGATTGAACGTGGACCGTAGATCGTGAGGGACTGTGGAGCAGGGGATGTGATTTTGTTTCCAACTTTGGTTGAGATTGATAGGTTGTGATTAGATGGGAGTTGTTCCATTGAACTCGGGAGATCTTTCCAAGTCTGATCATCCTAGGATTCCATAGGTTTCGTGGTGAAACCAAGAAAACCCCAATTCCCAGGAGTCGAGGACGGACCCTATATATAGGGGGGACGCTCTGTGGTACCGACATGCCCAAAAATTGTTCTCATGAGATCGGAGCGCTGAGGCAAACACATTGGTGTTGGCAATTTGGAGTTCCACCTCGACGTGTTTCCTTGTTGGAGAGCAACAACAGCCAGGGAGGTGTGCGTCATCGTTCTAGTAGAGGGAGGATGAAGATGAGGCAATTGAGGGCACCCTCGAGTTTGGGAGAGTAAGGCAGTGCTCTTGGTCTAGTTAGTTTATGCGCCAAGGCTGTGGATTGAGAAGTCAACCCGTGGGTTGACCACCAGTTCACATGTGTGGAGCAACCAGAGGTTGAAGACGATAGGTTGTGATTTTACCAACTTGCCCTCCCGCTTCTTTAGTCCAGGTAAGGGCATACATGTCCTTTTCTTTCTTTTGATCATGAGTAAGACCGTGGATCTTGGATCCCGCGTGGTCCATTAAACTACTGATCGTACGACCTAGGTTTTATGGCAATAATTCCTCTCTACTAGAAAATCCAGGAAAATACTTTACGTTGCAAAAATCGTAGAAATTAATAGGAAGGTCAGATGAAGGAACTTTATATATGAAAAATGATCAAAAAAATACGAGTAATCTGACTAAAATAGTTTTAGCATCTGATTTCGTTTATAATTACAAAAGTACCTTAATTTGATAATAAAGTGCATTAAATTTACGTTAAAAACCCTAAAGATGATTAGAGATCAAATCTAAGGTGCTTATGGGTTAATTCGAGTATTAATAACCTGTTTAAAAGAAAAGAAAGGTTTGAATATGAAATTAGATTATAATTGGTTTGTTTTAGGGTTTTAATCCATGAATCTATGATAATACATGTAGAAACCCTAATCTAGGGTAAAGAAGAAAATTGCCTTGAACAATCCAAATTATTTGGGATAATGTTGTTATTTATTGATCCTAAGCCTATTAGGAGGAATATGATAAGATAATTAGGGTTTATACTTAGATTTGTTGAATTAGGGTTTATAGTATCTATAATGAGGATGAACCCTAATGAAACCCTAAAAGGAAGTAGGAAACCCTAGGAAGCGAGTTCATATGAGTGTAATTCGAGGAAGTGAATAGTAATTAAATTATATGATTGTTTCAGGATCATTGCTTGTGTGAACTGCCTGCTTGCCTGGATATTTCCTTACTTGGATTATTGTTAGCTTGTTGAATCGTCTGAACATGTATGTGGTTATTTACGAATAATCAATTTAGCTTCACGGCGTTTCCCAAACATTTTACCGATTGGATACAACCTAAAATGTTGGAGATTTCATTCTACAATCCTATAAAGTCCCTATGATTATCATAATTAAGTATACATGTGTATTATCAAACCTACATGCCACCCTGATGTATGTTGCATGACCAAACCCCGAAGGGAAGGTCAATTCTGTCAAGCCCCGGAGGGAAGACCATTGGGCACCTCGAGAGGTGACCCCAGGCACCAAGCTCAGAATGGAGAAGGTGGCCTTATGTCCCTTGCAAGGACAAAAGCCTAAGAGAGGGTAATCCAGGGTTTAGGGCAAAAGCGGTTGAGAATGTCACATTGAAAACGTAATTTGGATGGTTAATAACTTATTTGTGATAATTAGATTGTTAGAAACCATTTTTAAAAATTTTGATTGTCCCCCACATACCAGTATAAAAATATACTAACCGACATTTTGTTAGTCGGCGTTTTAGGTACAATTCTGAAAATGGACAAATGGTAAATCGAAATATTGTGAAGATACAAATAACCTGTGCAAGGAGGATTAGTTAGCTTAGACTTTTACTGTGGATAGAAGTCTAGATCCTAATTTTACAAGGTATGTAAAAAGATTTGTTTTATTCCAGCTTTCCAATTTAGTAATAGTAGAATTTGACAATTATTATTGATTAAATGTCGAACCATGGATCTAGAAATATTGGGATAACATCTCTGACCTTTTGGTCTCCCTTAAGTGGGGGTTACCGGGAGGCGGGGTCGTTACAATAGCTATTCAACTAAAAAGGTAAAAAAGGCAAAATACACAGTTAAAATTATGAAAAAAATGTACATATGTTGAAGCAACACTTCCGTACTTAAAGACACTTCAAATTTGACATGTTAATTGTAACCCAAAGTTCATATGGTGGTTTATCAATATGATGAAAGGTCCACACCAAGATGTCAGAGGCCCTTCCCAATGTTTTTCTACTAAATGCAACCTATGCCAAGAGTGATTTGATCGTGTCAAACAATGTCCCATTTTACCTCCTAATCTTTCAAATGAGTAGAGGGTCGTACGAGGCAATGATTTAATTTATGATTAACGTCATGGACCTCACATAACTGCTTGTTTAGTCAAAAGCGTATACAACACTTTTTTTCTAGGTTGAACTCTTAGTATGTTCTTCTTTGTTTAATTTTCTATTTAAGTTTTTTTTTCACATTTATTTACCTTTGCTATCTCATTTCTAGAATTTAGCAATTACACATTATGACCCCAATTGAGCTTAGTCAGTTTTACAGGGGTAACATAGTCTTAATTTTAGTTTAGACGTGTGTGTTTGTGATGCTCAACAATTTAGACTTATACATATCTTTTATGCAGTCTAATATGTAGTTGCACTTCTTAATGAAACCTGATTAATCACTTTCAAGATAATTTTTATATCAACTACAGTTAAAATTGCATGTTGAGTGAAGTACATAATATGCTATGTGACTACAATATAACTGAATCTAAATAATACATATTTATTCAATTCATGTTTATTTTTGTCTAAAAATGTTTAACAGTAACTTAGAACATCACAACGGCCTTAGACCAAAATCAATTTGGGTAATGTCAAATCAAAATGCACCTATATGTATTTTTTGTATTTTGTTAAGACCTAGGTCGAGAGGTCGACTAACCTCTCAAGGTGTCTAATAACTTCTCAAGAAGATGATTGACTTGTTGAGTTGATGTGAATAGAGCTTGGTTGGCACCACATAGGCACAATAAATGTACTTTATCCAACACTACCATGATTTTCTGCTTTTGATTTCATTTGTTCCTATGAATACTTAGGATATCGCTATAATTTTTAAATTCCACTCAATTCATAATAGAATTTGTCCAAATTTGTTCGAATTGGAGGTTTGTGGTGATATACTAATGTCCGCTTGGGAGGGAATGGAAGTTCAAACCTCCAATTAACAAACATGGTGGCTTTTGTGAATTTTAGGCTATACATTCAAGTAATGCTGTTATTTCTCTGTCTTGATTGTTGTTATGTGTATATGCACTAACTAATAGTACGATACTCACAAATATCCATGTAATTTGGATAAATAAGAAAATTCAATTGAGCGTTCAACCAAACAAAAGAAAGGAAATCAATGTATTCAAATTGCATAAAACCAAAAAAAAGTAATTGCGATTTGGAAATTTATGTTACCTATTTCTTATTTTTAAAATCACACTTTCCATGCTTGCTATATCCAACCAAACAACGCTTAAATGACTTTCCTTAGTAATGCAATTAGCTTGTTGAAACCAGTTTTCTTCGTTGCAATTCTGTAAATATACACGTTTGCCTGTTTTTTAGTTGTCATCGACAAACTACATCTTCCAAAAAGAATCTTACTGGTATATTCAATAATTTATCTACGTACCTTTGTTAACCTTAACGCCACTAACATGGGATCATGGTCCTGTTATTGCCGAATTTAACGCCATATTTGCAATAATTGGATCGATCGTGCGCAAAACCCTAGTTGTCCGCCCGCGGCCCGCCCACGCCCTCCCCACCTGACGTCGCTCGGCCCTCCAAACAAACCGAAGTCGCGAGCTCCACGCACCATTTTCATCTATCTCTCTAGTCAAAAGGCCACGAGGCAAGACCCGCTGGCGTCGGTCCAGCTCATTGTGACGGCGGTGGCGGCGGCGACCTGAGAGCACCTGCTACGATGTCGAGGAGCATCCGTATCGTTTCGCGGTGCAGATCCGCTCTTCTCTGCCGGCCTTCGGTTGCCGGAGCTCAGACCTGCTCCGCTCCGTATGCTGCATTTGCATCCTCACAGCCCCGTTTCTTCTCTAATGAATCCGGTACGCGCTTAATCCATTCCCCTATACCGTTTTCAGATAAATCAGTATTGGGGTTGGAGATCCAAGTACCTATTTGTCATGGTGTATGTAGATAAGCCTCCCACGAAGAAGAGAGTAGAAGATGTCATGCCGATCGCTACCGGGCATGAGAGGGAGGAGATCGAGGCGGAGCTAGAGGTGATCTTCCCGTGATATTTAAATAATAAATTCCGTCGTGGTTATTAAGTCCAGATTTTGCGACGGTATTCTTTCAGGGAAAGAAAAGGTTTGACATGGATGCGCCCTGCGGACCATTTGGAACAAAGGTTAGTTGCGTCTCCGTTAATGTTTTATATTGTTCTTCGACTGCATTCCCCAAAAAATTATCCTCCTTTTTATAAGTTTCACTATTCGTCACGACATACACTCCTTCTCCTCTCCCAATGATTTCGGGAACTATCCTTTGCTGACTACAGACTGAGTGTTATTTGTGTGCCATTTGTCATCCTTTTGCCATCCAGCTCAATAATTTTTGAGGGGAGACAATTTTCTCGAAGCTGACTTTAACCCACAAGGGAACTATGTTATTTTCGTCTTTGGCATCAGTTTTGTCTAAAAACAGCTTTCACGAGTAAAGCTAATGGGTACTCGTCCTTGAGCAGAAAGAGAATGTATATTTATCATCACTACCCAATAGATTGGCCAGATGCATTAATGCTGTTTACTTTAAGTTAATATCTCAAGCATGACCAGGTGAATATGGTGCACTTTAGATATGTGCCCCTTCAACACATCAATGAGTAGTAGCCTTTAACTTTTACTAGCATGTATACTATCCCTTTGTTCTGGCTCCTTACATGATTGGTTTGCTAGTAGCTGTGTGAGCTATCTGGCCACTATACCCCTACCCATCACAGTATATTTACAAAAAATGTGATGCCTTTTCCTAAAGATGTCATGATTTGTGATGTCCAGTCCTAATCGAGAATGATCTAGTTGGTTATGTAGAATCGTGATGTCCAGTTTGAATCGAGAATGATCTAATTGGTTATGTAGAGTCTGATCACAAGTTCCATTGATTGCTTCTGAGTAGTAGAACAGGTGTAGCTGTGATACTTGGTTGCCAACTAAACGTTACTTTACAATACCAAAATGTGACTCTGTTCTGATAGCCTGGTTGAAGAAAATATCACATCCTCTCACATTGTTCACGAACAGAATCATCAAGTAGTGTAAAAAGAAAAAAAAAAGTTAAAGTATAACTTGTAGCAATCGAGCTTCAAATATGTATAGGTCTACTGAGATAGTTTCCCGTCAGTGCTAATGCTATTTTTGCATTTGCATGGCTGTTCTTAATCTATTATTGGCTGTTTTATCACATTGTATTACTATTTAACTCTTAACTGTGAAAGTAAGCAAAAGAATAAATGCCTTTTGTTTTATACATATTTGCAATATTGTCATATTCACATCATATAAACTGTAAATGTTGTACATAATTTTTATTTGTTTTGTCCCCTGAAATAATAATGTGCATCTGGCCAATGTATTACCCATAATCTGTTCAGGAGACTGAATAGGAACCAGTTCTGAGCGTAGCCGTTTTGCTAATATTTTTTTTTAATTGTTACATATATAAACATTACAAACATAATTGTTATTGTCATTTATCCAACAAATAAATTGTATATGTGGTACATATTTTTGTTGTGTTTTTTCCTGAAGTGATAATGTAATATATTACCCATTATTTGTTCAGGAGATTGAACAAGAACCGATTTTGAACATGTAGTCATTTAGTTAATATTTTCTCTTGATTGTCATGTATATATACATTACCAACACCAATGCTGTGCTTCAATACCAATCATGTTGAATGGCGTAGCTAGGTACCTACTTTTTTCAATTAGGCATGATCCATGTCACATTTTCATTAAGATGTTAGGAAACCAGTCCACGTTTTTCTAGCTCGTGATTTTTATTTTGGGGCTAAAAAATGAAGTGTGAACCGAGTGCCAACTCTTTGGGGCTTTCTTAAGTATAAAGCGGTTGGTTAAGCAGGCACTTTTTGAAAATGACGGGCCCAATGAACCCCAAAAATGTAGATATTTACATTTTTAGTAAGAGTACATCAGAAAATTGTTGAATAACCATATAATATCAAGTAATAGATATTTTGGTAGGTAAAATTAAATCTTCAAATATTAGTACTAATTATAGCTTACAAATTTCCATACTTATAATATTAAAGTAGACTATGCTACTGATTTACTGCTTAACTGTTATAACTTCAATAGTTATCATGGTTAACTATAATTATATTAGGTTGGGGTACAAGGTGATCTAAGATGTGAATGGTACATTGCTAAAGTTGCGATACATGTGTGGGATGACAAGGAAATATAGCTCGAGAAAATGGAAATGGCAAGTAATAAAGACAAACTACGTGAGAGTCGCTTTAGATGGTGTCGACATTTACATCGTAAGCTAACAAATGCACATATTTGAAGTAATGCTATTGAGTCGAACACCTCTGAAAAAGTAAGCAGCATGCCTAAACAAACTTGGGCAGAACATATAAGGAGATGTTTAAAATCATTTCATCTTAGTGCGAGTATGACCCAAGAAAGAGTTGAATGGAAAGGAAAGGAGCGATCTGTGTAGTCGAACCCAACATGATTAGGAATAATGCTTAAATAGTAATGCTAGCGACGATGATGATTGCAATACACATGATTATAGTAGTCATTTGAAATATATAAGATCACATATGTTATAATTTATGTTTTATAATACAGTGAATAGATGCAATATAGTTTTGTGATTTGCACAATACTTTTGCAAAGTCTTCGTATTCTTATGCTACTATTGCGATACTTATACATAGTATTCTCAAGAAGGTAAAATAATAGGCATACTGCCAAAATTAGTATGTGTCCCACATGATATTAATGATTAGTTATAAAATGACAAACTTGTAGTATTTGGTAAGTGATAACTGCATGTACACCACTATCACAAGTTCATTAGGTAGGAGAAGAATACTGTATCATGGTCAGTTTCGTTTACTTTTTTAACATATCCATATATATTTTTTCATTTTTTCTATGATTGTAATTGGACTGGGCCACTCCATGTTTAAATTACTAAGCGTCTGATTTAGCAGTTTAGAAGAAGCATTCTAAATCAGCCTGAAGAAATAAAAGACATACTCAAAAGCATAATTCTTTGAACATTCAATAACAACATGGGCTAGGCCGCGTAGTTGATCACTTTTTTTAAATGGTCGGTCGATCATATTCTTCTTCCAACTCAAACAAAGTTATCAGTAGAAAGAAACATTTGCTAACCAACTAAAATAAATATATTTGGCATTAGGTGATTTTTCTCTGAATTTGTCTACTTCTAACATGTTCGAACCTCCCAATTCTTTCATGTTAATTTTATCATCATCGTCATTGTCATCGCCTCAATCCCAACCAAAGTGTAACAAAGTAAATCTAGCATGTCTAAAATTCTAATCACGAGGTCGAAGACAATTCACTATCATAGCTCAAACAGTGTCGCAAATGAAGTTGCATTTAAAAAGTGCTGGTTTAAGGGTTACAGTGAATCTTGTCTAAATACATACTTTCTATACTTGGAAAATTTTGGTATTGAAATTTGACACGGAATAAGAAAACCGTGAAAGTTATCAAGTTAAGGGTTTGTATGACCACTTGCCTTGAAAAATAAACCTTTATTGAAGTTTGTAAAAGGCTTTGCAAGCAAGCCTTTGTTTATCCACATGCTTGTATCGATACTCCTTTTTCGAAAATCTAATATCTTCTTTTTGTGCCATTAAAAGTACATTAATAATTTGGAATTATTTAATTTGAAGGACATGTTTTTATACAATGTATTGTCTTCGGAGGGTCTAGACACTTTGTGGCACCTTTATATTTGTAACAATAAATTTCATATTGCGGTTCTCAAGTATATTTATCTTCTAAAAAGCTTACTTATCAATGCTATTGCTTAGGTTCAAGGTACCTTTAGGGGGATACACAAAAGTGCCCTGACTTAAAGTTGTTTGAGTCACTCACCGTGGGGCGTTTTTAATATATTGATGTGAATGATAAATAAAATGTCTAAGAGTTCATACAAAGTTGTTTGTCCATGTTAGATGCTTGCTTCTCTTCTATGGGGCTTAATACCCTTAACATAGTCACAATAATCATCATTTTTTGAAAAAAAAAACATTTTAAATGCGTATTTTCACTCCCCATATGAGACGCCCATTTTATACTCCCAAACATATAATAAGTTTTATACGGGTTCTGAACGCGTTTTAAACAATCACATTTTATACTCGTTTTTGACGTTTTATTGACGTTTTAAGCCTTTGTGTGCACTTCATTTTCTTCCCCTCTTTTGTTGTTTATTCCCATAGCATTGTAGTAACAAAACCCTCAACCCACTCTTCCCTTGAGGTCCTGACAGCCCGAGCCACTAGAGGAGTCGCACTTGATGTTCGAGCAATGTCTTAAAAAGCGCAAAGCTGGAAGCGAGCGAACGAGACCTTGTAGCCGATTAATCGCCAAACGGGCGATTAAGCGGGCACTTTTAAAAAAAGCGGATGCTTAATTTTTTTCTTCTTCATATTTTTAACTATTTATACACATATACATAAATGATATTACCATTTGTGAATGTTTTACGTAGTTTAACGCTTAAACCTATGTATTCCTTTAAATGAATACTAAGTAACAACAATAAAGGGTTAAGAAATTCAGCCATCTATAGCAAATCACTTGATCAATGTTAGACTGTTAATACAAAATAGCTAACTAGCTATATCAAATCAGTAGCTAAGAATATCTTAAATTAGCAGCTATTATACATTTATATTCATTTAATATAAGTGTATAAGTATATACCCATATAATTATGGTATCACATTACTAACATTAATGTTCCCTCCACAATACCCTCATCCCTTCCTCCTCCACCATTCCACTGTCCCCTATTCCAAGTGCTAACTTCACCAATTGTTCTCATGCAAGCAACCTCGTCCTTCTCCACTACACAACTTCTCTCGATTCTAGTCTTTCCTTGTCCAATTTTCTGTGTCTCTGATGTGTAATGACTTCTCCTCGTTCCCTTTCTACTTCTTCCCCTTAATTCACTATCCCCAGTGAACCATCCTACTGCATGATCCTTCCGTTCTCCTACTCAATCCACTTCCTATTTTCACTTCTTCCCCTTCTTTGCTTTTTGTCTTATTTCTTTCATTATTCTTACGTTCCAGTTCAAGGAGGTTGCTGTCACTGTTACTAGAGGTGTAACTTTGACGCAAGTCACAACCCTACAAGCTAAAAGAGGGTGTGATAAAGAGAGTCAAGTACAAGTACAAGTACACGTATAACAACATCACAATAATTGATTGTAACACTTTTTCCTTATTTTTTACTTGTTCCTTTTTTTTTTCTTAATTAGAAATAGCTCAATAATTTTCATTTTTACAATATACATTGTAAATGCATGTTTATATATATGCACTATCTATATATTACATATATACTATAGTACATTATATATGATATATATGTAATCCATCTTTTTCTTGACTTTTTCCCGAGTAGTTCATCATACTTTTACCGTACGTCGATCGTTTTATCTAAATTTTCTGCACAATTCTCGAATTCCGAATTTTTCAGTTGGACCTACGTATCTCGAATGCCGAATTTGTGACTATGCCCGTAATGACCTGTATAGGTTTATCTTCGTCTACATTTTAGACACTATTACTATGTTAGGAACTATTTGGCAAAAATAGATTGGATGCCAATAGATCATAGGAGGGATTTTGAATCTTACATTGTGATTTGGATATGACCCATAACAGATTTGATTCAAAAAGTTGGGTGCATGGATTCAGATTGAGGCTTAGATGCTGCTGCTGATGTTGCAAACGAATACCTATATTCTTAGTTATCGAAGTGGCCTCCTAGGTGCGCTACGCTTTAAGAAGGGGGCTTTATGCTAGGCGCCTAGACCCTCCAGTGAATTAAGTTTTGTAAATCTTAAATTAGGGGTCCTAAGACCAGGATACAAAACGTCTTGATGCATAATTTCTAAACAAGGGCCTCTAGTTTAGGGCTTAGTTGTCAAGGCGGCTAGGTGGTTAGCATGTCCCAAGGGGCGCCTAGGCTGTTCTGGGCGTTTTTTGTTTTTTTGCATTTTTTCAGTATGTAAATTTGCTTCTTATTATACATATATACTACATATAATACCATATAGGAAACACAAAAAGAGGGCAGAATGAGGCTATAACAGCAATAGCAGGATATGGTAGTAGGAAGAAAAAGGGAAGCAATTGGAGCAGGATGTAGAAAAGAAATAAAAGAAAACAGGGAAAAAAGGGTGGGAAGAGGTTGTAACTCAATAGAGAGGAAATGGAGGATGGGAAAGAAAAGAAAAGAAATATTAACAACAGCAGCAACATCATGAGGAACTGGTGATGTAAAAGAGGAAAATAGAAAGTACAACATCAGCGACATTACGAAGCATAGGTGATGTAAAAGAGGATAAAAAGAAAACAGAGTAGTAGTAGGATTTAGGATGGGATATGGGAGGAATAACTCACAAAAAAACGCAGCAGCAGTAGGATTTAGGAATAAAATGCTGGAGAAAGGATAAAAAAAGAAGAGAAAAAGAAGCAAGAACAACAGACATATAAAGAAGTAATTTTTTTTAACAAACAAGCTATGATGACTTACCAATTTGACCCAAATCAGACCTGTTTTTTCCCTAATTTTCCAAAATTTGACCTGATTTTGCCTAAATCAAACCTATTTCAACCATAAATTTGCTCAAGATTATCTAATTTGACCAAATCCAGACTTGATTCATGCTAATGTAACCTTTAAATGGCTTAATTTGCGCCTAAACGGCCTTAGACGCTCACATAATGCACATAATAGGCTGGGCGCCTAGTTTGGGGCGCCTTTCCTAGCGCCTTGATAACTAAGGTTTAGGGGCTTAATACTGGGAGCCTAAGACCATATAGGTTCAAGTTAGCCTATGTAAAGGCTAAATTGGCATGAACGAGGTATTCAGTCAAATTAGATCAACTTGAGTCATTTTAGGGGTCAAGTAGGTCCTTCTTAGGCCAATCTGATCTAATTTGGGCAAATCATAACTAATTTGGGGAAACATATTTAATTTGAGAATTAAACCCAAGTTGAGAAAAAGAGGTTTGATGTGGCCAAGTGCACTCTCATTTAGGCCAATATAGGACAAACTAGGGAAAGTTAGGTATGGTTAGGCCATGCTATGCCAAATTAGTTATTATGTAACCCAAACTAAGGAGGTCTGATTTAGACCATGTTAGGTTAAATTAGGATAGTCAATCTAGTTTAGATCATGTTAGGTGTGATTCAATTCCAATTGTGATTAAACTTTGAGATAACCAATGTATATGCACATAATATTGTATATATAATATTAGCTAAATATGAATTTAAATGGACTATATGTATAAACAAATTAAGAAAAAAATATGAAAATCACCTAAAATACATAGGCCCTCTAGGGGTGCCTTGGGTGAGGAGCTTAGCCGCATAGTGTACCTATGTTAAAGCCCTTCTACATTGTTGGAACCACACGTACCCATGATAATCATAACACGTGTATATGGTGAGAATGACCTAAAAGGCTAAAATTTAGATATATCAAGGCTCCTAGACATTCAACTAGAGCGCTTATACACCTGCTTCATTATGAAGTATGAAATAGAATGACTATTAGGTATTTTTTTTAAGTGCCTGAAGTGTTGCATGACTTTTTTTTTGTCTTAAGGCTTAAGTCTCTGAAAATTAAGGGGCACGTATTAAAAAAAACAATAAATATATAAAATTATATATATATATATATTATCTTCAAGTAGACTCAATATTGTATTATGAAATAGATTTCTGCACAAAATAATCATCTTGAACCAAATACGAGTCTTGGCTCATAACTATGTAAAACAACTAACCTGAACTCCAAATCAAAGAGCCGACCCATCGCTTTTAGCCCTAGACTCACCGAACTCTCTATTTTCAACCTTACATCTCCAGAAACCCTCTTGTTCTCCCCTAAACCGACATTGATTCTAGTTGTATCACGTGCTATTGTAATGAGCAACATATCGTGCCGTTGACAGAAGTACTTGCGGAAGCCAAAATCGTTAGGAGTTGTAGTAGCCGTCACTGTTGGTAGAGCAACAGTGGGAGTCACTGGCGCAAAGAGGAGCTACAACAATGAAAGCTGTTGTCATAGATAGGAGCAACAATTGCGGAAATTGTTTCCGCAAATAGGAGCAACTATAGCAACACTATTACCAACAAAAGAAGCCTATACCTTATTCACCTTTGTTAGTTGTAGGCACTCCCTCTACCCCTCCTCGGCTCCTCCTTTTCTCCCCCCTTCTTCTTAGAGTCTTATGCCTCTTCAACTTCTCGACGCCTTGTTCCTTTTTATTGCACCTCACAGAAGTTAGTTGTTCGCCTTAGGGCATGCCATTAAGGTGCACGCTATGGGACACGCCAGGGGTTGCTTCACTTCAAGGTTTAAGCCTCGAGCACCTTGAGGCACGCCTTATAATACCTAGCTTTTAGGCAATTTTCGTGATTTTCTTTCTGGACACACGAAGATGGAACTGATGTTTAGATGTAATAATGCCATATAATCTTCTTTTTGCATTATCATTTCAAGTATGCATTCACATTAGTGATATGAATCCTTTTTTTTCCAGTAATGTGAAAGTACCCTAAAGGGGTAGAAAATATCCCTTAAGAGATTGATACATCGGGTATTATATTGATATCATCCTTTACATTAGATATATACAATGTTCAAAAAAGGAAATGCTTATGAGGAGGTACCACATTGTTTAGAATGTGAAACACAACATACACGTACACACGTACCATCCATTCGTCCATAAACACAATGAAATAATTTATGATGGCAAACTAATATTTTGTATAGTTTGATCATAAATAATGAATTATAGCAATGGGATATATAGATAGCTCTCATTTGATTTCTCCACTATATATCTTTGTGCATGTGTTTGGGTGTGAGAGTAGCTATTTGTGTCTATGGATACGTGTGTGAGTAGGTATCTATACCTAGCGGCATGCACATGAATATGTGCTTGTGTGTGGGAGTGTGCATGATTAGGTGTCTGCTTGGGGGCATGCACATGAATAGGTGCTTGTGTGTGGGCGCGTCCATGATTATGTGTTTGCGTGTGGTGCATCCATGATTTTTTGTTTGTGTGTGGGTGCATGGCATAGTTGTCTAGACCACTAAGCAGTGGCTTTTGAGTCTTGGGAGTGTAGTCGCCTAGGCGCCTAGGTGCCACTGCTGATGCAACATTCAGTTACATTTCTAATTTTATGATTATTTTGTTTTTTACATATTGACCTTTTATGAAATTTTTTATCAAGGAGGTAACTTGGATTTTGATATCAACTCCTTGGGGCATAGAAGGAGCTCATGCATAATAAAAATTGCCTAAGAGATTTTGAGGGAGTCAAAAGGGTGTGGGCTTCCACATATTGAAACTTGGTGGTGGAATGACGAAGTACATAAGGCTGTTTAACTCAAAAGGGAGATCTATAGAAGCTTGCTCAGGTGTAGAGATGATGCAACTTTTTAAGATACAAACAAAGAAAGAAAGATGCTAAGAAAGCAATTCAATAGGCAAGGTCTAGATACTTTGATGAGATATATAAGAGGTTGAAAACTACCATACGGGGAAAATGATATATATAAAATCACTTGTATTAGAGAATGAAAAAAAAGAGACTAGAGTAAGTAAAGTGCATCAAGAAAGAATTGAAGATGATAGAGTGTTGCTAAAAAATGATGATATTGAGAATAATGTTTGAATAATGTTTGAGACTCGAGTGACATGAATACAAGAAATATCACTTTCACACGATGAGTTTCACTATCTGAGGTCAAGAGTGCCTTGAAAAAGATGAAGTTGAAAAGGAATGTAGTCCATACAATATTCTCATTGATGTATGGAAGAGTATGGGAGACAAAGGAGCTATGTAGTTCCCATCTTTTTAATTTTTTTAATAAGATTATGAAGACAAAGAAGACGTCAAATGAGTGGAGAAGTAGTATGTAGTCCCCATCTATAAAAATAAAGTTGATGTTCAAAGCTGTGCAAACTACAAAGGTATCCAATTGATGAATCCGCTCTATGAAGCTTTTGGAGAGGATTATTGAGCAAAGACTAAGATTGATACCACTAATATATGACAACTAGTTTGACTTTATGCCGGGAAGATCAACAACAAATGCTATTTTTTTGATAAGGAGGCTAATGGAGAAATACAGAGAAAACAAACGATATCATCATATGGTTTTTATTGATCTTGAAAGTGTCTATGATCGAGTACCCATGGAATTGTTATGGAGGGTTTTGTAGAAAAAAGGTGTGCCAATCCGATACTTGACTTGATCAAAGACGTGTATGATAGTTTAACTGCAAGTCTTAGGACCCCTGAATGCAACTTTTTCTATCACTGTATGGGTACATCAAGGATCAACACTCATCCCATATCTAATCAGTCTTGTTATGGATGAGTTGACAACATATATAAGATGATATTCCTTGGTGCATGTTAATTGCTGATGATGTTGTGTTGATTGATGAAAGGAGAGAAAAAAATGAATGATAAAGTTCAACTTTGGAGAAACACATTGGAATGGAGGGTGACGTTCGGTTACTTGAGTTCTATTATTCGAATGGAGGGTGACGTTCAAGATGATATTTGTCACATCAGAATGGTAGAAACGGGGGAGTGCAATCAGAATAGTATGTGTTCGGAAGATCCCTCTCATATTGAGAAGTAAGTTTTACAAAAGAGATGTACAACCAACCTGCTATATGGGAGTGAATGTTCAGTGGTGAAGAAACATCTTCTAACAAGAAGAATGTGGCTGGAATGCGCATTTTGAGATGGATGTGTGTGAAGACAAGAAAAGACTGCTTAAGAAATGACTATCGTGGAACAAAGTGGTATGGATATGTACAACCCATGCCAACTAATGCACCTATTCTAAGAAAGGTTATTGAGTCAAACATGATTAAAAGAAGAAGAGGCATGCCAAAATTTACTTGGGAAGAGCTAATAAAGAGAGATTTTGAATCTTTACATCTTGATCAGAGTATCACACAAGATATAGCTGATTAGAAAAGAAGAATCCACTTAGCCGTCCCAACATGGTTGGGATTGAGGCTTAAATGATGATGATGATCACGACTTGTTTTTCACATATATTTTAGACATGTCTATATTTGTATTTTAGTATCTTTAACTTAATTAATCTTAAACTTACCAAGGCTGACTCTATATGTGACCTAAATTAGATCTAACTTACTCTAGTTAGACCTAAAGTAGGCCTAATTTTGCCAAATCAAGCCCAAACAGATTGGACTTAAACACAGAAGAACCTAATTAGCCCTAATTTGATTTCTCATGATCTAATTTGTTGAAATATAAACTTAATTTGCTACCAAATCGAGCAAAATATGGCCTAAATGACCCTAGGGGACCCCCTAGTTTATTGGGGGCCTAGATGCCCAGACTTGGACTCCTCGAGAGCCTAGCCCGCCTAGGTGTGCCTAGGTGATGGCCATGATAACTATGGTGCATAAATGACGTATCTTAGTATAAGCATGTGCATGAATAGGTGCTTGTGTGTGGGAGCCATTGTACATCTTTGTGAGGCTGTTGTACTCGAACACTATGTGCACAGTGAGAAGTGGTCCTGACACCCGCTGGAAGTAGCACGCGCATGGTCGGACCACCTCATGTCATATGTTCTTGAAGCAGCAAAAACATCGGGATCAAGTAGCAATATTTGACATTGTTCTTTCAGCAATGCACGGAATTATTATGTCGTTTTGTTTACTTGACGGAAAAAATGGGAATAATTTGTGCAAAGAATAATGATGTTTTGTTAATTAAAAAGACATTCTTCTAGAAAGGAGTCATTATTTTAAACAAAGTGTTGCTTTGTTGGGATTTGGATTAGTTGTTCGAGTAGTGGGATGTGAAGCTTGAGTCGTGAAAAGATAGGAATATGTTTAATACCGTAAGTTTCCATCTTTGAGCCTCGCAGACTCGTGTAACGGTTCCTACTGTGTGGGTTAGAGGGATTGCAGAAAACTGATGGAAGTCACAGACTTGCAGTAGACACCTGTACCCAGTCAAATTTCCAAATATTGGGGTGGCATGGTCCTAGCTGTCTATGTCTTCTACGCCTTTCATGTGAGTGCAGTAGTTGGTGTTTACATGCATGTGTTAATGCCAATTTATGACCACCACCTATTTATATGTATTGATCTCTAGTATTTTAAATTTTCAGTGACTTGAATACATTCTCGAGGGATAAAGATTACTTCATAGCACTATAAAGTAATTTCAAGCATAAATTGGACATAAAGTTGAATGACATAAATACATATGAATATGTTGAAGCACTCATCCATTAGATGTCCAAAACAACTCCCAAGATAAACATGACCAAAAAAAATGCAAGCTTAAACAACTCCGTTTTATTACGATATGGACGTGATAACATTCAACAATATTTACCATTAAGTTCAATAAATAGTAACTAATTCTTTATAACATTTAAGAAAATTTTAATAACATAAATATACACACAACATATCCTGCCTCACATGCAGCGTCATATGCGCCACATATATGCTGCTGCAGAAATCAAGTGTGTTCACTGTGTTGTCATTGGCCTTTAGGATGGGCCTTATAGACCATTTTGTTTGGAACAATTCATAAAAGCAATGATATAGTTGTGAGCTTGTGATAAATCAAATTCCCAGTGATAAAAAGATAAAGCATATTTATAATTCTATGCCTACAAATCTCAATTTATAAATTTTAAAAAATAAAGAAGGAAATTTGTATATTAGCACTATGAATTTTTGAATTTATAAATTATTGTCGCAGATATTGTGAGTGCTAAGTAGTGTATCTGCCACATTGTATATCCATTTTCAACCCTGATATGGGATTAGGTTGCTTCTTTTGATAATAAACATGTAGGTTCTATTGCCCGATCCACATATGGTAAGTAATGTATCTGCAAAATTTTCTATCCATTCTCATCACTAATATATGTGATTAGGGTGTGATGCTTTTGTTATCAAACTTGTAGATGGATTTCTCGTGAGTGCTCTTACATACCCAATAAACTATAAAAGTTACTAGCATTTATGGCCTTTGATTGTATCATTTCATTTTTGAATCTTTATTAAGAATCAATATATATATATATATATATATATATATATATATATATATATATATATATATATATATATATATATATAGAGAGTCTTCATCGACGCGCGACAAACTAATTTGAAATGTATAATTTTTGCGGTCTTCATAACATGAGTTATACATATCCAAATGTGCTCAAATTTTGCGTATGAGTTGTTCACGATATGTTTAATAAGATCAATGGATTAGATTTTAAAAAAAAATATTGCATCATGAAAAACTACTTGAGTGTATTCCGCTCCGGATACACTCGAGTGTACGGATCGCACGAATACACTCAAGTGTGTTTGCATATCAAGACTATTTTTTGCAAAATGTAAACCGTTGATCTTCACCGTCATACTATAACTAGGCTACATACAAATTTTGAGCTCATTTGGATAAGTGTATGTCACTCATCCAAGGGCAAAAAAATCGACGCGCGAAACTAATTTGAAATGTGTAATTTTTGCGGTCTTCATAACATGAGTTATACATATCCAAATGTGCTCAAATTTTGCGTATGAGTTGTTCACGATATGTTTAATAAGATCAATGGATTAGATTTTCAAAAAAAAATATTGCATAATGAAAAACTACTTGAGTGTATTCCGCTCCGGATACACTCGAGTGTATTCTATCCTGACTCTCTCTCTCTCTCTCTATATATATATATATATATTGTTTGTGTTTGGGAGTCATCGACAACAGGGTCCAGCTGCAAACTTTGCAGTAGTATTGTAAAGAAATCTTCTGCAATGAAAATTTACATAACAAAAACCAAACTTTACAACCCCACTAGACCCAACCAAACCAGCCCTCATTATCAATAGGCATTGTAATTACACCTTGATATGTATACTTTATACTATCTATTATGGTCGTCTAATGATAAACTAATGCGCAACGAACTGTTTCAAAGACAAGGTGGAGGTGTGAAGATGTACTTGCTTGGTCTTGGTAAAGAGCAAGGTCTCATCAAATCAAACTTGTAATTTTTTATTTATTTTGATGTTCGACATACAGTGTTCATAACCTCTGGGAAAGTTCTCAATGCATTGAACAGTCCGAATGACATGACCAACGATTCATATGCATTGCCAATAGTCTTACAATTGTCTATATTCAAGCATCTCCTTGAACAAACCTGGTGGCATCTGCTACATAAGTTGATCTTGAAGAACCATTGAAACCCAGTCAGCAAATCCAACATGTTGTTAAGTTGAGGAATGGTGAAATGGTACTTGACAATGATTTTGCTGATACTGCGACAATCAATGCGCATTCTTGAAGAACCATTGAAACCCAGTCCGAATGACATGACCAACGATTCATATGCATTGCCAATAGTCTTACAATTGTCTATATTCAAGCATCTCCTTGAACAAACCTGGTGGCATCTGCTACATAAGTTGATCTTGAAGAACCATTGAAACCCAGTCAGCAAATCCAACATGTTGTTAAGTTGAGGAATGGTGAAATGGTACTTGACAATGATTTTGTTGATACTGCGACAATCAATGCGCATTCTTTAACTTCCATCCTTGGGAGCAAGGATAGCGGGAACTACACAAGGGCTTGTTCTCGAGGATGAACCCTTTGTTGAGAAGTGCCTCGACTTGGCATTTTGAATCAACATTGACTGTTCTGTTTAAGTAATAATTTGGGTGATCGGGGATGGCAGAACCCACAATTTGAATCTCATGTTGAAAGTCACGTGATGTCGTGAGCTTTTCAGAATGTTCCTCAAGCGTCATGTCTCCAAACTCTTTCAAAAACTGAACGAATTTCGGTTGAGGCAAAAGATCGGGACAAGTGACATGCTCTTTGATGTAAGAATCATACATGCTCTTAGATTCAAGGCTAGCATGCTCCACCTCCCTATGAGTGACGAGCTGTATGAAATGGCATGGTGTGGAAGGATGAGGTGCCAAGGACTTTGCTTTAAGTGATGTGACCATGAAACACGTAAAGGGAAAGTAAAATTGTCTTGCTCTTGTGTTGGAAGATATAAACATTGGAGCGACTCTCATTGCGGGTATCAATATTAAAAATCCAAGGGCGTCCCAAAATGATATGTTCAACATCCATATGTAGAAAATTGCGCCAAACATGATCAAAATATGTATCAAATGTGAGAGACACCAAGCAATGTTGGGTGACAAAACTCATGATACACCCAACAAACTTTGTAAGATTGTAGATGGGGTTCTGGATATGAGACGTGGTGTGGAAGGAGGAACTGCAGATAGCTTCACTTTTTGTGATGTGAGCATGAAACACCTAGGGGAAAGTTGGATGTTCTTATCTTTATGTCGAAGGTATAAATGTTGGAGCGACCCTCATTGCAAGCATCCATATTAAAAAACCAACAATCTCCTAGAAGACATGTTCCACATCTATGAATAGAGCGTCACAATATCACACCAAATGTGATCGGAATATGTACCCAAAGTAAGGCGCACCAGGCAGCGCTGGGTGACAAGGAAACTTGTACAATTTTTACCTAGTATGTTTTGTGTTGCTGTCGGTGGGGTTCTGGACTAAAATTTAGGTGTTTAAGTTTCTACGGAGAAAAGATAATTTGTGAGCTGCCATTGGCGATTAGAAGTTTGCAACTCTTGCCCGCATGTATAAAAAGAAAGGGGTGGTTTGCTTCTATTGATTGCCATCACAAGGGGCGGACTGAACGCACAAGACCTGTAAGAGTGGTGGTCTTCGCAATTAGGTTCGTTCTGAGGCAGGTAACATATCCTCATATTGTCTTATTCTCTGGTTGGTGTCAGGAGAGTCAGTCAGATGACATGAGCTGTGATACCAACTAATAGGGTGCCTAATGACTAGACTAGCAATAATTGAATTTAATTTTGCATTTAGTCATAGCAATAATAAAATTTAAATTTGCCTATTTTCAAACTCTTCAGTTTGTGCAGACATGAACATAGTACAACCTTTATATAGGAAAGTTAACGGAATAAAATAAAACAACGTAAACTAGAATAAAAATCCCAATGTGTAGAGGCACTACTAATGGCTAGGCGACACTTGTAAGTACATGGAGGCTGAGTCATGCCCTGCATCATAAACTCTTTGGTGGCTGTGCATCCTTTTCTTAAACTGCAAAACTACTAGAGCACCCTAATTTGTTTTGGATAAATTAACTGATGACGCAGATCGTTATTTAAAAGCATGTATGATTTCCTAGCTGCCTGCTTCTTTGACCAGCAAACACTGTATAACTTTTGTTCACCATCTCACTTGAAAATAATAGCTATTATTTGTTATAAAATGGAGTATAATAATTATTTTTGTAAAAATAGTTTTTTATAATAATTTCCACTTCTCATTTCTTCACTTCTTAGGGCTTTAGAATGAAGCACTTATTTCTTGTTGATGCACTTTTAAAATAAAAAAAATACATGTTTTCTTTCTGACCGTTTCAAAATTGTCGAGATATGCCTTTGATGTATCTTTGACTTGTAAGGAAAAGATACCCCTAAGTGGTATCTATGGATGATACACCAGCAATTTTCGTGTGCCTTGGCTGCCATTGATAACCATTCAGTAACTGTCCTAAAACTTTTGCTGACATATTGTCTTTTATGTTGGAAAACAGGAGTCTCCGGCTGTTATACAGTCTTACTATGACAAGAGAATAGTTGGCTGCCCTGGTGGTGAGGGCGGTAAGTTCGCCTTCAATTCCTGATGCTTTATTTCATTCAACTGGATTCTAGGACTATTCTCAAATTCTATGACAACTATTATACGGATCATTCGATAAAATGTAAACTATCTTTTGAGTATGCCGTTGGTGGTCTTGATATGGTAGTTCTCTTTTTGCGTTAACAGAGGATGAGCACGATGTTGTTTGGTTCTGGCTAGAGAAGGGCAAACCTCATGAGTGCCCTGTTTGTTCCCAGTACTTCGTGGTACGTTTCCCTTTTGGATTGTTACACTGGATTCCGTCAACAAAAAGATGCCTTGCAGTTATACCTTCACTTATATCTGAATGCTTGGCTAATTACTTTTGTTTTGCAGCTTGAAGTCGTTGGATCAGGAGGTCCTCCTGATGGCCACGGTGATGATGACGACCACCATTGAGATATGTCTTGAATCTTCTCTTGAAAATAAAAAGAAACTGGCTAGACCGGGATGAAGGCTTCTGGTATATTGGCTGTAACTGCTGAAGTGATTCAGTAACCCACCTGGTTTTTTTACTGTTAAGATTTTTTTTTCTTCTCTTGGACGAGGGAACATTGCCACTTGGTTGGTAATGTCTTTCTTTTCTTGTTATATGGTCCTTTTAATATTACTTGACCTAAAAAAAGGCTGTGGCTGTAGCAATTTTCTTCTCTAAACGCATCATCAAATAATTGATGAGCACGTTCAATTAATCATCTTTCTTTACAACGTGCGCGTCTGTTTTGTTGTTTTCTACGAGCAGTTGGTTGTCTCTTCCTCGGCTAATGTCACCCAAGGGTGTGCTGGTGCTTCGTGCATGTCACTTAAATAGAAGTTGGCGGAACCGCGCACATCTGTGCTCATTGATAACAACGTCATTAAATAAGTGATAATGCAGGTGGCTGTTTCACTGCCTAGAGAAAGGTTCGGTAGATACGAGGAGGGTGCTCAAGACAATAATACCGATTCGTTTCGTGGTTTGCTAAGGATGCTGAATTATAACAATGGGCGCAAGATTGTACGCTCAAACAGTAAACTGTTGTCATTGGAAGCTGGAGTTTTCATCAAGATGCTAGCCACACCAATCCAAGAAGCTATAGGGGGTTTTCTTGGGGATGGTACTTTATCGGAGCCTACAGAAGCCCAAATCAGGGCCCTTCAAGCTCTCGTCTCCCTTACTAAAGTCAGCATGGCTAACAGGAACGTTGTTGCCCAAAGTGACGGTGTGATATGTTCTCTCATATCTGCTTCCAAGTCGTTCTCTGCTCGAATCCAGCTGCTTGCTCTCACAGTCCTCTCTAACCTTTCCCTCAATCCAAACCTCAGGCGGCCCCTTGCAGTCAAGGAACTGGCATCTCACCTGAACTCTATCCTTCTCCGTCCCTCCAACGAGTGCAGCAGGGTAGCTGCCTTTCTTATCTGTAGCTTGGCCACGCTGGACAAGAACAAGGGCGTCCTTGGTGTCAGTGGCACCGTTCAGGCCATTGTTCAGGCACTTCGGAACAACCCGACCTGTCCAGGAGCGCACCTCCTGGTTAGCTCCCTATCTGAGCTCGTCCGCTTCCATGGGAATTCTACTCTGGCCATCCTTTTTGGTGCGATCACAGTTCTCTGTGAGATGATGACCCCTGACAGCCCCGCTGCTGCCGATGGCCTGGGCGGTGCTGCTCTCTCAGTCCTTGCTGTGATGATGCGGTTCAGAGAGGGTGTCCGGGTGTTGCGAGGCATCCAAGGGTTTGTCCAGATCCTGGTGAACGAGCTGCTGAGTGGGGATATGGATGCCAAATTGAGCGCAATGGAGGTGCTCATACGGCTGTGTGAAGCAAGCGAGGAGAGTGTGATGGAGGCATCTGAGGCAGTGGACCTTTCCACTTTTCTCACTGATCTCTCCGTCAGAGGCTCGGCAAGGATCAGGGAAAAAGCCAACGTCTTGATGAAGTTAATCTTGGAGGCCGACGTGGCTGCTTATGTGGATGACGCTACATTGGCTTGTGTGCGAGGGGGCTAGAGATGGAAGAAAGTTCTGCAATTCATTATTCGGTAAGCAACTAACTGTCGGATTCATCAAAATATGAGAAGCGTGCACATGTTCGACAAGAGCAGAGAAAAACTGTTCTTATGCCATCGGCTGATCACCGACACTCTTCAAAAGCTTAATAGGTCACATGAGCATCGTCTTCCGTTCTTACTGGGCCACTTATCATAAACATATTAAAACCTCATGTGGGTTCAGACAAAGTAAAGGATGTAAGAAAATTTGTGACGGTCTTAGTTTCTTTGCATATTTGTTTGAAGTCATTGAACGACGGGTGCTTTATTTTTATGTATCAGTGAACAGTGGTGGAGGCAGAACATAGTAGCCTGCTCTACTCCTCTAACGTCTAGTTTGGGAAACAAAGTATTTTCTCTATTAAATTAGACCAGTTGCACGTAAAATTCTATATGCCTTGGAACTAGGGTTGGGGTATATGCCCCACCTGCCTTCTATGTGGCTGCACCACTGCTAGTGAGCTCGTGTAACAGATGGACAATAGTTTAGTTAAATATCAGTTATACAATCATTTTACTAAAGATGATATTGAATATAACTTTGCTATCAAATTTGCATTTCGATATAACACCGAGAAATAATGAATCTTTTATCGTTTTTTCGATGATAATTCATATTGCTAAGGAATAAATAATTTGTCTCTATCTTATTTCTTAATAGAAAATGTATTCTATAATGATGTAGTTTGTACTTACTAAACAAAGTACCAAGGACATATAATCTAATTAGAATTAAGGCAATATAAGTATGAATATATAATCAGATCTCTAACACAATAAGAAAGAATAAAACCCAACAAATAAAAATAATATTAGTTCTATTTGCAAAAGAGTGTATGTAATATCAAGTACATAAGAGAAAGGTATATTCTAAATATTAACATTCAAATCCAATAGTAAAATGAGAGGTGAGTTAAGTGACGATACCGTGTTAAATTAACCCCCCTCAAATTACTTAGTGAAGTTAGGACAATGATTCCACTTGAAAATGAAACATAATTGAGAAGAATTCAAATTTTCACAACTTGATTGGTGGTCAGATCATGATTGAACTAGATAAGATTAAGCTAGCTTGGCCTTGAGTGGTCAAATTGGAGATGTCATCATAAAATTAGGAACAAGGACATATAATCTAATTGTAATTAAGGCAACATAAGTATGACCATTTAATCAGATTTTTAAAACGATAAGAGAATAAAACCCAACAAATATAAATATTATTAGTTCTATTTGCAAAAAAGTGTATGTAATATCATGTACATAAGAGAAAGGTATATTCTAAGTATTAACATTCAAATCAAATAGTAGTTTAGGAGGTGAGTTAAGTGAAGATATTGTGTTAAATTAACCCCCCTTAATTACTTAGTGAAGTTGAGACAACGAATCCACTTGAAAATGATACATAATTGAGAAAAGATTCAAATCAATGCTTTCACAACTTGATTGGTGGTCAGACCATGATTGAATCAAATAAAAGATTAAGCTAGCTTGGATTTGAATGGTTGGATTGGAGATGACGTCATAAAATTAGGAATCATGAAATAGCCAAATCACTCTTGGGGTTACAACTAAGATATTGGTTAGATTGTTCAAACCAATTGACTCATATATATGTATGTATATGTATATGTATGTGTATAGTATATATGTATGTATATATACATACATACACATCAATTTGTATATATGTGTGTATGCGAATAATATGAACTAGATTCACTATGTTAATATACATACACACATGAGAACACACAAAAACTCACTACTTAGTTGACCTATATTCTTCTTTTTAGAAAAGTCAAGGGATTGTCTATTTATATTGCTCTCGACATGCATGTCTGACAAAGCTATTACAAATTGAACTAGAAATAGATGAACTAAAAATGGAGTACTTATGTCATTGGATATCTGATGAAGATAGAGATCCCTAATTCCAACTTAAGGATGACTACATGAATACTTATGGTGTATGTTTTTTTGGTGCAATTTATCTAGAGTAGTTGCCATGCTATTCAATTATCTACCAACTTGGACAAAAATCAAGCTCCCACACTTTGCTCTTGAGCCCATAGAGACAGAAGCAAGACACCATCTCTATTAGTTATGATGAATTATCAGGATTAGGAAAAATACCAAAGAGATGGCAGCGAGACCCAAAATTAGGACATGAATGATGTGAATCGTGATACGAGACGAGAATGAGGCATGATGCCTATATTACATATGATGTCTTGAGCCCCATTCTTGCATTGAGGTGGAAATGAAAGCTAGAGATTCTGTTACACTCCTACCTAGCCCTGCGGCAGACCTATGATTTGCATATTGTCTTAGGGTTGCTTGCTAAACCCCTAAGATATGGACGATGAGCCATGCATGTGGCATACTATAACTATGTTCATTTGTCTTGGTACAGGTCAAATAGATTCATGGCTATGTTGTAAAAGTGGACAAGTCAATTATGTTGTTATGTTTTGTTAATGACACTCTTAACTCTAATATGTGCTCTTATTACGATATAGGATTGCCAAGGCTACACCCTCGCACTCTTAATATGCATATATAATGTTGCTTTAGGTGTATAATATTTTGGTATCCATGGCTAGATATGTCTTATTAGCCAAATTCATTCATGTATTATACTTGTTGCATTGTCTAATGCTTGACATTTATGTTATTTAGGATGTGAGAAATTAAGTGAACATACCATAGATAATGAATGTTATGATATGATGATGATAATGCTCAATGTGAGATATGAGGCTAATGGTTACAAAGATGTCCGTCAATGATGTGCTTGGGTTAGAGGGAGTTCTACTACGTTTGGGAGCAAGCTCTCAACCCTGGGGATGGGAGTGAATCCCATATCCCTACTATAGAATAGATTTGATTTATGTTGATAGGATGTTGAGATGTGAGATGAATGAGAATGAGGCTTAATTAAGTAAGACACCCAAAAGATCCTATATGATAAAATACAAATAGGTTATGTTATATGTCTAGTTGTGCCTTTGGATGTTCATTTACTTATCTTGTTCAAGATGTATATCCTTCCATTTTTACATGTTATTCCGCTCAATAAATCAAGTACAAACATTTCTTGGCCATGCTTGTCTTCTTGGTGGGAAGTAACCACTCACTAAGGCGACAACAATTCTTAAATTTGTTACCAATATATTTCAAGTGTTCAGTGTTGCACGATAGATGCATGGTTTTGTTGGTAAGCTATTTTTGATAGACTTGGTGAGTTTTTATTAGTTAGTTAGAGTCCTCCCATACTTAGTTATGGTTTGGATTTGATTAGGGATACAACATATAGCCGATGTTAATCCATGTTTCCTTGCATGATTTCATGTTGTACCTATCATGCCTTCTGAACATGTTGTATAAAGCTAGAGATGATATGTGATTATCTATGCTTAGAGAAGCATGTTATGATGTTAATATATGAGAAACATGTTAGATGAAACACCTTTTATATGTGAGATATTCTCTTATGCTAAAGCCTACTCGTGTTAATTAGTGTTTATGAGTTGGGATTAACTTTATATGTTGAGATTGACTCTGAATGTTTTTGGTTGAGGCCATTCAAGATGTATATATTTTGTGCTTATGCTTCCACTGATTCAACTTATCTCATTGAACTTTGGACGAGCTTTGTTGTCTTTTTTGGTGCGCTTTGGGGTTAGTCACCTCCTTACCACCGCCTTCTTAGTTAATTTGGCTAAGCAGGGAGGTGGGCAATACAAAACCATAACAACAAGCAATCAAGGAGAGGCAGTAGCTGCTGGGGAGGTGTTGCAAACCTAATTTACATGTTCAACACTAGATCATACAGAGTTTGGACTGAAATCACAATCCTATTGAACGAGCGACACAACCCAAACCCTCTAACCATGGCTTAGGTCCGCCAAAGAGGTATTGGATTAAAAATTCTCTTTTAATCACTAATTAGAAATAGCCTTAAATTTCTTTCTTTCTTTAATTTTACAAGAACTGATAAAATATTATTTAACTTAAAAGATAACATTTGATTTAAGCATAAACATCACATGTTCACAACTGAATTTTACTCTTACATCATAATCAATTGAAATAAATCATTTCTTGATTTAATACGCATCAAATACATATTATTATAAAACTACTCTAAATCCTCACTCTCTCACTCACAAGACTAGAGGAAGGATAAAAGATCATCTAACTAAACTAGCTACTCCTCTCAAGACCCCAGATGATCTACTCTCGATGAAATCTAGTTTCTTATTTCTCTTGCTAAGTTGCACCCATTCCTAAAAAATATTTTAGCACAGTGTACGAGTTGCTGGCTCACTGCATGGATAGTCATCAAGAAACTATGATTATTATTATGCATATTGTTAATAGAATTAAATACATGAGAATACAAGCATGGCAATTAGAAATTATAAATCATATATTATGGTAGTAGTTCTAATATTAAATATAGAATCTAATAAATCCATTATTCTACTATTCATTTTATTATGCTCTGGAGCCACATAAAGTGTACCACAACATGTGGAAGCATCACATCAAGCTACAATCTCACTGTATAAAACTTAGAGTAGACTAAAGATTCTATGTCTTGCTAAGAGAGTGTCTTAAACTCTCTAAAAAATCTTCCTTGATGAACCAGACGTCTACACCAAGCCTCGACATCTTCAAGATGCGTTTTGGGAACCGACATGAGTATTTATGGTAATACTTTAGATTATATATATTCTATGTGGATTGTATTTACATTTACCAGTCAATCAAACCATATACAATCTAGCTCTAGATTGTAAATTTTACTGAAATAATAATACAATCTATGTTACAGGTCATATACAATCTATTTGACCTGTAAACATGACCCAAAAAAACCTAATGACTTTAGGACTTTGGATATGGGTGCTATTTTTATAAATAAACCCCCAACTCATCCAAGGTACAAATAGAAACGAAGAGACATTATGAGACATTGTTCTTTGAAGACCTAAAGGCACATACGAACCTAGGACTTCCCTTAGGATTTCACGCCTCCAAGAGCTCCTCTCTAAGCAACCATCTTCTTCCATGGTTGGCTTTCAGGTGTTAAAGGGGAGTGTGCTATTCTTGCCTCTTCTATGATCATCATCTCTATAATCTCTCTGTAAATAATATCATCTCTTCTAGTGGATGCAGGCTCCCACATTGGGAATTTTTTAGACCACTATAAATCTCATCTTTGTGGTTTCCTGCTTGCTCATTGTTGATCTTCATCATACATATTTGGTTTGTATTGCTTGATCTCACACGTCTACATATTGATAACAAGATCATTGTCCCTTGTTGTTTGAGTCTTCCATTACCACCTTAATTCCAACAAGTTGTATCAAAGCAATTTGTACCTCAGAATCTCTACCATGACGTTGAAGTACAACATCAAGAAGTTTGATTCTTGAAGAGATTCTCTCTCTAGCAAGACAAGTGTAAATCTTGCCTAATGCAAGGGGTCCAAAAAGCTATTATTAGAAAGGAGAAGAAATTGGAATCCATGACGGGATGACAATTGGGAGGATATTAATCAAAAGGCTCGTACGTGCATGTTCTTTGTTTAGAAGATGAGTCCTCCATGAGGTTGTCCTTATGAAGACCGCCAAATACATTCGGGATGAATTTGAAGCACTCTACATAAAGGAGTCCATCACGAATTAGCTTGTGCTAAAGAATCACCTTTTCATGCTTCACATGGAAGGAGACTCCTTGACTGCTCTTCTCTATGACTTCAATGAAATCATCCATGACCTCATGTAGATTTATGTGAAGATAGATGACAAGGATCAAGCAATTTTGTTGCTTTGTATCATTCCACCATCCTACAAGAATCGACGAGATATGATGATACCTCATGAGTCAAAGACTATCTCACTTTATGCAGTCAAAATGGCCTTGACGCCTGAAGATAAAATAGAGAAGGATCTCACTTCATTGAATGTAGTGGGTGAAGCATTGACTATCAGAGGTAGGGAGCGTACACATGACAAAGACCCTAAAAGTTCAAAGCAAAAGAAGAACAAGTCAAAGTCACATCAATCAAAGAGGTGCAACTATTGCAAGAAGAAAAGTTATACCCAGGATGAATGCTGGAAGTTGTAAAATAAGCAAAAGCATGAGAAATCATATGATGCTACAACTATAAGAAGGTGGTTCATGAAGGTTCTAAAGACGGTGGCTAATAGTTTTTTCTTTATTGCCATCCTTCGACTAATAGAAGGATCAAGTTCTTGATTCGGCATGCACGTATCACATGACCAAGCTTAAGAAGTATTATGATACCTTTGAGTCACATCAAGGTGGAGACATCCTTAAGGGTGACAATCATCCTTGTAAGAGGATTGGTGTTGGCACCGTGAAGATCAAGATGTTTGATTGTGAAGTTAGAATTTTGACAAACGTCTGACACTTTATGGGGTTGAAGAAGAATCTCTTCTCATTTGGCACACTTAAAGACAAGGGATACACATTCTCTGGTGAAAATAGAGGTATTTATATTATTAAAGATGATTAAGTCCTTATTAAGGCAGTGAGTAATTCACACAAACTGTACATCTTACAAGGTTCCACTATCTCAAGCTCTACACTGGTTACAACTTCATATAAAGACACCATAAGGCCCTAGCATATGCATTTAGGACACATTTGTGAGAAATGGATGATGCTTCTGATCAAGAGAAGGTTATTGTGTGATAAAAGCATCAACAATTTAGATTTCTATGAGCATTGTGTTATGGGGAAAGCCAAATGCAATAAATTTGACATGAGAATTCATTCTTCCAAGGATGCTCTAGATTATGATCACTTTGATCTATGGGGCTCTTCTCGTGTTCCTTCCAAGGTGGTGATAAATGTATGGTGACTGTTACGACCCCATCTGAGCTTAATTGGTAAACTAGGGTTTACCTGGATGATTGCATATTTGATTGGATTGATCATTGCTTAAATATAATTAATGATGATATCTCAATTATAATATGTTAAACCTAATGAGAACCCCAAGCATGTTATCTATTTGTATAATTAGGGTTTGAGGTGTATAAACTCTAGTCGGTTTAAATAAGGGTTTTCAACGAATGAGCTCATTTGGGAAGGAATGATAGAGTTAGGCATAGAAAAATAGAAATGATAGTTGGATTCTTGGGTAGCACGGCCATGGTGGGTAGCACGGCCGTGCTAGGTCTTTGGTGGCACGGGCATGCAAGGCCACACGGTCGTTTTGAAAGAATTAAACTATTAACCAACTTTTCTACTCAAATCTGCTGAAATCAATGCACCACGGCCGTGGTAGGCAGCACGGCCGTGCTGGGTCCATCTTGCACGGCCGTGGCAGCTAGCACGGCCGTTCTGAGGCATTTTTGCTTCAAATGACATTTCTGCAGATTTCTGGATAGCAGTGCACTGTTCTATTTTTAATTATTTATTGGTAACTCCAAATGATCTCAAATTTTAACTGAAGCTTTATAGATCAATTATAAACAACGTGCTAAATGCCCATAATTTTTGGAAAAGGTTTGATCTCTGAAATAAACGAATTACAGTAACTTTTGTATAACTGAATATTCAGCCAATATAATAAAAGTTGAGTGTGGGGTCAATATGCAATTGACCCAAGCAGCTCAAATGGTCTATATGAGCAACCACACACACAAGCAGCTCTCATTCTTCGTCATTCACTCCAGAGAAACGAAAATCTAGAGAGAGAGGGAGAGTTAGGGTTTGAGTGGAGAAAGAGGAGGAATTGCTGAATTAGGGTTTTGCGGTTCCAGGAATGGTGAAATCAAGTAAGTTTGGATTCTTTGCATAGACTTTTATGGTGAATATTCTCTCTCATGTCAAGATTCCGTCCATGCTCTGATTTGATCCAAGATGATGTCGAAATTCCCTCTTTTCTCACCCTTTCTTCATAATCCTTCATTTTCAAGGTTTCCGAGTTGAATGGAAGAAGAATTGGGAGATTTGCTAGGGATTTGATATGAGTTCGAGATCCCCTGAGTTGAGCTGCAGTTTTGAGGTGTTTTCACACCTTGGGGTGAGTGGGTTCTTCCTTCAAACAGTGTAATGCACGAAATTTGATTATAGCATCCAAATCCCTAATTGCTTAGTATGTGATTCTAAAACCTGAAATGTCCGTTTGATTTAAGTTGTTGCAAATTGATATGATATGGATTTCTTTCTCTGTTTGAATGACTCTTAGATGGTAAATTCATATCAGAAACGTGTACAACACATCCTAGTAAGAATGCTTTTCAGATTTATACCGTATGATGTAATTAGGGTTTAACCTAATTGAGATCTCACTAGAGTTTTATTCCAATTGAAGAGATATCTAGACTTAAACCAAACCTAAGTCTAAATGCTCTTAATCAAGCTTAAGGCTATCATATTTCAATATCTAAACCCTTTGGGATTCGTCACTAAGTCCATGACTTTGATTTCACTAAGTTGAAGCTCAATCGAGCTGTGGCACGACCGTGGTGGGTGACCACGACCGTGGTAAAGGGTCTATGCCACGGGCGTGCTAAGTAGCACGGCCGTACTAAATGCTTTTGAAACCCTGATCTCTATACACCACGACCGTGGGGGAAGAGCCACGACCGTGGTGAGGTGAATGTGCCACGGCCGTGGGGTGATACCACGACCGTGTTGAAGCAAACCCTAAATGAATACTTAAGAGTCAAAGTTAAATAAAGAAGACTGGTAATCCTATAAGTGGTTAGGATGTACCTCATGGATTATCTTATTGAATTTTATTCTTGATACATGATATCTCAGTGAATGGTATGGAAACTCTAAATTTAGTTAAATTTCCATGGTTTCATGTCTATATTGATTGCATATGATTTGTTGGAAACAATCTTTATTTAGTGAATGCTTATATCCTATGAAATTCTTATGAGAGTCATGTGACAAGTGAATGAGGCAAATGAAAAGGTGAATGAGGCAAATGAAACCCTAAGAGTAGGGTGTTGGCATGTGATGAATGAATAAAGCAAATGAAACCCTAAGGATAGGGTGTTTAATGAATCATGTTAAGGTGATATGAAAGGTTTCGATATGAGACGTGGTGATGCTTAATTGTTGAATTGTATGTTTCTAGTGCATTTAACTTTATATGCTTGTTCTCTCTGAGTTGATATCTGCATACTGCAGGGTTTCTTATTTTGAATACATATCTCGTAAATTGCAGGTGACGAGATATGACATGCCCTAGAAAGGGATGTTACTGAGACATGATATATGTTGAATACATGAGTTATGATGCTTCTTATGATATGATATGGCAGACCGTGTGAGCCTTGTGAGAAATGTTAAATAAATTATGATTTATGTTTAAAATGTACCTATAATGTTAATGTTAGACTTAGGTGCCCTGAACACCGTAGAACCCCTTTGACAGGTCTGCTTCTTAGGGGTGAAACTCGTGTCCAACATCAACGCGTGCGATGTCACGGTGGCACGAGGATGGAAAGACAGTGTTCAACAACAACGCGTGCGATGTCACGGTGGCACTGGAGTAAATAGGGGTTATTCAACAACAATGCGTGCGATGTCACGGTGGTAACCCAGACCTCCTGAGCCTGTGTACTCAGGTTAGAGGAGGAGTTCAGAGCACTCGATGTAGTGCAGTGAGGCCGATGAGCCTGAAGGCCGATGAGCCAGTGGTCCTGTAGCAGAATAGGGCTAGCGTCAGACTTAGCATTTCCCGGGTGTGTCGCTAAGTCTTGTACGGTGTGGTCGTAGTGCACTGCGAGTCTCTATGCAGAGTACACTGCATAGATCTGGGCATAATCTAAAATATGATCATATAGGTTCATAGAGTCCTTTATAAATGAAAGAGTTAAGGAAGACTAGAGCATAGTCTTCTAGTAACTATTCTTGGATGCAATATTTACATTCTTTGTTATTTCAATTATATTGTTTTAGAACTGCTCAGTGTAGTATTTATTGTTGTTAAATTTCATACCGTTTATTCAAATTTTATCTGTAATCACATTAGTGCATTAGTCTGTTTCCATGAAGTACTCATTCACTGAGCGAGTAGGCTCACCCCTCTACTCAAACATTTTTAGGGTTAACCGCGTGGACTTGAAGATGGTCAGAGCATCAGTGTAGATCTGCCACAGGAGTCAAGTATGAGATTAGTTGAGTCAGTCGGTCCTTGTCACTCTAGGTCCTCAGTAAGAGTTAAGAGAGAGAGTTGAAATTACAATGTGTAATATTGTTCCTCTTTGATATGTATGCTAATTAGCAAGTTTCATGTGCATAATGTGTGAGAGACATCATGAATGTTTATACATGTATCTTTACTATTAAAGTTTGATTAGTAAAGGAAATGTTCAGATTCCCTTGTTAAGATGTTTTATGTGGTTCAATGCAAAGAAACAAGAGTTTTTAAGAAAAGAAAAAGTTAAGGGTGTTCTTTGTGTTACATATAAATCCTATCTTATGCCCTAATCTCATGATTTGAGGAAATTGTGAGATCAGGGTGTAACAGTGACCTTCATTGATGATTGCAGAAGGAAGGTCTGATTTTATTTTCTCAAGAGCAAGGATGAGTTGTTCTCTACTTTCAAGCAGTGGAAGGCTCTTATCAAGAATCAAACTAACAAGAGCATAAAGATTTTTGAGACTAATAATGACTTAGAGTGATGTTCTAAGTAGTTCAATAATTTCTGCATTGATCATGGAATCAATAGACATCCTACAGTGCGTGTCACAACCCAACAAAATGATGTAGCATAAATAATGAATAGAAAGTTGCTGAAATGGGCCAGATGCATGCTTCTCAGTCTGGGATTGATAGATCTTTTTGGGCTGAATCTATGTCAACCGCTTGTTACTTGGTGAATCATTCTCCATCATCTTCTATTAATTTTGAAGACCCCAAAAGAACTTGGTCTGGTAAACCTATTTATTATTCAAATATGCATATATGGGGTTGCCCTGCTTATGTACATTATGTACTGTCAAATTAGAACCTAGAGTTATTAAATGCATACTCCTTGGTTATGCTTTTGGGTTAGAAAGGATACCATCTTTGGTGAAAGGATCCTTCTTCACCATGCTTCTTGATAGAGCACAACATCACATTTAATGAATCTGCCATGGTGTCTACTACATAAGACACATATAGCTCTTCTACAAGTTCTCTACAGGGTGTCTCACAACAGGTGGAGAGGTGATGAACACGATTCCTCTTCCATGCCATATGATCCAGTGCCTACTGAAGACAAAGAGGAGATTCCAGAGAGTTCTTTCCGTGTAGACAAATGCAATGGCAAACAAAGCATCAAACCACTCCAATTATATGGCTTTAGTGACTCCATGTTAGCATATGCCCTTTACAATGTTGTTGATATGGAAATTGGTGATGAGCCCACCAATTTCTATGATGTAGTCACAGGTCATGATGCTCCATAGTGGATTGCTTTAATGAAGGAAGATATGGAATCTCTTCACAATAATCAAACTTGGGAGTTGGTGGTACCTCCCAAAGTCAAGAAAGTAGTGGGATGCAAGTGGGTTTATAAGAAGAAAGAAGGTGACAAATACAAGGCATGCCTTTTTGCGAAAGGATACAATTAAATTGAAGGCATCGACTATAATGAAGTCTACTCACTCGTCATCAAGTATAGTTCCATTCACACACTTCTTTCTTTGATAGCCATTGAAGACCTAGAGTTGAGTAGCTAGATGTAAAGACAACTTTTCTGCATAGTGAAATAAAAGAAAGGATCTACATGCAACAACTAGAGGGTTTTTAAGAATAAAAGAACCATGTGTGCTTGTTCAATAGGTCACTCTATGGGTTGAAGCAATCTCCTAGACAATGGTGTAGGAGATTTAACTCTTTCATGACGCACAATGGATTTTCCAGGAGTATCTATGACGCTTATGTCTACAACAAATGACTGGATAACAATTCCTTTATTTACCTACTGCTTTATGTTATTGACATGCTGATTGCTTGTAGACACACATCTGAGATCATCAAGGTGAAATCTCTTCCAGGTGGATGATTTTATATAAAAGACCTCGATGAAGCTAATAATATTATTGGCTTGGAGATTCAAACAAACTAGAAGTATTTAAGGCTTATCTTGACAAAGGAAAAGTACATCAAGAAGGTTCTTCATAGGTTTCACATGTTAAATGTGAAGCTTGTTCAACTCCATTGGCTTCTCACTTTAGGTTATTGGTTTTGCAGTCTCTACAATTTGATGAAGAACAGAAAGAGATGGGGCATTTACCTTACTCTAGTGCCATTGGTGCATCACATATGCTGTGGTTTGCACTAGACCAGACATTACTTATGCAGTTAGTGTGGTTAATTGTTATATGGCTCATTGTAAAGCCCGAGCCAACTACCCAAGGTTCTAGTAGAGTTTTAAGAAGGATGAATGGCTCGAGAGACCACCACTGGTCTTAAATGCACACTTTGTCCTCACTAACACACAAGTCGAGATCAACTTATTAACTGGTCACCCATCCTAGTACTACTTCAAGACGAGCATGCTTAACTTTAGAGTTCTTATCGACGGGTTCACTGAAAAAGAGGTGCACCTTGGTGATATGGGTAGTCCAATCATTCCTTTTAAGATCATTTTATCTGAAGCCTCAAATACTAGGATGCTACAATCTCCCGCACTTAGACTCTTGACGTCCTCGTCAAGGCCCAATTATATGGCCTCATAATATTTCCCCATTTTAGTGCATGCCCAGAATGGCCCATGGACACCCAGCTCCCAATCACAAGTGCTAGTGTAAGGGTGTCTACATCACCATGGGCAACCCTTTCCTACATGCCTATATCGCACGAATCAATACTGACATGCTACATGACCATGTGGACCCCACCTATTGGAGGGGTTATGGATCTGATATCATTTATAAAGCCCGGGAGGCTCTAGTAGAGTTTTAAGAATGAGGAATGCCCCACATACCACAACTAGTATTAATTGCATACTTTGTTCTTACTCACACACAAGTCAAATCAACTTCATGACTAGTCACCCATCCTAATACTACTCTAAGCTAAGCACACATAACTTTGGAGTTCTTAGTGATGGGATCCCTAAAAAGGAGGTCCACCTTCATGATATAGGTAGTCCAATCATTTATTTTAAGATCATTTTATCTAAGGCCTCAAATCCTTTGGTATCACACTCATCCTGGAAAGGTACATTGGCAAGAAGTTAAGTGTATTATGAGGTATTTGAAGGGCACTTCAAATACTTGCTTAGTTTTTTGTGGAGCTCAACTCATCTCGATAGGGTTTGTGGACTCATATTATGTAGGTGACCTTGACAAAATGATATCTCTCACATGATATATGTTCACAGTGGGATCTAAAGTTGTTAGTTGTAATGACACTATATAAAGTACTATTGATTTATCTAATACTGAAGCAGAGTACATGGTAGAAACATAAGCCATGAAGGAGGCTTTATGGCTCAAGGGTTCAATAAATCAATTGGGTATGGTTCAAGAGCAAGTTATTGTTCATTGTGACACTCAAAGTACTATACATCTTAGAAAAGATCAAATGTTACACAAGAGAACAAAGCACATTGAAGTCAAGTACCACTTCATTAGAGAAGTCACAGTTGAAGGCAATATTAGAAAAAAGAAGATTGGTACATCTCAGAATCCAGCCGACATGATGACAATGACTCTTCCGTTAGCTAAGTTTGAGATTTGCTCAAAATTAGCTGGTCTTCATTCTACCTGAGCTTTTCTTATGTAGGACATATTGAGGAGATGGGATTCTTAATCAATTGCTGATATTGGAGAAGATTGCAAGTTCTTTTTTACTTCCATCATTTTCGATTTGAATACAAGGTGGAGTTTGTTGAGAGAGTGTTTGAAACTATCTAGAAAAGCTTCCTTGATGAACCATATATCTACACCAAACCTTGACATCTTCAAGGTGAGTTTTGGGAACCTACATGTGTATTTATGGTCATACTTTAGACCATATATGGTTTTCCTGGATTGTATTTGCATTTACGGTCTAGCAGGACCATATGCAATCCAACTCTAGACTGTAAATGTTGCTGAAATGAAAATACAGTCCATGTTACATACTATAAAAGTGGTCAGAATACATCCTAATGACTTCAGGAATTTGGATATTGGTCCTATTCTTATAAATAGACCCCCAACACGTCCCAATTATGAAAAGCAACAAAGAGACATCTAGAGAAGTTATTTTTCAAAGACCTAAAGCCTCAGACGAACCTAGGGCTCCCCTTATGGTTTCACACCTCCAAGAGAACCTCTCCAAGCAACCGTCTTCTTCTACAATTGGCTATCATGTATAAAAGGGGATTGGGTTCATATTCTCTCTCTTATAACATCATCTCTATAGTCCCTCTATCAATAATATCATCTCCACCAGTGGATGTAGGCTCCCACATTGGGGATTTGTAGAACCACTATAAATTCCATCTTTTTGGTTGCTTGCTTGTTCTTTGTTGATCATTGTCACACATATTCAATTTTTATTTCTTGATCTCAAGATTCTGCATATCTACAACAAGATTTTTGGGCCTTGTTGTTTGGGTCTCCCATAACAACCATAGTCCCAACAAGTCTAGTAAACTACCTTCCCAGTTTGCAACAAGGCTCACTACGTCTGGCCTCGTCTCTAAGTAGTTGGTTAGATAAATCGGACTACTCTAAACCTAGGTACTCAGACAGAGAGTAAAAGTACTTGTCTTGAATACCTAAACAATGGTTTACAATGGATGGCCTATGGAGTAATTTTTAAACTAACTAAATTGTACTGGGTACCGCTAAAATATTTGCTTGATGTTCGGTTTCCTTAAAAAGGAGCCCATTCTCACTGGGCTTAGGCCCTTGTACTTCTCTGGTACGCTCTGACTACCTCATCCTAAACTCTATTAGTCAGTAGGCACATTTCTTCCTTCACGCTACAGACCTCTGTGACGGGTACTATGGTGTTCAAGCCATCTAATGTCTATTTGATTATTTAGTTTCATTGATGAACTTACTACTATATCATTCTTAGCTTAACTCTATACTTAAGGCTTCTATTTACATGTTTTGAACACTGAACATAATATAAATCACTAGTATAAATCAAGTATTCATCCTGAACTGACAAATTGAGCATACTAATATTTACTAGAATGAAATATTCTTTGGACTTAATAAGTGTCTAACTGGGAACAACCATTGAGTAGATCATATATTCATAATATGATTTAGTGTTGTATAAACTTGGTCAAACCCAGGTTCCATAGCCTCTAATTTTATCATTTAAAGTTTACTACAAACTCATAACAAATTAATCTAGAGTTGAAGAATCTATAAGACATCACAAATATATTAAACAGTAAATAGCCAACTAAAATATCATATTTTGACTTAATAAATTGAAAACTATAAGCAACATACAAAAATACACATCTTTATGACTTTTGAGATTATTTTCTATAATATAAAGCTTTATAAACGATTTTCCACTCACCTGCACTTGACCTAGCTTAGTGACACTGAGTTAGATTTTGATAGACTCAAATTCTAGTCTATTGAGCTTCGATTCGAGCTCCAAAAATAAAAACTTGTTCTAAACAACGCACGTTTGGTCAACAAACCTAAATAAAGCTTGCTAGAGGTAGAAGATAACGATGGAAGGTCAAAGAAAATCTATTGTTGGTAAAAGAAAGATTCCAAGATAGGAAAATGTGAAAATAAGTAGTAGTCTATGACTAAGACCAACTCACCAAGTCAGATCTAAGGCAAACACATCATTTTCTCATGTTCTTCATGTTATTTCCAAAAGGCGTCCTATAAATCGCCCTTCCATTTGTCTTTTCAAAACTTTAGGGCTTTGACTGTGTAGGGGTTTGAAAAAAATCCAAGAAAACAAATTTCATCAGATATTAATATGTACAACAAAAGTTGTGTCCATTTTTATGATTGGTTGTGATGGTGGTGGGGCAACACAATTTTTTTTATATTTCTGAGTCTTTCTAACAAATAGTTGTTGAGTTGCCAAACCATCACTTGTTGATTCTGCTAGATTATCAGTTGTCAAGTCTACTAAACCATTGTTTGTTGAGTCTGTCAAACCATTGGTTGTTAAGTTTGCAAAACCATCAGTCGTTGACTCTATCCATAGGTTGTTGAGTCTGCCAAATCATCAATTGTTGAGTCTGCCAAACCATCAAGTTGTTGAATCCACCAAACCGTTGATTGTTGAGTTTGCTGAACCTTCAGTTGTTGAGTTTGCTAAATCATTGATTTGTTAAATGAAGGAATTTCTGTGTGAAAATTAAAAGTACCATAACTCTATCATTTGGACTCTAATTTCATTTGTTATTTTTTCTTTGGATTTATAATTGAACTGCCTATAAATATAAAGTTAATTTTTTTAAGATATTCGTAATTCATAATTTCCTTTCCTAATGAATTCTTCAATTCTTCTTAAATCTATTTCTACTGATATGTGTGTGTTGTTACTATATTGTCTAAGGTCCAAGCCCAAATATGTTCACAACATATGTTTTCTTTATCTTATCAAAGAACAAGTTTAATATAATATAAAATATAAACCAACCAATTAATAATGCAAAATTTTCCTAAAAATACAATCACACCATGCCCGTTCCACATAGAGAAGAGCTCCGGGAGATAGAAGAGTTCCACCACCACCTTGCTAAGAAGATTGACATATCTGAAGGAGGAATTTGAATGCAAAATGAGTGCTGATCCATCTATCGACTCTCCCAAGGATTGGTTGGATGTTTTCAAAGTGGATGCAAGGAATAAAAAATACTCCTCTCAACAAAATGCAGATCAAGGTGGAAGGCCCCCGAATCATTTACGCTAAATATGACAATCATTGACAATCTTGCCTAGCTGGTTACATTATCAAACTTGTCCCTGAAAGATATAGTGGGGGTGAATAGAGCTTTATGATAATTTCAATCAAATTTAATTATTCAACTTAAAGTGCAATAGAAGTATAAAGAAAATTAGTGGACTAAAGAAGCAACCACAGACAACACACGATATAGAGTAGTTCCCTCAATGACGTTAGTTCACTACTTGGTTGTTCCCAACCAAGATTTACAAAACATGTATCTTATTCCTTTTCTATACGAATACACACTACAAAAAATTTACCAGCGTCTTTTGTGGCTCAATACTAACCCTCCTTTTCATATCAAGGATAACTCCACCTTCTTTGATGGGTTGAGCAAGGAAACCTACTTGGAGAGGATCACAATCCACCTCCAGCACCTTGGTCGCAACCTTCAACCACAAAGTAGCACCAAGAGAGCTTCATGACAACCTTTTACCTCTAAGTAGTGAGAAGAAACAACAAATCAGAGCACATGAATAAGAAAGGAAGAAGAAGATTACAATGCTCTTTTACAATATATACAATCAAGCTCTTATGGACAAGTAACGATGATATTCTTCCACAAAGTTTATGACAAGGTTGTATTGGGTGGATACAACACTCAAGATGATGCTAGGACTTAGTCTATATTGATGGCAATATGAAGTATAAGGATTAAACACTCTGGGAAAGATGTTAAGTATGCTTAACTGTATGTTAATGTATATGCAATTTTTGCTCAATGGAGGTGTCTAAGTGTCCTATGACCACTATGATATACATGAATGGTTTACAAATGGTTAAGACATCTTAGGAAGTGTCTAGAGTGTTTTGGATGGTCAACTAGCTGTTTGGACAAATTTAATTAAGGTGCAACAACTAGTTTGATCGCTAATTAATCTTCAGTCCAGAATGCTCCTCGGTCGAGATTTATTTCGACCTTGATCGAGAATGTTTTGAGATAAAAAATGCTCCAAAGAATATATCCTAGTCAAAAATCAAAAGACGTCCCAACGACTCTTTGTCGGTCGAAAAGAATTTCAAAAGAAGGTGTTTACGATCGACAATAAATTTGACCGAGAAGGACCCTGTTCAAAAATATGCAAAGTATGTGAGGTCCTATAGAAAACTTATTTGAAAGCTATCAACCCTAAGGTCTTTATGTGAGATAGGATAGGGTTATGGGTAGGTTTCAGAAGACCATCACTTGTCCTTACATCATGTCTATCAAGTTGTACACATGTACAATTAAATAGATAAATACATGGTACAACTTTAATTGCAACTATCAAATCATATATATTTGCAACGATTTTGTAGTTGGATCTTGACTTAGTTTATTGATCACTTGAAATACTTCATACACATGTTACTAATACAATTTAGGAAATATCTGTATCATTGAAATACGAGTGTGGCATATCCAAAAAGCCAACAATCTCCCCCTTTTTGATGATGAGAAACATTTCCATAAGATAAATTGAAAGTAGCAAATCTGGAACTTCATACCTTTAAATTTCTTTATTGATAGTCGATAGCCAATTTATCTCCAATTTATCTCATGGGTTCTTCTCCCCTTTTTGTTGAAGTCAAAAAGGGTCAATACTTACCAATGCTCCCCCTCAAGGAGACAATCCCCCTCAATAAGATAGTCATTTTGGAGAGGAAAAAACTTATACTCGATGTATTAATGGAAAGTGAATACCAATAGATTGAAAATCCAAAAATATAGACATTAAGGCATAGTCAAAAAGCCATATGATCAAGAAACCTCAAAAGATTGTCTAATTGCCAATGAAAGAAATGTTAAGTCCTTCATGAAAAAAAGATCCCATAGAGCACAAATATAAAAAAGATACTCTAAACCAATGTTAAGGAATGTTAAGTCCACCTGATATAGAGATGCCATGAAAATCATAAGTCAAAACTAAAATTGATTTCTTAATCATTTTCAAGGGAAGTTTAGCCCAAAAATGATTAAAGGATCAATTAAGCACAAAAATGAGGTAAAAAAAGTATCTCTAGACCAAATACAAGGGATGCTAAGCCTATATTGATATAGAGAACCAATTTAAGCATAAAATGAGGTCAATAAAGAATCTCTACACCAAATATAAGGGATGTTAATCCCATATTAGTGTAGAGAACCAATTTAGAGCAAAAAAAGATATGCAATAAAGGACTTTGAACTCCATCTTAATCTCATACCAAGTAAATAAATCTCAAACATAAAAAAAGGATTTACTAAAAATATATCCATTTAATATTCCAAACTTGATAATAAATCATTCATATCAGATGTAGAAACCATGAAATCAAGTAAAGATTTGGATATGAAAACCAAGTTTTAAAATATTCAAATAAATTGTGTTAAACACAAATGAAATAATTATTGGTTTAAATTATTTGTCCCCCTTTGTCATCTCAAAAGGTAGAAAGTATAAATACAATATGACTCCCCCTTTGTAGGATACTTCCATTAAATACGATGCCCATGTTTCGACATATTAAAAATTTAACCATGAATGTGATGGCTCATATTAAGATCAATATGATAATTTGCAAATAAGTCTCATGATCTTTTTACTTCTTATCTATATAAAATTTGTGGTACCCAAATCATTTTCTTGTTCTTCTTCCTTTTTAAATGACATGAGGATGCATAATGTTTGAATTTTCCATAAGCAAGACATGTTTTATTTTCTAAGAAATTTGCATTGAACCTAAAAATAGGACGCCATCATGAAATTGTAACATATTTCTCTATTTGAAAATTCTTTTAAAGATAAGTTAAAAAATCAAGCATTGTCTAACAAGATGTTCTTCAATCATATCATCAAAATCAAAATTTTCTTGAAAAATAATGTTATGATTGACGTGGCCACGAAAAGATGTAAATAAGGCATCTTTTCTTTTTTAATGTAAAGTCTTATTTTTGAAAAGAAGCAATTTGTTCTTTAAGATCAAGAAGTCAAGCACACTAGATATTTTGTTCTTATTTATCAATTTTATCCAAAGGTAATTAAATAAGTTATATATGATCAATTTGTATAGAGTAGAAAGAGATACCTCATCATGATCATTACCTTGAATTTTCTTCTTCATTATGTGCACTTAAATGTACTCCTTCTACTTTATTATTACTTATTTCCATGATGGTGCTTTTTCCACTATCTCCAATGTGAATTATTTTCCCTTTCTCTTTTGAAGTCATATGCAAATATCACTCAATCCTACAAAGTTGAGAAGTTTTTAGTACTCAAGTAGGGTCCATGATGGCTACCGTAGATATCATGAATGGAATTGATATTATCAACCCAGAAATACTTTTGTTGACATCAAATTTAATGTATTTTCTAGTACAAATCAAATATTCAACTTAAATTTTTGACAATCTTGTTTTTGGTCGAGAAGATTTGTAGACTGAGGATCTTCTCGGTTGAAGTTTTATCAACCGATAACATGTTTTAGAGAAATTGGAATTTCTATTTAGTAAGATATGCAAATGAATAACTATTTAAATATCTTAAAAGTTATGCAAATGAGTTTTATAAGAAAAATATATCCAAATTTAACTTCAAATTATATTGAGATAAGACAAAAATATATTAATCAAATTAAGCATAGGTCAAATCTCAACAAGTTACCTTTTTTATTCTAAGTTGGGGATTTTCAAACCCAAACCATATCAAGGGATCCTTTCTTCCTATATTCACATGAAAACGAATACTGTCCAATATGTTGGCAATAATGACATGAGATAAAAGATATTTCATTTCTCTTTTCAACATTTTGAGAATTTACAACTTTAGTCTTAGTTACATATGTAGTTCTTTTCTTGCAAGCAAATGTATTTTTTATTCTAGGCATATGTGAGAATTGATATTTGGCACATATCCTAAACCTCTTCTTCCTATTTTCTTAGAAGTATTAACCAAGATGTTTTCAAGACTTTTGTTCCCTTGCAATAATCTAGAAACTTATTTTTGCAACTCAATATTTTCAGAAAGCTTTTTAGTTGTATCTAAGTTTACCTGAGCAATATTTGAAAGTAAAGTATCACTTTCTTTTATCAAAGCATCATAATGTAAGTGTTTGCATAAAATTGTTTGAGTTTGATAAGCATTTATTTTAGAAAGCATATCATCCTTTTCTTGAGAAAGAAGATTATTGTGATTTTCAAGATCAAGCATTTTAGCTTTATAACTTTCAATGGATTCCTTTAAAATATTATTTGAAGTTATTACAGTATCATTTTTAGAACTAAGGTTATTTAGATATCGTGAAGTTCATCAATAATTTTAGCAAGTTTCTTATTTTTATTTTGCAATGAATATATTTATCATGAAGTTCTTCAAGACTATTAACTAATTTATCTTTAGAAAAATAAAAAATACTTACCTCATTAGTTTCTTCTTCATCGGTCATCACCATGAGACATTCTACCTTCTCCTCTTTACCATTTTTACTATCATCACTTGATTGCTCTCATGAATCTTTGTAGGACTTCTTACCTTTCTTGATCTTTAGACATTCAAAAGTCAATTGGCCTCTCTTTTCACATTGAAAACACCATTTACAATCACTGTTAGGTTGTCCCATTCTATTGTCCCCCATCTTCAAGAATGGTAAAGGCTCATTGAAGTCCTGCCTTGATACCAAATGAAAGATCTAGAGGGGGGTGAATATAGCTTTATGATAATTTAAATAAAATTTAATTAATCAACTTAAAGTGCAACAGAAGTATAAAGCAAATTAGTAGACTAACGAAGCAACCACAGACAACACACCATGTAGAGTGGTTTCGTCAATGATGTCATCCCACTACCTGGTTGTTCCAAAATAGGATTTGCAAAACTTGTATTTTGTTCCTTTTATATACCAATGCACAATAAACTAAATTTAACAATGTCTTTTGTGACACAAGAGCCATTCAAGAACAAACCAATAAGTCTCATGAAATGGCTCTTAGGTCCCAGGACCAAGATTAGAGAACTCCCACTAGAGCTATGGGATGCCATTTTGAATAGAAATAACTATTCTTACACACTCCTCTTTGTTGGGAAATATGGCATCAAATATAACAATGAAAACAAATATTTACCTGTCATATACTCCTTAAACATCAGATCACATCAACAACTATGTAATAGGAAGGAGGGTTGTAAGGTTTATACCCGGTTCTGGAGCAAGTCCAATGACAATCCCTTGCTATAGTAGCATGCTTCTTCCTTAAGTCACACCTGGATGACTGTCAGTGGAGTTCTCCTAGTTGATCACCACAGAAGGTGGTTGACTGCATCCTCCTAGCGGGTGGTAGCATCATCCTCGCCTACATAATAGTCTATGCGGACCATTGGGAATTCTTGTCATTCTAGATGAACAGGCAAGAAGGATTTGTCTCTGCTATTCAACGTGCTAGCGCTGACTTTATCTCCCAATTATGTTTCCCTTGTTGTTCCTCCCTTGGACGAGTAGAACTTGCTCAAGTTCTCATGTTACCAAAACTATGAGAATACAACAATTGTCAGAGCTTATTGTTGTGTCTCTAGAAATCCTCAAGTACCCCTTTATTTATAGGAGGGTTAGCGTCAAGAGTTCTGGTCTGAGCGGGAGTCGAAGAGATGGAATTTTATGAATTTTCTAGAACCTATGAGCGTTGAACCGGTTGGTTCACTACTCAACTAGTCGGTTCACATGTGAGCCGATTGGTTCCAACCCTTGAATTGGTCATTTCACTATGTTTCCTAATCACAATTGTATTGGCAATATGTAAAATACCCAAATCTAAATATATAGCCTAACCCTCTCTTTTGTCAGCCCAATCTGATTATGATCGATTTCAAGCTCCGTTCCCTCAATGTAAGTTAAGTTGGGAGAATTTGTAGATTCGAATCATGATAAGATAATAGATATCCTTTTGTGAGGTTTAGGATCAATTAAGTACTTGAGTATATATTTGGGGTTAGTGACACAATTTAACCATACAATACTTATTGACTCTTATTGGCCATCTATGATCATTCTAATTCTGTTTGAAGAATAAAAAATAGGAAATAATACATCAAGTTGGTTTAGAAATGCATTAAGTTTATCAATTAAGTAATTAACCTACATGTAATGAAATAAAATAAAAAATATTTTTAGAAATATAAAATTTATTCCATTTTGAGTTGCTCACACCTTAATTAGTCTACCCACCAATTTTCATATTAATATAACTCCTTTTGAGTGATCATATAATTAGTTGAAAACTATAGCTCTAATATACTTGACTGAAAGGTATAATTACAATTATATGCTATATGTAACATGATGCCTCCTTCCTTGACACGATCAACACAACCCTGCTTCTGTGGATCATGAACCAAACAAACTGATTGATTTTTCCTTCTTCTCCTCTCTTCGCGGCTTCTCCTCCTCCTATTCCTCATCTCCTCTCCTCCTTCACTCATCCCCCCTCCTCACTTCTACAGATCATATCCTATCTACCATGTCCCTCACCCCCTTTGTACCTTCTGCCATGATCACACAAAGTGCCACCAACTACTGTGGTGGCCGCTGATGGCTCTATCGCTTGCTGAAGAAGTTGCTGCGAACATAGTCATCCTCGTAGAATGCCACCATCATGGTACTCTTCCTCCTTGTGTCGGAATCTACCAACACAACATAGAGTCTTCTATTCTTCTTCTCTCCATTACCCTATGCTTATCTTCCTCTCCACTCTTGTTTGCCCCTAAACCCTAGCTACCACCAACACCTTCTGCAGCCTATGCTGGTGACCGAACCGCCTCCCACAATCATAAGGCCTACAAAGGATATTGCTCACACAAATGTTCAACTTGCAATTCTATAATGCCACTCTCATCTCTGTAGTTGATACCACTACCTCTCCCTTTCATTTCTAGTCTTTACCCCTGGCCGCCTGTCTAGGAGCTTCACCCATTGCATGCACCTCGTTCACAATATGCCATGACCACACATGCAAACTGACACCACTGCCCGTTGTGGCCGCATGAAGTTGTCAACACATGTTGGGAATGCCACCACTAGTGTTGTAGATCGCCAACCAACAAGAAGCATATCCTCCTTCAAGCTAGTTATGACTGCCTAGGAGCTGACCTCCATCCATTTTTCCCTTGCCTCTTCTTCCTTTCCTTCTTCCACCATAATAACCTACAAGGAAGCAGTTAGATCAACCACATACGCATATGATCTCCCGACCTCTCACTAAATCTTAAAGCATCTAAAAATGTGAGCAACCTCCTTAATAGCCTCTATGTTGCCACCCATATATCTTCTAATCTAGCCTTCTTCAACCTTCTTCCATGCACTATAGATTTCAACCTACAATATTTGTTGCAGTATATTACCTCCTCCTTTGACCTCCAAACACCACAAGTATGAATAATATGATGGAATTATTCTATGTCCCATGACATTGGTGCGTCCAAAAAATAGCCATTTTGCCACATCCACCACTACTCGAGCACAGTCACACTTGGACCCCCTCCTTCCCCTTCCTTGCGGTGCCCATATAAAAACCAGACCTATAGCTATGAGTAGACGATCAAGGTCTACTGCTTCTCATCTGGTAATGTCACTCCCACTATCTACAGTCCACGCCACTACCATCTTTTAATTATAAGAACCAATTCATTAAAGGTTTCATAGGGGTACGACAAACTAAAGGTGAATTTCTCTTTTATGGTTCCAATTTAGAAATTCAATTAGATGATGAACAAAATTGTTAGTCTAATTACATTGGTTAATTTATCTAATCTTTCATCCTCAAAATTTATACATATATATTAACATACACATATAAAAATATCTCTATTAAGCATTCTATACCTACTTTAACTATCGTACTTGACAAACCAGTTAATGATGATGTCCTAGTTATTCATTGAGATGATTTTAGATGGTTTTATAAATAGAACTTGGTAATATTGATGAATCATATTGTGCTAATAAGTTGTTATTAAGGCTTGTTAATAAGAACACTTGGTAAACTAATAAGTTTCTTTCCATATATCATACGAATCTTAGATACCCATATATGTGTATATAAATTTGATGGTGACTAGTGATGCCTAAGGGGATTAGAAACACATCTATCAAGGTTTACCTACGTTTACCAAGATGGGGTATGAGACAACATACAATATTAAGAATATTTATTTATAAATATAAGTATGGATGACATTCTGGTTAAGAATTATACCACAATATACTTTCATTTATTTAGATAATACATACTCGTATTTTAGGGCATATTGAAGGATTCAATAAGAAAATGTGTATACACACCTAAATGCTAAATATGATGTGTAGGACAATTGTAAGGAAATAAGTGGGTCATTTGAAACCAAATGGACATGTAATTAATCCGTTGGAGTTATATCCTTATATATATAGTGATACATATTGGTTCCTATCTCCATGTAGTATGATTAAGAACCCTAATATGCCTTTAGGTAAGTGGAACTATGATAAGAACATTATATACAAAACCCATTAGGGTATACATAGATTCTTTATGATTTGACTAACATGCCTAATGTGTTTCTATGGTGAATACTTGACTGTGGGACCATGCTTATCTATCGAGTTAGCCATTATCTATGATGACCATGTATGTGTGAATCCCTATTATATTTGGGCATTTAGTTGACTACATTTCCTAATTTTCTACATTGAGCCATTGAGCACATCATTGAACATTGATCCTTTTTGTTTCTAAATTAAATTTCTACCTTTCTAACATTGATATCATCTGAACTACTGTGAATATTGAGATATTCTTTTGTTATGGGTCTTTTGACCACTCTTACTATGGTTTTACCCAATATGAATCATGACTGGAATGCTAGTCTTTACACACTATTTATGCATGCTAAATGTTTGACTAGAATATCTACAATAGTGGTACTTACGTACAAACATACTTGTAAAGGGTGCACATTCTACCCAGGATATATTTTCCACCCTTGTAAAGGGCGCACGTTCTGCCCAGGCTGTATTTTCCACCCTTACTCTTTAGGCCATGATCCTATGTTGTTATTGACATATTTTAGGTATATTTCGTCTTCATTGCTTATGCATGCAAAGATGCTTTTGTTTTTAAATTGTGAATGTTTGTTATGGAAAGACATTTCTTTTATTTCAAATATTTCTCTCTATAAATATTATACTTCAACCTCTTGGTATGACTCTTGTTGAACTTACCTAATTTTATGTGACCCCTTTTCAGGGAAACATCCTTTTTATACTTGTAACTCAATATAATGCTCAAATGTTGTTTACATGCACATACTCAATGTTTACAGACACATACCCTTTTGTTTCCTATTTCCAGGGTGATGTTTTGCTTGCACCCATGTGTTGGTACATTAGAGGGCAAGGATGGATGAAGATCATATGCATGGTTTTGGACTTCAGGATAGTTTGGAATAGCATGGTTACCCTATGCATTTTGGCCTTATAAGTTTTTTTTGGTCGGTCAAAAAATCGTGTTGCTAGTATTACCAAAAACTTTGGGCACTAGGTACCCCATTACATCAGACAAAACTGAACAAGAGAATCTAAGGATCATATCCCCACACAGAGGGACCAGAGATCACTAGATAGAACAAAGACACTAAGAAAGACTATCAAAACTAATTGGCTAGACCTAAACACTCCTACCAGAGGAAGACTATAACAAGCCATGATTACATACATTCAACATACCCACAAAAAAACCACAACTCAACATAGTTTGACACCAGCCACCCTGCTTGGATCTAGCCTTAGCGCATCCAGCTTTCTTAGCTAGTAATCACAAGGATCCAGAAGGAGCAAAATCCCAATTAGAATCTCCAAATCTGATCATGAATTACTAACTAACTGTGTGACAAGCAAGAAACGATGTAGATTACTAATAGGGTGCAGTAAGAGAGAAGCTCGAAGTCAGACCTTCTTGCTTAGCACAACACCAACTCCCAATCACCGCACCTAGAAAGTGTGGCATAGCACCAAGAATCGGGAGTTCCTTATCACTTCTAACTCAACAAATAGCCATGTTATCCCTGCAGTGGTTCAAACTTGCTTAGCAACAGTCCTTGTTTCAGATGTCCAAGCAAGAACTTGGATTAACTGACATCATTTCCTCAAACACCTTGAAGGTGTTCCTACACGCATCAGTAGAAGGGACCAAAGAGGAGGAGAAGAGGTGTTCTGCCCCCCTTAAACCCACACCCACATGAAGCGCCTGATTGCATTGAGACACTACGTCAAACAACTTGAGGGTGACCCAACCCACACCTGTAGAGAAGCCAATGCGAGAGCATCACCAACACCAGTCACGAACACCTTGAGGGCGTTGGGACCCGTGAGTCAAAGACCCCCCCCCCCATGGAGTGAACCAGTGTCACTGAAGTAGGGGAGCGCCATTGGTAGGGAAGGGAGGGTGCAGACCCAGGCCACCCTGCGAAGGACTTGACCACCGCCGGTCACCAAGCAAACTGCCCAAGTCAGAGAAGAGAACCTGATGAAGGCGATTGGGATGGAAGCCACCTGTTGGACAAAGAGGATGCAAGCCTACGCCGCCCACCTAAGAATCCATCCATCACTAAGATCGTCAGACAGAATTAGCTGCATCAGGGGGCACCGACTCCTTGGGTAAACCAGGTTGTATCCCAGAGAAGAGAGGATCGGATTCGGAGGAGGACAAGTAAGAAGCCCGATCTCTGTCGACATCCATGGAGCGGCACCATACGAGGATAGGGTATGTGGGAGCATCTCTCTCCATCCATCATGCTTGAACAGAATGGAGTTGAAGCTGCGTCGATATACCAACTCCCAAACCCACCTTGACCCGCACGAAGCTTCTCCTCCTCGTCATTCCTGGAACTGAGCAGGGGGGTCCCTGGAAGAGACGGAAGAACGTTGCACACTTTGTGGACCCTTTCTCCGGAGATCACTACCTACAGTCAGGGAAGATCACGCCATGGTCGTTGAGGGCTAGGGGGAGGAAAGCACTGAGGAGGCACTCCCTCCCCCCAGCAGAAGCCGCTGGGAAATCCTAGAGAGAAGCGAGAGCAAAAACCTAGAGAGAAGCAATCCTAGAGCCAATGGTGATGAAGATCATATGCATGATTTTGGACTTCAGGATAGTTTGGAATAGCATGGTTACCCTATGCATTTTGGCCTTATAAGTTAGTAGTTGTATACCTTTTTATTTTGTCATTTCACCTTTTAATGTGAGGAACAATTGTATATGAATCATCATGTAACTTTATAATATTTTGTTTCCGTTGCTTTATAATTACATGGTGTTTGTATTGTACCATTTTAGTGGATTCCCTCTTGGGTCCCACTCTTTACAAAATGGTATCAGATCCTAAGCAGTCAGTAACTTGACTATTTCAAGTTAACCTATATTGATCCTTAGTTAGGTAGTTAAGTAACCATATGTAAGTTTGCGGTATGCCTATCTATGGGCCATGGATACCAATTAGGATTTTGATATCTATCTAGACTGGTGAATAATACTCCCCTAACCATTATGTGGTCAAGATTCAGTTTTTAGGAACCCTAGTTAACCCTTCAATCTTTATGGAGCATGGAAGTTCCATACATAAGGGTTGACTATCCATGTCATTAGATTCTATTCCCAACCTTATGGGTGGATGGTTCATCACTAAATATAGAATGAATTGAGCACACATAGATAGGGGTAACCTTGGTCCTCACCTTAGACCCCTTTCCTTTGTTGTCTTCCTAGAACGCCCTGAAGACATCCATTGTGGGGGCTAAGCATGCATGGATGATAATAAAACTTTCATATAGGTTGTAGAATGGTGTGATTTCCGTGATATTGGGTGATGACCTAAATTATCTACGTTTTGGTTAGGCATTCCTTGGCTTTAACATGAAGTATGTCCATATTGCTCTATCCAAATTCCATCTATCAAAAGGGCATGATACCATCCTCATTGAATTTGATAGAGCTCTTACATGATGTTTAGTTTAGGAAAGATATAAGTTCCAGTAGATACCCTTAAGGGTTCACCTCTCTCATCTCCAATAGTGTACTTGGTTTATCTGTTGATTGAGATGAGTAGCTTGACTATATAGGTTAGTTTCCCTTGTGAAGGCACTATGGTCGTAAACTAGCTAGTAATGGGATAACCCTAAATATCTTTCTATGATGTTGGATAATGTTATGCCTCCCTTAGGTCTCAAGATGAAGCAATGAAAATTACAGTTAAGAGTGACATGTGAAATGGTGGATGACATGCTTTATTAAGGTTTGATAGATGTTGATCATGCACAACAAGAAACCCTTCTCCCTCTAATGATTACATATAAGAGAGGTAGTTGTATGACCTTTTAGGTGATAGAAGAATTAGATCCATTTTTGAATGAAGTGATGGTAGAATTATAGTATATGTGTTGTTAAGGTGGATGACTTGGTTCTCGGATCAAACTGGGTGCCAATTTTTGGGTTTTCATCACAAAAAATTGTATCACTAAACTTACTTTCATTGTTAACTTATACATATAAATAGACAAGCTTTCAAATTTTGTGAATGGTTTTTGAAATCAAGTCACCACCACAAGAATGACTGAGTAAAGAGAAACTCTTAGTGAAGAACCTATTGACTAGATTAATCAACCTTGAGGCCCTAGGCCTAAGTGAGAAGTAGAATGCAAAAAAAGCAAAACTTGTTGGTAGGTTAATCCTAGTTGATCCACCCTATTTGTCATTCTAGATGGTTAGCTAAGTCACAGGCTAAGTTTTTTAAGGGTGAAGTCTTGCACACTTTATTTATTAGGAGTGTAGCTTAACTTCATGAATAATTGAGATTAATAATAGTTGCAATAAGTAAAAATTGGATAAATCCTAGTAATAAAGTCAAACAATCATAGCTACAATCTAACTAGGAATACTGAGTGAGCCTTGATAATTATACCACCCTAAATATTACCTTAATAATTAAACAAATTTAAAATTTATCTTCACTTATCTTTCAAGGATGAACTTAATTAAGGCAAAGAACTAAGTTAGGTAAAAAGAATTACACCTTAATCAGAACATGCGTAGTGTAGTTGTATGCCTAAATCATGGATGACTACTTTAATAATTTTCATATAAAACACTATAACATTCAAATGTGAATCGTATACATGTTTGCTAAAAAAAACTTAATCTCACACCTTAACCCTATTATGCCTAGTAGTATGTGAAAGGACTTGCTCATGAGACATAAGATAATAATAGTTTTTAGTTTGACCTTCACTCAGAATATTATATGAGAAGACTACGGAGAGTTGAAGAATGGAGTAGTTCATGTTTGTGATGGTGTTTTGGATATGAGTATGTCATAAAGTGATACGCCATAATCTACTACGTAAAGTATCTTAAAATCTTAGATAGACTTAGAAGTATGACTTAGTACACCTAGATACTAATGGATGAATTTCGGGGATGAAATCCTCTTTCAGGGGTGGATTGTTGTAACATAACCAAATCTAATTATATAGCCGAACTTTCTCTTTTTTGTCCCCATATGATTATCATCAATTTAAGCTCCATTCCCTTTATATAAGTTAATTTGGGAGAATTTGTATTTTAAAATCATAACTCACACATAGTTCCTTCCATATTAAGTCTTTCTTCCCGTTAGGAACTTTATGCCAGGATTCAAAAATAGGACTACAATGGCTGCGAGTAAGAACCCCAAGATATGAAATAAATGAGTTGCGATTCACTCCAACTGGATTTCCTGCATGATTGAAATCCACAGGCAGTTTGGATCCATTGCCCCTTTGCTGTAGTAACTTGTTCATCATTGTGATTCCCCTCACTTTCTCAATTTTTTTTGCTGCTCATCAAGTGCCCCAATTTCTTCAGGGGGTACATCAACAACCTAAAATTTGACAAAAAAAATACACGTACATGATATAACTATAAATGAATATATAGATAGAAACCTCAGGGATATATTTTTAAAACTTACATTGTGAGGCGACGCATTGACATCCTCACCCTCACAATAATCATCAGCACGATCATCAGGAGAATGCTCAGCCATCTGAAAGTTCACATTCACATTGTAAAGTTCACATTGTAAAGTAATTCACATTATAAAGTTCACATTGTAAAGTTCACATTGACATTGTAAAGTAATTCACATTGTAAAGTCCACATTCACACTGTAAAGTTCACATTCAGAAAAATAAAACATATAAAAAATATAAACATGCATGCTTTTAATATTTCGATCTTTTATCAATTAACAATCCTTCATTGTGATCTCCACGCACATACAAGTAATCATTAGCTTCAATATTTGGTGGTGTTGGCAACCCAACTGAGTATGGACTGGAGTCATCATACTTATCATAGTACTCTTCTTTGTCTATAGGATCTTCAATGAACTGTCTTTTACCATGAAGAACAACTGACCATTTATCATTTATAGGATCATCGATATAAAATACTTGTTTTGCCTGTGATGCCAATATGAACGGTTCACCCTTCTTGCTAATCTTTTCAAAGTTCACTAATGTGAAACCCAATTCATCCACTATAACTCCTTTGGTGTTATCAACTTCAGATCTTTCATTGATACCAATGTACAAATGTTGGATGAGTAACCCTGTGGCACCTTAACATTTACCAAGCATTCACAAAAAGCTTTCTTCTCCTTTCTTGACAACATGTAACAAGCGGGAGGTAAGTATGTTCTCCGATCGCTACTAACTACTTCTGTAAATTCTGTCCTTATTCCCATTTCACGTAGGTCCATTCTGTATTTGATCCCATCTTTAGTCTTACCTGGTATATTCAACAGAGTATCGATGACGCTATCACAAACATTTTTCTCAACGTGCATGACATCGATACAGTGCTTGACTGCCAAAGAACTCCAATGAGGAAGATCCCAAAATATTGACTTCTTCTTGAATAAAGATTTGTCTCTCCGTGTGGCCATCGTACATTGTGATCTCTTACCAAATTCATTGGCAAAGTCTTTTACTCTTTCATAAACATCCTCCCCTAATATAGGTTTAGGTGCACTCCATTCCTCATCACGTTCATTAAATGCTTTGTGCAACCTACGATACAGATGGAATTTTGGAAGAAACCTTCGATGAACAAGATATACAGTCTTTCCGCCGTGTTTTAGTCGTATTGAATTAGTGTTCTCTTCACATATAGGACACACTTTAGATCCTTTGACACTATATCCAGACAAATTCCCATATGCTAGAAATTCATTCACAATGCAAAATAACATAGCGTGCAAATGAAATGTCTCTCTTCGTGAAGCATCATAGGTCATCACACCTTCACCCCAAAGTTTCTTCAAATCATCAATCAGAGGTTCAAGATAAAGGTCGATATCATTTCCAGGTTGTTTAGGGCCCGATATCAACAATGACAACATAACGTACTTATTTTTCATACACAACCAGGGAGGAAGATTGTATATAACAAGCATAACTGGTCAAGTTCTATGTTGGTTGCTCAATGTCCCATACGCATTCATCCCATCTGTACAAAGCCCAAGTCTTAGATTCCTGACTTCTACACCGAATTCAGGGTTCAATAAATCAATCTTCTTCCACTGTGGGAAATCAGACGCATGTCATAGGATCCCATCATTATTTTTCTTAACATCTACCTGCCACCTCAAATTCTTCCCATCTATCAAATTGGCAAACAAGCGTTGAAACCGTGGTATTATAGGTAGATACCACATCACCTTGGCAGGAGAACCAATTTTGGACTCCCCCGAAGTCGTCAATTTATACCTTGACGCACCACATTTGGGACAATCTTTTAAATCCACATAGTCCTTTTGAAATAATACATAATAATTCAGGCATGCGTGTAACTTCTTGGCCTCCATTCCCATTGGGTACAACAATTTCTTTAACCGGTATGTTAAGATTGGCAGCTCGTTTCCTTCAGGAAGAATTTCTTTCAACAAAGACAACAATGACATGAAGCTTTTGTCACTCCAACTATTGTTAGCTTTCAGCTTATACAATCTCAACACAGTGCTAAGCTTCATCAACTTACAACCTGTGTATAACGGTATCTCAGCATCATGCACAATGTTTCTAAACATGAGAGGTGGATCAATGTGCTCTACCCCACAACTATCCAACATCGCATCAACGATGTCTACTGGAACTGGTTCGTTCACACCTACGTCATCGGAGGCAATTTCTTCTTCCACACAAGCACTGCTATCGACATCCACTGATTTCATGTTTTAAATCTCTCCATGCTAGTGCCATTCTGTATAGCCTTGTACAATCCCGTTGCACATGACATGACTTTTGATTTCGTCACCAATGCTGACTTTCAAGTTATTACCGCAATGCCTACATGGACAGTAGAACCTATCTCCAGGTTGTTTCCTATGTTCCTTGGCAAATCTAATAAACTGATTCAGACCAAGACCAGAAATAAACTCTGGGGTGCAGCAATTTGGAATGGACATCCATGCTCTATCCATTCTATGATCAAAGAGAAAACAAGTATATATTAGAACAAGATTAGGGTCTAGGGTGTTTATGGTTAAAACTTTAGGGTTTAAGGTCTTATATATAATAAATGTGTACCACCTATCCCATTATTGAATACCTAATCTCACTAGTAAGTGTATAAACAAACGGGGTACTTAGAGAACAAACGGGAAAATGCTGTCGAAATTTTCTTGAAAACCCAATACACATTATACACTTACATCCTAAGTGAGATTAAGTGTTCAAGAACAATCCCAAACCGAGGACTATCTAAGATTTACTCGTAATGAGTAAATCTTGGACGGGTTTCTAGGCTAACATAATATAACACCAGTCCCTTGTTCACAACCCCATTCAACACACAATTTTCTTATAAAAACACTTGTGGACAAACATAACAACATATAAATGCTTCCTAAATTAATCAATGTATTATTTTATAACATAAATCATGGTGGGTATAACATAGCAAAAAACTCAACATGTCACAATAGAAATATGTCCTTAACCTAATATACATATATTTGTAACAAAACTCGTGGTAGCTATACCATAGAAAATTAAGTAGCATGCCCAATATATAACAAAAGCAACATTTTTCCAGATTGTTATAACGATAACAACTCTTAACATTTTTCCATTGTAATAGCCTTAGCAACATTGTAATACCTCGACCATCACTCATGGAGTGAGAGGGGAGCATCAAAAAAGGAAAAAAACAAACAACCAGCAGAGAGAACAGATGCTACTACTTCCATATGTAGGAATACCCTAGAGGAAGAAGAGGAGTAAGAAGGGTACCTCGGCGGCGGCGGAGGAAGAAGAACGGTACCTTCACGGTGGTGGTGGAGACCAGGAGTAGCAAGCAGGTGGCCGGCGGGGAGCAGGAGAAGGTGCGTTCCAGAGCAACAAACGGCGGCGGCCGGAGCAACAAACGACGGCGGCTGGAGCAATGAACGAAAGCAGCGACAGCGAGCAGAGGAGTAGTGAGCGACGACCGGAGCAGGGAATCGATCACCGGAGCATGGAATCGATCGCCAGACCTAAGCGCGGAGTCGATGAAACAGAGAAAGGGGGAAGAGCCTGGCTCGTGTGGGTGTATTAAGTTAACAATAGGCGTCAATTATTCATAATAGTCGACACTTACAACAATCAGTGTTGGCTTCCGTAAAAAAATGACGTCCAAGGGGGGTGAAAATTTTCATGGGGACAGTGCGCAAAAACACATCGACATGGTTTATTGTAAGAAAATCGACGATAACAATGGGACCAATTTCTGTCTCGTGAAAAACCATTAGTCATCGGTTGATTAGCTTAAAACCGACGTTGTATGTTAAATTTTCGAGGAAATTTTTTTCGCTGGAAAATTTAGATTTGTTGGTCGATTTTAGGCGTCGGTTGCTTATTGAGGAACCGACACTAAATAAAAAGCGATGCCCTTATCTGGCCACTCTTCACAGATAGATGTCGATTTGTGTATTCAACCGACGTTGTATGGTTTAGGCATCAGTTTCTTGTATGCAACCGACACCTATAAATGTGACGTTATAAGCCATTTCTATAGTAGTGCGCTCACCTCCCCCGGGCTGGAACTACGAGACGGCCTGGAAATGCTTCATTGAGGTGCTAGAAGGTTTCCATATCAGCTGGCACGTCAACTCAATCACCAACATCGAGCATCCCTTTGCTCATATCCTTCACCGCATCCTCACCAACACCATTTTTGGCCGCTCCAGTCAGGGCCAAGGAAAGGTGCAGAAGACCGACCTCTTCTTTCTCCACCAGTTCTCAAGGGAGAGCCAATAAATTTTGGTTCTTTCTTCCTCCATGTTTTATCAGTCCGGCATTTGGAGTCTAGAAATGCCCCAATTGTTTTTGGAGGTCTCATTACCCCCATTACTCTTCATCTGCAGCTAGACCTCTCTACCTTACAGCCAGCGGGACTACGATATCTGGATCTTGCACATTTTTGGAAGGCAGGTCTTCTCACTTTCCATTTCAACATTGTGTATGCTTGCATCTACAGTGGCCATTAGATGATGACGACATTGATGCATCTGCAGAGGAAGCCACAGGGAAGTCCGAACAGCAAGCCGATGATGATGATGATGTGGTAGAGGTGGACGCCATCCCTATCACCTACCAATCTGCACTGCGCAAGCAACCAGTGAGTCGAGAATGAACGCCTTCTCTTGGCCAACCAAGAGAATGTTCACACTCACCTGCAACACATTGAGCAGTACCAACAACCTTTCTACGACCACTACTGGAGCCAAGGGTATTTTAGAAGATATCAAATGCCGAACCTAATGCCATAATATGATCCCAACTTTCATGGGACTTTTCCTCCACATGACCCCACGATGCCCCACTATCCGCCTCAACAAGATTGATTAGGGTATTGCTGTTCCACCTCTTAAGTTTGAATTTTGACTATGCGGTCATAGTCATATTCAAGCTTGGGGGGTGCTGGAACAACCTTCTATCTTAGTTTTATCCTTAGTTTGCATTTTAATTTTCATGTTGCATTTTATCTTTTAAATTTATGTCATTTCTATCCACATCTATCTAGTGTAAAAGTGGATTAGTAAATGTAAGAGTTCTGTAGAAGTTTCCTCTAGGTCCAAAAGCAAATGAAATGTCTAAAATGAAGAATATAAGCTTTTATTGCAAGTTCTTTGAGTCGCACCTTGAGGAAGTCACTACTACATTTTTGGCCAATAACGTCGCTGCCTGTAGGGTCAATTTTTCCAAATAATCGACCTTATATGTCTACAAAAAATGCGGGCACCATTTAAGACCGCTTGGGTCGGTTTTCTAAAAATAACCGACCTTGTAGTTAACTCTATAGGACTGATTTTCTAAATAACTGACCTTATATGTCTAGAAAAAACACGGGCACCACTTAAGACCACTTGGGTCAGTTTTCTTAAAATAATCAACCTTGTAGTGTATCTCTATAGGGTCGGTTTTCATAAAATAAGCGACCTTATAGACAATGGGATTAGAAAGCCCATTAAAGTTTTATGTGACAAAAATTTGCTTGATTTTAGCTTCCCGCCTCGATCTATAGGGTCGGTTTTTCCAAATAACCGACCTTATATGTCTACAAAAAATGTGGGTACCATTTAAGACCTCGTGGGTCAGTTTTCTTAAAAAACCGACCTTGTACGACATCTCGGTCGAAAAAAAATCTCGACCGAGTTGAATTTTGAATCCCATTTGCCTTCGCACGTGTATAAGTACCTCTAGGGTCGGTTTTTTTTCTTTTTAACCGACCTTGTAGGTCCCCTCAGTCGACCAAATTTTTGACCGAGTTGAATTTTGGATCCAGTTTGCCTTTGCGCGTGTATAAGTACCTCTAGGGTCGGGTTTTTCCTTTTAACCGATCTTGTAGGTCTCCTCGGCCGAAAAAATTGTTGACCAAGTTGAATTTTGGATCCAGTTTGCCTTCACGTGTGTATAAGTACCTCTAGGGTTGATTTTTTCCTTTTAACTGACCTTGTAGGTCCCCTAAGTCGACAAAATTGTCGACCGAATTGAATTTTGGATCCAGTTTGCCTTCACGCATGTATAAGCACCTCTAGGGTCGTTTTTTTTTTCTTTTAACTGACCTTGTAGGTCCCCTCGGTCGACAAAATTGTCGACGAATTGAATTTTGGATCCACTTTGCCTTCTCTCATGTATAAGCACCTCTAGGGTCAGTTTTTTCCTTTTAACCGACCCTAGAGGTCCCCTCGGTCGATGAATATCTCGATTGAGTTTCTCTCGATCGACAAAATTCTCGACCAAGTTTGAGTTTGGGTGTTTAGGGTTTTGGATCCAGATTTCCTTCGTGCGTGTATAAGTACCTCTAGGGTCAATGTTTTCCATTTAACCGACCCTAGAGGTCCCCTCGGTCGACGAATTTCTTGACCGAGGTTCCCTTAGTCGACGAAATTCTCGACCGAGTTGGAGTTTGGGTGTTTTTAATTTACGCAACACGGGCACCGCTTATCTCTTGGGTCACGTTTTTGTTTTAACTGACCCTACAGGTTGGGCATGAGGATATACTAGAACCTTTCATTTTCACTACCGAGACCTACTATTTCACTCTCTCCCGCACCCCCAAAGCTCCACTGCCGCTGAGACCTTATTGTCGCACCGCCGAGATGTCGTTTTCGCACCGCAGATTCCTCATTGCCGCACCACCGAGACCTCTTTGTCGCACCGCCGAGACCTCGTTGCCGCACCGCCGAGACCTTGTTTTTGCATCGCACCACACTGGGTTATCGTCTCTTCCACGCTTCCACAAAGGTCTTCGCCTCTTCCACGCTTTCACAAAGGTCGTCGCCGCTTCCAAGTAAAACTTTCTAGAGGTAAGACCGTTTATATATGTCTATCTATGCCCTCCCTGGTACCGCCGCCACGACCAAGGTAGCGTCCATGTCCACTCTCACTCGAGAATTCGTCGACCGAGAGTCCACCTGCGCGCGGTGTCCAGGTCCACTCACGGTCGATGAATTCATATTTTATCCTTAGTTTGAATTTTAATTATGATTGGTAACCCAACCAATAATAAAAATATGTATTTTTTCATATGTAATTATTATATAAATTCTAGAAATTAATATGAGATTAGACATGTGTACTCCCAGATTGACACTTTAGGGTTTATAGATGAGATCATCGATGCATGATGTTTAACTTAATATATAAATATGACAATAATACATTTATGCATGTATCAACTTAGAAACCCGTCTAAAATTTACTCATTAGGAGTAAATTTTGGATAGTCCCCGGTCTGGGACTATTTTTGGATATTTAATCTCACTTAGGATGTAACTGTATAATATATGTTTAGTTTTGAAGAAAATTTTAGTACTATTTCCTCATTTGTTCTCTGGGTACATATGTGGGTGGTTATTTTCCATTTACATCGATGTACTTGGAGAACTTAGGGGAAATGCTGTTGAAATTTTATTTAAAACTAAACATACATTATACAGTTACTAGTGAGATTAAATATTCAAAAATGGGATAGGTAGTACACTTTAGTATAAAAGTAATTAACTCCTATCAATAAAAACTTACAACTTATAGTATCAATATTAAACATTTAATTTTATAATTAATTTTAATGTGATATAGAAAATGGATCGAATTTGGATGTTTATCAAGAACCGTTGCAGTCTAGAGTTTGCCAAAGATCTTGATGAATTTATCAAATTTGCCGAGGAACATAGGAAACTACCTACAGATAGGCTATATTGTACATGTAGAAATTGTGGTAACAATTTGAAAGTTAATACTGCTGAGGAAATTAAGAATCATGTCATATGCAATGGGATCATACAAGGTTATAATGAATGGTATTGGCATGGAGAGAAATTTAATTATGGATCAGAAAATGTCGATACTAATAGTTGTGACATAGAAGATATAGATAATGATGATAATGTCAATGATGAACCGATTTAGGATGACCTGATTCAGGATGATATGGTTGATGAGATGCTATGTAGTTGTCGGGACAATGTCATCGATCCACCTTCTTTATTTGCAAACATTATCCATGATGCTGAAAAACCATTATATAAGGGTTGTACTAAGTTCACGAGGTTGAGTGTTGTGATACGATTATATACTCTTAAAGCTCAAAACTGGTGGAGCGATAAGAGTTTCACTTCACTGTTGTCTTTGTTAAAGGAAATTCTTCCTGAAGGCAACAAGCTTCAAATTTCAACATATCAAACAAAGAAACTAATGTGCCCAATGGGAATGGAGGCTAAGAAGATTCATGCATGTCCAAATGATTGTGTGTTATTTCAGAAGGATTATAGTAATTTGATAAATTGTCCAAAATGTGGTGCGTCAAGGTATAAGACCACAAATTCAGCTAAGGCTAAAAATGGCTCTCCTGCCAAGGTGATGTGGTATCTACCAATAATACCACGATTTCAACGCTTATTTGCTAATATAGAAGATGCACAAAATTTGTCTTGGCATGGGGAGTTAAATGCCAATGATGATGGAGTCCTACGACATGCATCTGATTCACCACAATGGAAGAAAATTGATTTATTATACCCTCAATTTGGTAAAGAACCAAGAAACTTAAGACTTGGACTCTATACAGATGGAATGAATCCCTATGGTACATTAAGCACCCAACATAGCACGTGGCCTGTTATGATTGTTATATACAATCTTCCTCCTTGGTTGTGTATGAAAAATAAGTATGTCATACTGTCAATATTGATATCAGGGCCCAAGCAACCTGGAAATGATATTGATGTTTACCTTCAACCTCTAATTGATGACCTAATGAAACTATGGGAAAAAGGTGTTATGACATATGATGCTTCACATAAAGAGATCTTTAGTTTGCGTGCTATGTTGTTAGGCCCAAAAGGAAAGACCGGCCAAAAATGTGCATGACCATCGCTTGGGGCCCGGTGGTTATGCCTTCCGCCGCCAACTATAAGAGAAGCAACTCTCTTCTGGAGAAGAGTCTAGTACAACTCAAGCTGAGCGTCCACCCCGACACTTGCAGTGGATTGATGCTAGAAAGAATCGAGCAGGTGAAATTGTCAACCCTGTAACTAAGGAGGTGGCACAAAAGATGGTAGGTTATCCCAACTAAGTAAAGAGTAACTCCCACAAACTTAGATTTATTTATATCTAATTGATATTAAGATTTAATATTTTTATTAACTATGAATAGATTGATCTCCATGAGCAAAGGAAGGAAGGAAAGTTCATCCCAACTGGCCACATGGATGAACTATCAGTTGCTCTTGGTATAAAGGAGCATCCTAGCTGTGTTAGGGGATTAGGAGCTGGCATAGGATTCAAGTCTTATTTTGGCCCTTCGCAATCTAAAAGAGGTAGTGCAGGAGGTCTTACACAAGAGGAGGTTGAAACATTAGTAGCATAGAAAGTAAAAGAAATAATGTCTTCATTTCAGCCTACTCAACCTTTTCAACCTATTCATACTGTGCGTCTCTCAAGTGATGAGGTACAAGCCCATGCTCCAGTTGTAGAAGGTCATGGGAGCACTCCCAATGACCCACCACACCAATTTGTAGTAAGTTTTTGTTCTATATGTTGTGTTATTAGTATGATATATATATGATATATATATACACACACACATACACACACACACACACACACACACACACACACATATATATATATATATATATATATATATATATATATATATATAGTTGTAATAGACATCTAGTTTACCGCTTCGTATATTACTTATATTATTTCAATTCTAAGTTGGTATGAAATGTAAACTTGCAGTGGATGTTCTAGAATATAATGTTGTGGCAGCGGGCAAGGTATACAACCTTGGTGGTACATTGGATTGCCAACAAATTATTGATGACATTTTTCGTGTGTCCATCCATCTTGTGTATGACGGAATGGGGGACAAACCACTACCGATACCTAATCCTGAATATAGTACAGTTGAAGAAGCTGAGGGTGCTATGGTGGGTTGGCCTAGACACTTGGTTATCAATGACAAGGTATACCTTAATTCTACCATATTTTTCATATTTGACTGCATATATGAACTCGTGTAATATAATTATGTAATTTAATTAATAGGTTTGCAAACCAAAAAATAAAAATTCTACTAGTCGTCCTCCTATGCCCAAGCCATCTTTTATTCTAGAATCCACATTCGATGAGTTGGGAAGTAAATGTAAATGTTTGTGTCGATACTTAGCCAACCAAAGCTCTGGATTACAAATGTTGATCAATTTAACAGAAGATGCAACTGGGAGGGACTTTGACAATTATATTTTTCTTGATGATATTATAAAGTTGTTCCAGTATGATTGGCTGAATACTTAGATAATAGAAATATGGATAAGGTAAGGATCTATCAATATAGAAAATTCCAATACACATTTTTAGCTTATTTCTATATATGAAAATAATTACAAATGTTTTACAACCATTTATAAACCGAGACCACAAACTTTGATATAAGAAATGTTGGATTCTTAGTTCCTTCAATCACTAGTCAAGTGGAGACACATACTGAGGACGTGAATGAGTACTTCTCTACTGCATTCAAATATTTTGCTAGTGAGGGGAAGGAAATTATCCTAGTTCCTTTTAACGTCCAGTAAGTATCATTATTCAATATAATTTTAATAATGAATAAAATTATTTATTTTAATGTTTGTTTTATTCTTACTCAGAGCTAGACATTGGGAATTAGTGGTGATTGTCCTAAAATTGACGACTCTTTATTATCTTGACCCAATGGGTAAAACAATAAGGGGTCACAAACTGAAATTGCCAGCTATGGAGTAAGCATAAATTTAGTCAATGCTTCAACATGATATTTCTATTTAGAATTTCTATTTTACCAACTATCGTTTAATTGATAGGGGTATAAAGGATTTTCGTGAAGCTGGAGGACAAATACCCACAAAATTAAAGACATTGACATTGAAAAATGTCAAGGTAGCTACTTTGACAACTACTTAGTCTTATACATATTAATTTTCAACTTTTATATGTCAAATCTTATAGTCTTATCTCAACTCCTATTTATAGTAGTTTACTAATATTAAGTATAATTCGTTATTTGTAGTGTCCTATACAAAATAATGACTGGGCTTGTGGCCACTATGTAATGAAATATATGCAAGTTATTGTCAAACAAGCATCACATGACATTCAGACTATAGATCAAGTAATAAAAAATAACATCATAAATTTACAAGTGATTGTAGTCATTTTATAAAATATTAGCATGTGTATTTTCTGTTACAGATCTTTACAACTCAGCCTTACACACGTGAGGACTTCAATGAATTCCGAGAAGAGTGGTCAGATGCTTTTCTAAATGAAGTCAATATAGCATTGGATTAAATATGTCAACTCCATTTATGTATGTGGTTTTAGTACTCTTTCATATTTACTTTTGTATCTGATATTTAATATCATCTCAGACTTGCAATCTATCATTTTGTAAATTATGATGTGATTATGTGTAACTCAATTGAATATATAAATCATTTTTGTTATGAATGTGTGGTTTGGAATGGTGACGGTTGAGCATCAATGCTCCCCTCTCCCAGAATATATGAATCTTCTTGTTCTTCTGTTCTGTTTCTTTTCTGTAGAAATTTATAAAAAACTGACCCTAGCCTTCTAGCATCGGTTTTCTTAAATGTGGTTCTGCGTCGGTTATTTATAAAAAACTGACCCTAAAGATTGAATAACCACTTCAGTGTACACTCCTCAGTCGACAATTTTGTCGACCGAAATCTTTTTGGTCGACAGTTGTCTCGACCGAAGGTCTATCGTTTGACAAATTTCTCGACCGAATAAATCTCTGATGCTTCAGATGGTACTTTCTTGGTCGACAATTTTCTCGACCGAAATAATCTCAGTCAAAATATTTCTCGTCCGAGACAGTTTACATGGTCGGCTTTTTTGGAATAACCGACCTTACAGGCTCTTCTTTCTCACTTGAAATAATCTTGGTCGAAATATTTCTCGACTGAGACAGTTTACAGGGTCAGCTTTTTTGGAATAACCGACCTTACAGGCTCTTCTTTCTTGCTTAGAATAATCTCGGTCAAAATATTTCTCGACCGAGACAGTTTACAGGGTCGGCTTTTTTAGAATAACTGATCTTACATGCTCTTTTTTCTCGCTTGAAATAATATCAGATGAAATATTACTCGACCGAGATAGTTTACAGGGTCGGCTTTTTTGGAATAACTGACCTTACATGCTCTTCTTTCTCGCTTGGGTCAAATTTTTTACAACTCTTGCATCGGTGTTTATTACTCTGTAAGGTCGGTTTTTTTGGTCAAGAAAACTGACGCTATAAAGCAAATTCTATAGTGACGGCCACTTAGGGGTCGGTTATAAAGTGACACTACATGCTTTAAAAAATCGACGCTACAAACCATTCCTATACTAGTGAGTGTATGGGTTAGTCAGCTTTAGGATAGGGGATATGAATAATATCTCTACTATCCATGAAATGTGACTGAAGATGATGTTTGAGCCTAAACCGATCAAACCGATAACATGACCTTAAATGGAAATTTAAGAAGGAACTCCTACGGTTACCCTGTACACATGTATTTAGAGAGGGACACATATTAATCTTTGAAGGCTTAATCTCTTAGTTATGTGATTTCATCCACTTCATATTCATAATTGCCACCACCTTAAGATGATCGATTACTCTGAATCATTTCTTTTTTATTACATAATCATGGCACAGTAGGAATCATGATAGTTAGTCATTTTCCTTTGCATCAGTTAGCAAAAGAAAAAATATGCACAAACAATTCATGTGCATATCATTTAATCGCATAGTACAAATCTGTACATGTAGATTGCATGCATTCATCATTCATTCATCAAGGCATTATGAGATGCAAAATATTTATGCAGATCTCATACACATCTATACCCTCAGAGATATATGAGAAATTTCATGAATGTATTTAGGGGAATAAGGCCAATCATGTAGAAGGCCAAATCTAAGAAAAAAAACAACACAGAAGAAAAAAGGAAAAAAAAGAGAGAATAGTTTCTGTTTGGAAGAGGGAGAAAGGATGTGTATCCATTCTAATTTTTTTTTCAAAACATCTTCATAATGCCCTTGATTTTTCTCCATTTGGTTCAATTTCATTATATGAGATTTTGAGCACATGCATCATGCCACCCATTTATGCAGGCATTATGATTCATAACTCGTTCATTCTCATTATATATGTTCATCATACTTTAATGCTTGCATAATGATTCATTTGTTCCTAGTAAATCTTCATAAGCCACCTATCTCTTACCACCCATTGATCTTATTGGTAGGCTACTTATATGATTTCCTCCTCATTCCTTATTTATCAGGAGGACAGCTTCCATGTAGATGGTAGTTAGGAAAAAGAACAATGTAGATAGGAAAACACATAATGCACCAAGTATAGGCCTGATTAGTTTAATATGTTAACTGCTTTCCTGACCGTGTTTCATTGACTAAGGGACATATGTCTTTTATGAAATTTTTCTGGTCGTTTTAGGGCAGTTACCGGTTCAGTGATCAGTAGGGCAGGTTTGGGACTGTTATGTGGGGGTGGTTGAGACGAGAGTTCATATAGTTTGTCCTTTTGATGATTTGTCACATATAGATCCGAGAGTATGTTGCTTGAGGATGAGCAAGATTTAAGCTTAGGGGAGTTTGATGTACTAATATTTAGTTGCTTTTACAGGCTTGTTTTCCCTTAATTTTGTACACACATTTGTATTTTCTTGAGTTTTTGTGCACAAATTACCATGAGTAGCCTGTTTTATTGAAATACATCAAATAATGTTTTTTTTCTTATCAAATTTTAAGAAGTTTTTATAAATACGAGAAACTAAGGCACTTTTGGTTGTGTTTCAAGTTCACAAAAGACACACAGACTCAGTACTATAGAGTCAACACTCAGTGGTATTGAGTTATCATTAGTAAGATAGCCAAAGCAACACAAAGACTCGGTACTACCGACACTCAACTCGGTAGTACCAACTCGCCATCAGTAGCTCTCCCAAAGAATTGTGAAGAACTCGGTACATCGACATCAAATTCGGTAATATTGAGTTGACATCAGATGTGCAAGGAGTCAAGCGCCAAATTTTGAATCGGTACTATCGACTCAACTCGATAGCACTGAGACTGGGTGCATTTCCAAAACCCTAAAGACTCGGTACTATCGAGTGTCAAGTCGGTAGTACCAAGATTATCCACACACACAAGATCTACAACAATGATCTAATCCGACAGTTTTTGCAGAAAAAGCCATGCTATAACGGTGAAAGGATGGACAGACCTCATCATCACACTGTAGTAGAGTGCTCAAGACCAGAGAGACGGAGGAGGAGAGAATAGGACCGAAGGCCATGTCCAGGATCGATTCCGACACTTTCAGTGGATCGTTGTGCAACCGAGAGACAACAAAATGACCATGCTTGGAAGGGGATCATCTAGAGTAGCTTTTCATTAGGGGTTAACGTATCTCATTCGATGTTACCCATGTTTTTCTTCTTCTCTATCATGATTTTGACTATAGAAACCATGCGGGGCTAAACCCCTTATTCCTTAGGACCCGGGAGTAGCCCGAGTATGCATTGTATTTGAATTTTATGTTTTAATATAGATTTTTCTCTTAATATCTGAATATGAATCTATGAGAATTGCTTTAACTATTTGTGCGTGATCACCATAAATAGAATCTCAGATCCTTAATAGCTGCTGAAAAGGGGATTAAGGGTTAGAAACACATAGGTTCACCCATTTATCGGTGTCCCTTATGAAAGGTGGGGCATAAACGGGAGGAGATTACCCAGAGTAGAACCAAATGCACCTAACTAATGAATCAATTGCTATGAGAATGGGATTGACTTTAGTTTAGGTAGGGAAATTACGCTGCGAAAGTGGGTAATTTCTAGCTGCAGACTCTTTATTCAGATTTAGGAGTGAATTTATATTAATAATAGGAGGATATATACAGTGCTACCCTTGGTGAAACTGTGTTCTAAGGAATCCATCACCATTTGATTGAATCAACTTTAATTTTCTATTTTAATTTCTCGTTCAGTTTAAACACCCCAATTCATTCAATTGCCTTCGACCTAGCTGATCAGATCACAGTTAAAACTGGTCTATGGACACCGTTTCCCTGAGTTCAACAACTCGGGCCTCTTTTGTCCTATATTACTAGACGCGTACGCTTGTGTTTTACACGCACAGTAAAGTCATGTCAGATTTCATAGCACCTTATCTATTTGTGATTTTGATGCAAGCTTTTACTGTTCTGTGAATGAAGGTACGAGAAACCATAAGATCTCTCATATGAAAGCTTCAAAGAATCTGTCTATCTCCCACCTTATGTCTGTCGATGACTTGATGATTTTCATTGATGCCAACAAGAAGAATGCTGAGAATATTCTATCTATCCTTGATACCTCTGCCAATTTGTCGAGTCTAAATATGAACGCTTCTAAAAGTGAAATTATCTTCAACGAAGAGGCACCTCAACAAGAAGTTAATAACATTCTTAACTTTAAAATTTGTTCCCTTCCCTCCAAGTATCTAGGTACTCCATTGTTAATTGTGAAACTCACAAAGGTTGCTTGCTCCCTCTCATAGTGGATAAAGTCAAGTCAAATGTTGAAGGGTGGAAGAGAAAGAAGCACTTAATGGGAACAAGATTAGAGTTGATCCATTTTAATCTAAACTATATCCACTTATATTGGAGCTTCTCTTTCCTTATTCTTGCTATTATCATTGATGAGCTAGAAAAGCTTTGTCGTGACTTCCTTTAGGGAAAATTTTGAATACAAGGCAATGCTTCATCTGGTGAAGTGTGATAAAGTCACGAGGCCTATGTATTTGTAAGACGAGTGACATATCTCATGCTTGCCTTATACTCAACGAATGTAATATGGCCAGAGAGAAAGACTCACTATGGATAATGTGGATCAGTGAGAGATACTTATCTAAACTATTCTTCTAGCCTATTGCCAATTCTTCTTCTAAATCTTGGGGATTTTCAAATATCCTTAGGAATAGAGAAGACATTCTCAAACTCACTAACTTATTTAATGAAAATGGTAATGGAACTATGATCTGTCAGGATTCACATGTTCAAAACTCTAAATTCTTACAGGATGTGATTGGTGTTGACTTTATTCTTAAGCTTGGTATCCCTACTGATAACTATCTTGAAGCTATCATTTCCGATAATGTTTGGAACATATTGGGCAATCAGAATAATATGAAGATCATTATTTTGTTCAAAGATATTCCTCTTCCACCAGATGCTAAGGATTACATCACTTGCTGTAATTAGAAGAACCATAGACTAAAAGACATCTGGATTGCTATTAGAGACTCTAATTTAGAATCTGACATATTTTCCTAGATCTGGCAGAACAAAGTTCCTAGAAGATATCAAGTCCATTTGTGGAAAGCAGCTCACAACAAGCTCCCTACCCGGATTATGCTCGAAGAAGATGGATCTTAGTAGCCTCTATGTGCTTCCTATGCAAACATGCATATGAAGATACTAAGCTTATTCTCTTTGATTGTGCCTTCACTGAAGAGGTCTAGGATCTTAAAATTGCTGACACTGGCATTTGTAATAGATACAAAGTGTGGAATGATTTTATCTCCTCTACCTCTAGAAAACTAAAACTTATTATCACGTGTCTTCATTATAATACCTAGATAGAAAGGGATGCTTGTGTACATGAATATAGAGAAAAATCTCCCCTCAAGATTTGGAAGGATATACATGCCGATCTTGATGATTTTGGATTTGTCTTATAGTTTTGTGTCTGTCTTGGTTTGCCCTGTTCTTTGTTTGTTTGCTTATGCTCTCTGGTCTATCCAGTCCTCACTTGTAGGTAGGGTGATTTTTTCTGTCTTGGCCCCCTTGTGCATTCTTTGTCTATACTATCTCTGGGACTACATGTCGATCTTTTACTTTCTTTTCTCTATATGGATAGGTTGCCAATTCTGGCTTCCGCTCAGCCATATATGTACAATTTTACCCCGAAAATGCTAAAAATGGAACATGTATATTATTCGATGAAAAAAAGCAAAGTGTCTAATAAAGGAGGTATAGTTAACACCATGTGATGTCAAATCCTCAAATTACCAATAAAGCAAAATATGGATTGTAACAAGGTGGGTTTGAATTCATGTTCATCTCAACATTACCTATAATTCTGGTTAGGTTTGGTTCGAAATTGTCTCGAGTTAGGCAAAACTGGCACTAATGTTACGTTGGTTTTAAGCTAACTTGGTTACATTCTTGATCAACATCAACTTGAACCTGGTTTGAGGACCGTGCCAAACATAGGCTTGGCCCTACAATTTTTTCTCCAAAATCTGCCATAGTGAAAGAATAATTAAATAACTTAGAAAACCTTTGATTAACCACAATTTAGTGGTGGTGTTATTTGCTTATTCCTTCTTCGAATTGACGGCGTCATCCCTATGTCTAAAAACAGCTAAGAACATTGGTAGTTACCTAGGACTCCCCATCACCCCCCACAACATCACAAATGCTACTTGGAAACCCATCCTTGACAAGATCAATAGAAAACTCTCATCTTGGACAAATAACTTCCTCAACCTCGCTGGACGACTTACACTCCTAAACAATGTCATCACACCCATCACCACTCATTATCTTAGCTGTATCCCCCTCCCTACCAAGACCAGAAAGCTCATTGATAAAACTCGTAGAAAATTCCTTTGAAACAACCATATTCCTTCCACCAACTTTGGAAGTCACTAACATCTAGTTAATTGGGACACTATTGCTGCTCCAATTGACCATGGTGGTTGGGGCATTCTTAACATAGACACCCACACATTCTGTCTTATCACCAAAATCATCAACAACCTGGCCAAAAACAAGAAGAAAAATCTGGACCAGTCTCATAAATTTCAAATATTACCAAAAATCCCCTCCCTGGCATAAAGTGCCCAAAAAGTCTGCATCACCTCTCTGGAAATACATCAACAAGAACATAAAAAAAAACCCAGATCATTAACACCCCCATACTCCCATCTAAAAATCTCCTTTTGGCACGACCCATGGTTAAAGAATAACACTGTCCATAACCTGCACACAAATTGGTCCATACCTAACAAACCCACTAAGATCAACACTGCCAAAGTGCTTAATCAACTGACTAGTAACATATCAAATGCGCTCAAAAGATGTATACTCATACATCTCAACCCAGACAACCTCTCCACCCTGATCTAGACACTTGAACAAAATTCATCAATCATATTACCTGGAAATGGGGAAACACATACTCTGTGAAGAAAGCTAACACTTACCTCTCTTACAGAGGTCTGTCCCCCACCTCAAAAATCTGGAAGCAAAAGTGGCAACAAAAATATAAAATCTTTCTTTAGCTACTTCTACACAACAAGCTACTCACTGAACAAAACCTCATTAAGAGAGGCTTCAACGGCCCCTCTAGATGCTCTCTATTCCACAACAACACATAATCGGTGGACCACATTTTCTTCAACTGCAAATTCTCACTCAGAATCATCTCACATTTTATTTGACATTTCCAGCTTGATCTCTCATCATCAACTTTTCCTTTGGAACTCTCTCCTAACACGCCCTTCACTTCATTTTGTGGTGATGATCTCGTCGTCACCATTAGTTGGAACCTTTGGCTTGAGAGAAACAACATATACTTCAACAACGTGTCGAGAATGAAGCATATCATCATCTCACATATTAGCGCAAACCTTCATATTCTCACCATGTGCAGGCAAGCAGGACCAAGAGGGGACTGAGGATTCTGATGATGACGAATCAGAGGCCCGTTTTCTATGTGACTTAAAGGCGATGGTAGATGACGAGACTAGTGTTAGTTTGCTGCTTCAACCGTAGCGATGCTTTTTTTCATCCGGCTCGGAATAGCTCTTTTGAAGTTTAGATGCTCTTATTCCTAGTACATCTTGCTTATTGTGAATGAGGCTTGTTAAGGGATGCCTCCCCATAAACTTTCTCATTTCAACATCTTTCCTGCTTAATCAAATTTAAGTACTATACCGATCGACAAAACAGTGTTCGCTTGCTTTTGCATTTTTAATATATGCTACGATCATAATTAAAAAAAAAACATTGGTAGGTTTAGACAACGGAAGCGAGGCACCACGTGTATCGGAAAGAAAATTCCTCGCCTATTCTGCCGAGAGACCAGTGGAAAATGTGAAACTGGTGCTAGTCTTCTTCGTCGTACAGTAGTCTGCCTCTGTTGCTGTTCAGGGAACGACAGTTGCATCTTTAGTGAGGAAAGAGACAAGGATCTCAGGAGTAGGAGGCGAAGGCCGGCAGCCCGGCAGGTGGTACACGAGGCTGAAGGAAAATCTCAGATTGGATTTCCTTCTTTTACTTGCTGACGACTGCCACGCGACTTCCAGCGCCGCGGCTAATTCTCCCCGGCGCTGGTTGGCTGACCCCTTACTTAACCTGGAGGAGGAAAGGAGAGTCTTGCATTGCGTATACCATACGGCTAGTTTTCTCTCATTCCTTCCGCAGACCCTTCATTGACCGATCTAATCGTCCCTCCTACCATCTTTCTTTGTTCACCAACCCAAACCAGGTCCAAGTTGCGATTCCCCCTCCGTCCTCATATTCCTCCACCTCAACCATTTCGTCAGGAGAGGGCGCCGTTTTACTCCCCACTAGGGTTTAACTAAGATTGGTCGTTTGGGCGTGGCCCAGAGATTCTACCCTCTGTTGCTTGCTGCTTGTCTGCTCACTCCTGGTTCCTGAATAATGAGCGCCGCTGCCGGGTTCCCAGCCGTTGCGCACCCCGCCCTTTCCCGGACGGCGGGGGCATCATGCTCTCTTTCCTCCGGCTCGCATCCTCTACTCCGCTTCTTTGGAACCCCCGCCGCCCCGACCCGCCAAGGCCACGGGAGACTGTCGTGTCGTTCCTCGCTTAAACCCACCAATACGGCGGCGGCCGCTGCCAAGACCCTCCCTTTTGGGTCGTTCAAGGACGTAAGCAGTAGAAGACCCCCCGTTTCAGTTGTCCCGAATTGCGTTCACGCTCAATTGGGTTACTTTGTGAACCGAGCTTGCAATCCGAGAATGTCTTTGATTTTCTGTTCCCTTTATGTTCAGGTGATAGAGTCTCTGATCGCCAAAACCGACCTCACAGAAGATCAGGCTGAGGCGTCGCTCGACCTTTTGCTCAACGAGGCCGATGAGGCTCTCATCGCTGCATTCCTCGTGCTGCTTCGGGCCAAAGGAGAAACCTTTGAAGAGGTGATTTGTCTAATTGCCGCTGCGATCTCCACTGCGTGCCCATCTGCCCCTCGTTACTATTTCTTTTGTTGATGCCGATACTGCGCCGTGTGTGTTTGTCAGAGAGAATCATGTCAACCAGTTTGAGTGTTGAATCGTGTGTCTTTGCCCATTTACCCAAATCCACTTCTTGCAGATCGTGGGGTTGGCGAAGGCGATGATAAAAGTGTGCAGAAAGGTTGAGGGGTTGACCGACGTCGTGGACATCGTTGGCACGGGTGGGGATGGAGCGAACACGGTCAACATCTCCACGGGTGCTGCTATTCTCACAGCTGCTTGTGGGGTTAAGATAGCAAAGGTGATGACGATGCCTTTATGTAAATACGTTTCCCTCTTTTTGCTTCTTCAGTCATCGATACGTGAGTTCGTCCCTGACTCTGGTTGTGGAACCCTCTCTTATCAGCAAGGCAACCGATCCAGTTCTTCAGCTTGTGGGAGTGCCGACGTGTTGGAAGAATTGGGAGTGAATATCAACTTGGGACCTGAGGTCAGCACCACTCTGCCCATAACTGGTGATGGCCATTAGTTTTTCTCTTTTGTATCTTTGGGTTCCATGTGGGAGCGAATCATTCTTTTTGTCAGGTGCTTTTGTCGTCAACGGAGGCTTACAGTCTATTTTCCTTCGCTTGCATAGTTTTGTTATTGTTGCTGCTAAGTGCTAAGTTTTCAGGTTAATCATGTGGTGGACTATGTTTATATATTAGTAGTTGAGCTTACTGCACCATGGTTTTTCGTTGTAGACTCTGTAATGTAAGCTGTAACAGAGAATATAATGCGCAAACCGAACGCCATGCATTCTAGTTCACCGTGATGATTATTAGGTAAGAAAAACATTGCTGACTAGTAAAAAGAACAAAAGAAGGAACAAAACAGAAATAAGACTAGAAAAAGACGAATAGACGATAATAATGTGAGACAGTGTTGTAGAATTCTACGATACATATTGGTTTACTAGTCATTAGGTTTTCGTTTCGTCTGTGTTTATTTTGACTTTTTTTCTTAACACTTGAATGGCATTTTCTATTGTGTGTTCATTGGTATTTACAAATTCAATGCCCAACAGCAAGTTCCCAGACGACTTCAATATGAAACGCAACACAGCCTGACACATTGACACAGAATTTTCACTCCTTGCTTAATTTGGCAAACTGTACATTTTTTCTGTTTGTCTGATCGAAAACTACTGCTCTTGCTGTAGTAGGTACTCATATTGTTTACATGTACCCTCATTCATATCAGAGAAACATGCTATTATTTCTTGTTGATTAAGCAACAAACCATTGGAATGTTATATTAAAGACTATTTATTGGAGGATCTTTTGAGACCAAAAGGTTTGTAACTTCATAAAAAAAAAGATTCACTGAAGATCTTTTGAGATCAAAGCCTACAATATAGATGTGCGATAAGCTGTTCCTTTTATGTCTAATTCATTATTGTGTATGATGCCCAATAGCTCACTTCTTTGTATCATGGAATTTGGTGCATTGTTCTGAAGTCATCATTTGTAGGTATGTAAATGGGTCAGATCTGAATGTGTAAACATCCCATTTCAAAATCTGGTGAATGTTAGAATAGGCCATCCATATATATCAAACCTGGTTTTGAATTCGGGCATTACCCAATGTGAACTAAGTATAAATATATTAAAGAAAAAATAATGGATGTATAATGTTTAATTGAACCTGTGTGAAGATATTGACAGTTGCTTATATCATGAGAAAATTGACCTATCTTAATAATATAGGTATATAGTTATAGCTTGGATTTTTCTTGAGATAGGCACGTAGATTTCCATATCTGATTTGAAATGACTTTGTTACACAGTTCAATACTCAAAATCCATTTTGGATCCCTCAGAGCTCTGTTTTTTTCCTCTTTCGAATTTCAATTCCAAATACGAATCAGACCGTGGGGTTTCGAACACCCATTTACAACCCTAAAAGTTTGCACTCCTGAAATAATAGTGCTACTTAGTAAGATGTGATCCGGGAATCCATCCATTTTATTTGCCAGCTTAAATCCTACCCACTCATTTTCTTGTGTTCTGTGGCTCAAGTTCGTTTAGATAATAAAGAGAAAACATGCCCTTCGCCTGCTCTTTTAGGGTGGACAAAAAGGGCAGACTCTCGTTTTCATTAATATATTTAATTTATTAAAACCATATTAATTTACCTCCCAAGTTATTATACTTCATTTGTCTCAAAGGTTGATTTTAGTTTTCATTATTAATTAATGCCATAATGTGAAACTATGGCGACACAATATCACTATCTGAAATGGAAAGATAAAAGCAAAATCAGCAATAGTATATTTTGAAATATTGTTTACATGTCCCACTTCTGGTTTCTCCTTGCAACATATCCCACTGATTATAATTGTGCTTACCTTTTGACATGTAGGAAATTAAAAAATGTGTAAAAGAAGTGGGTATTGGCTTTATGATGTCTCCTCAGTATCATCCTGCAATGAAGATTGTTGGTCCTGTGAGGAAAAAGATGAAGGTGAAGACTGTATTCAATATATTAGGACCAATGTTGAATCCAGCCCGTGTTCCTAATGCTGTTGTTGGTGTCTATCATGAAGACATTGTAAGTGATTTTCAAAGTTGTAGTGATTTTCTATACTTCTCGTCTATTTTGCCTCATTACTTTTTCTAAGGGAATGACTGCTACTGCAGAATTTTGATTCTTTTTTTCCATGGGCATCACTACCAAATTCTAAGCTGACATCAATTTTGACCTAGAAAATCAGCTTATTATCTTTCCATGCTCTGCTTGGAAGACTTTCTAAAGCCCGAGTGCGTAGCAAATTGAGACTTACTTTCATGACAAAATGCAGGTTACGAAAATGGCAAAAGCATTGCAAAGATTTGGAATGAAGCGAGCACTTGTTGTTCATTCAAAAGGACTAGATGAGATAAGTCCACTTGGTGAGTTCGGAGAGCCAATTATATGTTTCAACATGCAAATGTAAGTGAATGTGGCCTTAGCAGTTGATATAGTTCCAGCCATCTTAGATGTCTAAAAACAACCATGTTACTATACATGATACATGAATGTGCGAGAAAGTAAGCTTTTAGGCTCAGAGCCTGCAAACTACAACCATGTTACTATACATGATAGATGATACATATATGTGCTAGAAAACTCAGCTTTTAGGCTCAGAAACCTGTGGAATGCAAACTATTGTGTCTGTTCGACAGCGATCCTCAAATTGGTATGACTATAATATAAGATGATGCTCCAATCCTAATATGTAATCAGTAACCTGTATGCTGAAGATGGTGCTTACCAGTCTTTTTGTTCTCCAATACTGTGGTTATCACTCCACAATTCCATCATTGTGTGTTAAACTATTTCATTTTTAAAAAAAGCTTCAGCTCTTACGGTAAAGGAATATATAATGGGACTAGTGTAAGATAATAATGGCCGACACCTACTAGCTTCATAAAGATTCTGATAGGCCCCTCCTGCATTCTAGTTACGTGACATAGAATTAGTCCTTGTTTTCAAGGGTTGGATCTATATCGATAACATTTCATAAAACGTGTGTCAAATAATAGGTATCTGCATTACGAGTCCTCAAGCCTAACCCCATGTTTGGAATATTTGCTTTCTGGTCGAATGTTCACAATGTTCAGGAGCTGACACGAATACTAGAGTACTGCTATAAATTATAATACATATGAAGGTACAACTTATTCTCCTGAAAGAAAGATGTCATGAAAACTCTTAATATCGACGTAGCTGAACAAAGAATTGTGACTGAAGACTTTGAGGAATTAGAGGTATTGGCTGAAGTAACAACCTAATGATCTGGTTGTAAAAAGCAGGTTGTAATCAGTTATAATGAATTGCACATGGCTTGTGCAAAATGAGCCTTGAAGATTGAGAACCACCTAAAATGGTGGATATATCCTGCAGTAGTAAAACCTGTGAAATGACATTAATATGTCAAGCACGGCATTCACATGCTCCTTTGGATCAAGTATACTGAGATTCCTAAACATCATGGGGAAAGACCTACCTACCCATGGACTACATGAACCTGGGTAAGCTTAATAATATATCTCTGAAATTCTCGCTAATAGCATTTTTGCCAAAGTATATGACGCTTGGATGTGAGCAACTTTAGATGAGTTAACTACAGAATCTTTGTAACCTCTAAAATATGTGAGGGTTCTGATCCAGAATTTTGAGATGGTTTTATGGTCATCTACATTTTTAGGACACTTTTTATGTTTGCCCACTATGTGTGTGTCATCCCTTTATTTAAAGAATGCAATTATTGACTATGCTGTATTTGGCAGGGTCGGGTTATTTCCTCGATGTCACTCCTAGTAAAATTGAGAAGTTCAACTATGATCCATGTAAGATTCTTTCAACTATTTTATATTCTCTTTGCCGTTCTGCATTTCTGTAGAGAAGTTTCTGGTTCAACTCTCCCTGGGGGCGGCCTGGTGTTTGCACCTGGAGTGGGCCCATGTAGCACCAGTCACAGGGTCATGGGCCTGGGTCTTTTCGTCAAGGTTTACCATGCCGGTCACTTTCACTGAATTGATGGGCAAAAGGGCATGTACCTTGCTACTCGATAAAGTAGTATAAGGCTACACCAATATGTCACTGTCAAGTTTTTATATTTTCCCTTCATATATTGGTTAAATTTATCTATTTTTATATCTTCTTTAATATTAGAATTGGGTAAATGTTCATATATCTTGAGTCCAATACTTGAAAAGTGCATCTCTCTCGTTTAGAAGAAAGAATCCAATGTTATAACTTTTGTAGCTTTACTGGCCTGCAACAATGTACGAAGCTACACATATCCCCATATAAAAGTACTAATGGGGATCCAGAGCCCTGAAGCAATATTGGCTAGGCTAGTCCGCTGACTTATTTTTGAATGTCTTCCATATATGCAGTGGATTTTGGTATTGCAAGATGTTCCTTAGAAGATTTGAGAGGTGGTGGCCCAGAATTCAATGCGCAAGTTCTAACCAATGTGCTAGCTGGGGAGAAAGGCCCAATCGCAGATGCTCTGGTAAGACTATTAAGCTATGATTTTGTAGCTTGTTGCACCTTGAAAGCGTTAGTTTCTGTTAGTTATATATAGAGATTTTGCTCGAAACTATACTGAAATGGAACCATCATAATTTTAATTAGGGTTAAATTTTGGGCACGCTCACGCGCTCTCACGTGCAGTGACACACGTCCAAAATCAGCCCCCAAAACTGCCTCCACGTGGCAGATGCTGATTGGATGGTTTTTTTGTTGAAATTATGCAATAGACAAATAAATTTATTTCTCTTATAATTTTTGAACCGTAATGAATTTTTTGATGAAACCAAAACTATTGGATTCGTAACGAAAAATGCAATCTAACAAAGACTAATGTTGACATATTTTTGAGAAAAAAATAAAAAAATGATATATATAGGTGATGTGATGAAAGAAAAATTGTTTTGTTTATAATTTTTAAACCTTGATTAGTTTTTGAATGAAATAAAAAATGATTATTTGACACCCAAATAGTTAACAAATCCACGGATGAAATGGCGCCCAATGGTTAATTGACACCCAAAGATGGTTCATCGACGCCTAAAATGTTTCATTGACACCCAAAGTATAAAAATGACGCCCAAGTAAATATTGTACCTGCTAAATCACATCTAAGGTAATTGACAACCAAAGCCAACGCAACAACGTCCAAATATGTTTGTTTGACACCTAAGAAAAACTTAATGGCGCCCAAATATGGTTGTACACATTAAATAGGGTGTAAGGGTACTTCACACCTGATAACAACTTCATGGCACCCGGAAATGACTAATTGACACTTAAATATTGTTAATCGACACCCAAAAATGATTCATTGATGTCCAACAATATAAAAATGGTGCCCAAGTAAATATTGTATGTGTGAAATCACACTTAAGGAAATTCACAATAAAAAATAACGTAAGGACGCTCAAATAGGTTTGTTTGACACTCAAGAACAACTTCATGACGCCCAAATATATTTGTATGCATTAAATAGGGTGTAAGGGTACTTCACACCCCGATAACAACTTAATGGTGCCCATAAATGGCTAATTGACACCCAAAGATGGTTAATTGACGCTCAGAAATGGTTCATTAACACCCAGAAGTATAAAATTGTGCCCAAATAAGGTATTGACAACTAAAAAAACCTAAGAGCGTCCAAATAGGTTTGTTTGATACCCTAGAACAACTTAATGACGCCCAAATATGGTTTTACACATTAAATACGGTATAAGGATACTTCACACCCAATAACAACTTGATGGCACCCAAAAATGACTAATTGACACCCAAAGATGGTTAATTGACGTCCAAAATGGTTCATTGACACCCAAAAGTATAAAGATGGCGCTCAAATAAGGTATTGACAATCATAAACAATGTAACGGCGTCCAAATAGGTTTGTTTGACACTGAAGAATTTTAGCAATTTTTGGGCGCTATTTAGCCATTTTTGGGCGCTAGTTAGCCATTTTTGGGCGCTATTTAGTCTTTTTAGGCGTTTTCAGTCATTTGTGGGCATATCACCATTTTTTGGTACTTTTTATCGTTTTTAGGGTGCTATATAGTCATCTTTAGGCACCTTTACCTATTTTTAGGCGCATACTACTAATTTCAAGCACTTAAGTTTTGGACTCCTCACTTCTTCAATCTCGCATCATCACTTCCCTACTTTTATTTTACCTCTTTATCAAAAGTATATCAACAATACTCTTGTTTGAATGTATTTTTTATCACAAATTTAATGGTTTTTATTTCGTTCAAAAATTCATCACGGTTTAGAAGTTATAAACAAAACAATTTTCTCTCTCATCACATCACCTATTCATATCATTTTTGTATTTTTTTTATTAAAAATCAAAATTAGTCTTGTTGGAATGCATTTTTCATAACGAATCCAATGGTTTTTGTTTTGTCAAAAAATTCATCACAGTTCAAAAGTTATAAGCAAAACAAATTTAGTTATCAATTACACAACCTCCACCAACCTATCTAATTGAAGCCCGCCACGTCATCACCCAAAATCAGCTTCTCCCCCAATAAAATCACCCAGCCCGCCGCTCGTGAGGTGTGCTTGACAGGGGTGCACGTGGCCAGCACATTTCCGTTTTAATTACCCTTCTTTAATTTTTGAAGTTAATGTAGCATTAAAAATCTGTGGGGCATTATGCTCCCTAGGAGCATCATTGATAAAGTACCGTTCATAAGGTCTGACCTGTAGCAGCCTTGGACAACATTTTAGTTTATCTTAATTTATATCACTTGTAACCGCTGAGCAGAAATCCTACAGAAATATCTTCTAAATATTCTTGGACATTAACGGACATGAGTTGCCAAGCCAAACTTCACTGACAACTTTTTCGACTTGATGTAGAGACCAAAATTTTACATTGTCTTCAATATAAAAATTGTGACATTAGATGGTAAACCATGTTGCAATAGACTACGGGCTGGTATAAGTTTAACAAATTTGCAAAGCATTAGAAGCAAGGTTTGTCAAAAGCATCCTTTTTTAAGCATGCAAACCATAGATAATAATCTGTTGAATACTTGGAGAAGAATTTTATGATACTATGTTTAGGTTTAGAACCATGTTTTCCGAAGCTGTTTGTATTGTTGAATATATCTGCTACCAAGCAGCTACATAGCAATCCATTGGATCTTACACCCTGGCTGATTTCTCTTTACCTTCAAAATCAGATCCTCAATGCTGCAGCTGCACTTTTGGTATCTGGTAAGGTTGAGAACCTAAGAGAAGGGGTTGACTTGGCTCGAGAAACACATGTATCAGGGAAGGCTATAAATACACTGGATTCATGGAAACTTGTCTCCAATGTAAGTGAAGTTATGCTGAATATTTGTGTAAATTGAGCTCGCCACAGACTCACAGTCTAGATATGAAAATCTTTTCATTTTTCATGCAGAAAGGAGCTACGGTTGGTGTTGCTTGAATGTGTTATCATATCTGAAATAAGGTTATCTAAAAGAATTGTTGATACCATGCTTGCCAATCTGTAAAGGAAATAAAAGCTGTTTGTATATTTGCATCATCCTAGGATTCTCAGCTTCGCATAATTCTGAGTCCCTAGTCCTGAATAGATGAAGTTATTGTTTTCCCCTTGTAACTGGTGAGTGTTGCGGATTTACCAATTCTGCTTGGAAAATTGTATCTATAGAGAGAGCATTTTAGGCGACCTCTGTTTTGAAGGTCACGTGTCTATTGAAAACAGTGGCATGCCTTGAGCAGTCATATAACCACAATTAGACATGTTTTATTTAGCATATTATGTTTGAAGTTAAGGTCGCTGGTTAACAATCTAATGGGATAACTGGACCCTTTACATCGCAAAACATCAAATATAACAAAATTTACTATGGACCGTGTTCCATGTTTGGATCGTTGTTGTTATATAGTTAATAATATAGTTTTCTCAAAGAATTCTTCAAGGCCGTTAGTAACAATTGTAATTGGGTGACCGTTTGACTCAGCATGTAAAACATCAAACATTGCACACATCTTTTGGGGAAAATATGATTTCAGTCTTATTATGTCTTGCAGTGTTACCATACGATGTTCTTGTTCTTGATTGCAGGCACCTTTTCATTACATTTTTCTTGAAAACGTGCCATCTTGAAGATATTGTATGGATGTTTACTTGTTTAATTAGTTTCATAGTGGCCAATCAATCTCATCTCTCCTTCTTTACCTACATCAATCACTTGTTTGTTCCAAATCTCCGTGATAGCTTCAACTTATGTTGATGTATGCTTCAATCACTAAGATCTGACCTTACCTAATTTGGGAGTTCTCATTGGAGCTTTGATTAACAATTGAATTCTTTACCATGGGTAATTAGGGATGGCAACATTCTCTGAGTTACCTCTGCTATTTGTGCTTAAGTGTTGATACATTAATCTTGATCAAGAATGAAGAATGACCCTAATTGTCATGATTACTTATCCCAATTCATGAGTGGTGAAGAGTTTCATAGCTTTGTTTTAAGGTTCAAACACATATTTGGTCCACTCATAATGTGCCTTTATTTCACTTAGCAAACTAGGACTAGTTCGACGTCCTTTTGTAGTTAGTCTTTTATTATTATGTTGTTGCCAAGTGTTGTAGGCCTATGCAACCTTGGACATTGATGTAAGCTTCAATCACTAAGATATGAGTTTACCTAGTTTGGGAGTTCTCATTGGAGCTTTGATTAACATTCGTCGTGTTACTTCTACTATTTTGGTGCTTAAGTGTTGATATATTAATCTTGATCAAGAATGAAGAATGGTCCTAATTGTCATGATTACTTGTCTAAACTTATGAGTGGCGAAGAGTTGCATAGCTTTGCTTTAAGGTTTTAACACATATTTGGACCATTCACAATGTTTGCGTTTATTTCACTTAAGAAATTAGCACTAGTTCGGTGTCCTTTTGTAGTTGAGTCTTATTATGTTGTTGCCATGTGTTGTAGGCCTATGCGACCTTGGATCGTTTTACATGAATTTCCACTTAGGACATGTTTGGCTTCTGATTTTTAGTGAATTTGATTAGAAATTGTAAATCTCACAACCAACACTTTTGTCTTGGTTTGTAGGTGATATTCTTGGACTTTTGGCCTTTGTTTTGGAACAAACTCAACCCGTGTCAAGTCTTTGTCTTTTACCATCACACAAGAGGGATTCAAGTAAAAGGACGTTTGGAATATTTTTATGAATGTAATCCCATTATCCGGATTAGCTCAACCAATCCTAACATACGATTGAGTTTTTGATTTGGATTTGGGTGTGTTTGCGTGAGGGTAGTCATTTTCTTTTCACACTTTTTCCTAGTCAACTGTGGGTAAATGACATATCTTACTCCTCTTGCATCTGCCACTCTTGACTCCCTCTTCTTTTGTGTAGTCTCCCTCATGTGTCATTTATGCTAGGACAATCCTTGTCTTTTCACCTATCTTGGCTAGTCAATCATGGATATATGACACATCATACCTGATGTGCATATTTTATATAGACTTTTTATCCACTTTTGCACACACTTTCTATCTATTTTGTATCTCATTTTGCTCCTAATCATACTTAGTTTCCCACCTTTTTAGTTGTTTTGCTCATTTCATGTTTGTGACCACATACACATGATTATGATGAGGAAATGGGGTTGATCCGAGCAAAATATAACTTTAGTTGGATTCCCCAAGAGATTTCATACTTCACAGAGATTTTCTCGAAGATTTTGAAGGAAACACGACATGTGTTAATTAACACACGACGTGTAAGCTTACAAATGATCTCGTTTCCCTTTGGAGACCAGCAATACGACATGTTCCTTCAACTACACGACGTGCCACACTGTCAAAAGATACACTTGAAAGTTATGTAAACTTAACGACGTGTATTTATTAAGACACGCCATGTCCAATCCGATTAGCCTCGACTCAAAACTTCATCAATGCTCTGCTACATGGTGTGTCTCTCTGATAACACGCCGTGTCCTCCTCAAATAAAGCCGTTTGCGCGTCAGTTACACATGGCGACACACTCAAACACGGCGTGTCCCAGTCGGTTTTTGTAGTTTCAAAAAACAACAGTCACTTGTTTCAAATATGAAAACTCACTTATAAGACGGTTATCTCTCATCATTTTGAAACACTCTTCGATTAGAGAACCATCCAGAGTACATGAAGGATGATTTTGGGGAGGAAGAAGCGGTTACTCAAGAGAGAACTTCCATTCTTCTTCAATGATTGCAACAGAAGCTTCTCTACCTTGTCCAGACCTCTCGGGAGAGAAGTTTGTTGGAGAAAAAGCATCACTGTGGGTGAAATTTCATCTCTAAATCAAAATTCTACTTAGTTCTTTCTCATTCCTGGGATTTCCTTTGTTCTCCTCTTCTCTAGTCATGTTAAACTCTGAAATCTGTAGCATTTGCTTGTGTTTCACCGCTATGGACGAGTAGTTTTCATATTCTTGGGCATGGGAGAGTAGCTTCCACATCATTGCTCACATGAACTCAGATTTCTTAGCTAATGTTAGTTAACTTGCTATTCCAAGATATTCTATGGTGTTTTCATACTTGTATGTACTACTGGCCATTTTGCTTACATGTTTTATGCTTCTTTATGTGATATGGAGGGATATGTAGAGAAGTAGGGAGTCGATATCTTGGTAATGTATCCTTGATCACGAGAGTGGCTGGGATTGCATTGGGGATCTAAGGTTGTAGTTTGATTTTCACATAAATAAGAGAGTACCATGTTGAGATTAAATCTATCTCATATCACTAGGAGATGTGCGAGGACAACAACCTCCTTGCATGTTAATTAGTGTGTTGTTTTTCGTGGTTATATGCGGGTAATTATGTGGAGGTAGAATCTCATAAGCAAAATCCTTTAAATGTGATCTAAATATCACTTTAAGTGATTAGTGTTTCCTATTTTTTAGAATTATAAAATAGTTTAGCTATAATTCAAGCCAATCTTAGTAAATCAATCTTGATTGTTGAAAATTAACACGCTTACGAGTAGTTGTACGCTGCTCCTTGGATGATCTTGAACATACTACGTGCACTCGTATACTTACGGGGTAGTATAAGTTATAAATATTAAAATTTGTGAACACGACTAGCAAGCTTTTGGCGCCGTTGTCGGGAAACTTGATGATCTAGGTGCATTTATTCTCCCATTCAAAACTGGAGATTCAACTTTTGACAAAGGCTTAGTTGATCTTGGGGATTGTTGAAGACATCCCTGTTGTTGGGTTTTAGGGGAGGTAGAGAAGCAGCGGAAACAAAATATTTTTTCTCCTCAAAACCCAGAACAAAAAGGAATCGCGTCAACGTCTATATAATAGGAAAGATGGTTTGTGGATGCATACCTTGTCCCGAGGCTTACTCAGCGACAGAACCTCGCGCCTTGCACGGTCTTCACCTCCGGTCTTGGACGGTGTCTGTGTAGCTCCTGGTCTCACCAGGACTGAAGACTCCTGGTCTCACTGGGACTGTCAGGATTGACAGTTGTCCTCCGAGCGACAGAGGTCCCCCGCCTCTGCAGTCGTCCACACAGACTGCCTGGAACTCTGATCTCCTTATCCCACAAGGAATCGTAAGGAGTCACACCCTCCTGTCGACGTACTAGTCGCCAACACACTCTCCTGCCACCAGTCACTTTCTGCAGTTGTCCTTCCCTTGTTGTGCCTCCCTTATCGGGTAGCACTTGCTCGGGCTCTCTCGGTTACCAAAACCAGAGAGAACGACAACTTTGCAGAGCAACTGGTTTGCACTGAGTTGTACTTTGAGAAGCCCCCAATACCCCTATATATAGGAGGGTCATGGGACAGGGTTCTCCATCCCGGGCAATGCGGGACTAAAGCAGGAGTAGAAGGGTTCAAGATTTTCCACAAAACAACCAACTCGCAACCTGAACCGATCGTTTCACAACTGAAACGGTCGGTTGGGGATCTGAGCCGGTCGGTTGACACCTCAACCGATCGGTTGGGACCCATGAACCGATCGGTTCACTTCTGAACCGGTCGGTTTGTGGTCCTGGTCAGTTCCCGATAGACTTTCCAACTTTTGTTTCTAATCGGTATCAAATACCAATCCTTGTTCCATCGAATTGGGCAAGTGAAACGAAAGGAAAATTCTCACCAATCCTACTTTCCCAACTTGCTCGGTTGCACCAGTTGAATCAATCGTTTCAACACTTGAAGCAATCGTTTCACCCTATCCTTGAGCCGATCGGTTCATCACATGAGCCGATCAGTTCACCAAGCTGAGCCGATCAGTTCATCACATGAGCCGATCGGTTGGGAGTACAAATTGTGCAGAATCAGTCAATTGCGGTTTCAATCAATCCGATACTCTAATCAATCAGTCCATCACCTTGAACACTATGATATTGAGCTATCAATTAATTGAGTGTTTAATTGAACTACTAAACTCCTTTAGTAATCAATCCAAACATGTTTGTGAAAAAAAAACTCCTATTCCAGGTTGAATCCTATGTGTGTGACCCTGTAGGTCCATTTCACGTTGGCAGTGAAAGTCCATAACACTTATGACTCCACAAGCAAAGAGCGGTGCCTAGTCACACATCAGTGCTACCCAAGTGAAATAGAAAGTTGGAGAACAACTTTCAACCCTACAATCCGTGAATGGTGTTACAGTGAATGTATAATTCCTTTGTCACTGATATCCAGAATGAACTCAAGGCATGGAACAGTCATCCTGTCAACGTTCATTCATTTCCTTGATCTCAGAGCAGACTAAGTGAGATGTGTGTGACATCAATATCACATATTAATTCACACGTGCATGCACATGCCTTTCTCAATCCTACTCATCAAGTGGCCAAGGACATCAAACTCCCTCAGGAGGGACAAATCCCATATCTATCACTCACCCCTCAAAATCCCCATGTGTCAAAGCCACCCAATCATCACCTTTATAACAACCAATGTTTCAAGACTGTGTTTGATGATGTCAAAGTGTACCCAACGACATGTGTTGAGTGTAGTGATTTCAGGTCTAAGAATCACACTCACCACCATCACTGTGAGAGCTGACTGTGACTACCAAGTCATGGTTCTATGTGTCACTCTCACGGTGGGTCTGTCTGGTACCTTGTTCTCTATCAAGTACCTATGTGCTTGGTTTGATATCACTATATCATGACTAATGAGATTCTGTCATCAACCAACACACAATCTAGTCTTTAGTGTTATTGATGTCTATGGTTATTTCCACAATAACAACCAACTAGGGACCAACAAGAATGTATACTCTTAACATCCGCATGATCTCATCATTTAGGTACTTAACCTAAAAGCATACGTCATTTAGTAAAATCATTCTTTAGACATCTATCATGTTACACTATCATCTCAGAAACAGTTTAAACATATAGATCAGAAATTGCCTTTATTATTATTCAAATCATTTACAAAGTATCCCATTACAATCATCATATGACTTTCTCTATGGGCATACATACCAACAGACTCCCACTTTCACTTAGAGCCAGTCACCAAGGAAACACAGTCCTTGTGACCTAGCATGACCATCATGCTTCTGCTGAGAAAGGGCCTTAGTCAGTGGATCAACTATGTTGTCTTTAGTTGGTACTTTGCAAATCTTCACATCTCCTTGCTGTACGATCTCTCGTATGAGATGGAAGCGCCGCAGTATGTGCTTGGACCGCTGATGTGATCTGGGTTCCTTAGCTTGTGCAATAGCTCCATTATTGTCACAATAAAGCTCAATTGCATCACAGCTACTGGGAACTACACCAAGTTCAGAAATGAACTTCCTGATCCACACAACCTCCTTTGCTGCATGTGAAGCAGCAATATACTCGACCTCTGTAGTAGAATCGGCAAATGTTTCTTGCTTGGAACTCTTCCAGCTCACAGCTCCATTATTAAGGCAAAAGACAAATCCTAACTGCGATCTGTAATCATCTTTATCGGTTTGGAAGCTTGCATCGGTGTAACCCTTTACAACCAACTCTTCCTCACCGTCGTAAACCAGAAACTGATCCTTAGTCCTTCGCAAGTACTTGAGGATGTTCTTTATGGCTGTCCAGTGAGCATCCCCGGGATCTGACTAGTACCTGCTCGTCATGCTGAGAGCATACGAGACATCTGGGCGTGTGCACAACATAGCGTACATGATGGATCTGATGGCTGATGCATATGGGATCCCATTCATACGCTCCCTCTCTTCACAAGATTGGGGACACTGAGCTCTAGAGACGGTGACTCCATGTAGCATGGGGATGTTGCCTCTCTTTGAGTTCTCCATGCTGAACTGCTTCAGCACTTTGTCGATGTATGTGCTATGACTTAGTCCGAGAAGCCTTCTAGATCTATCTCTATAGATCTTAATTCCTGGAATGTAGGATGCTTCTCCTAAGTCCTTCATTGAGAAAGTATTCCCAAGCCAAGTCTTTACCTTCTCTAAGGCTAAGACATCATTCCCCATCAAAAGTATGTCATCCACATACAATATGAGGAATGTGGTCGAGCTCCCACTAACCTTCTTGTACACACAAGTTCATCTTCATTTTGAGTAAAGCCAAACACTTTGACTTCCTCATCAAATCGAAGATTCCAACTCTGAGACGCTTGCTTCAATCCATAGATTGACCTTTGCAGCTTACAGACTTTATTGGCATTCTTTGGATCTACAAAACCTTCAGGCTGTGTCATGTACACATCCTCATTTATATTCCCATTAAGGAATGCGATTTTAACATCCATCTGCCAAATCTCATAGTCGTAATAAGCTGCAATATCAAGCATGATCCTGATGGACTTAATCATGGCAACTGGAGAAAAGGTTTCGTCATAGTCAACACCTTGAACTTGTCGAAATCCTTTCGCAACCAATCTGCCTTTATAAGTTTGCACATTGCCATCCATATCGGTCTTCTTCTTGAAGACCCACTTGCACCCTATGGGTTTTACCCCTTCGGGTGGTTCCACCAAAGTCCATACTTTGTTGGAGTACATGGATTCCATCTCGAATCTCATGGCTTCAAGCCATTTCTCAGAATTTGGTCCCTCCATAGCCTCTACGTAGGTAGTTGGATCATCATCTATGATCAACTCACCACCTTTCTGAGTTACAAGGTATCCAAAACTCTCAGGTTCAAGGCGGGTCCTACTAGATCTACGAGGTCCTTGTGTTACCTGAGGAGAATGAGATTCCACAACACCTTGTGAATATCCATTTTCCTCTCGTACATCTACCGGTTCAATGTTTTCTTGTTGGGCTTGAACTTCTTCAAGCTCTATTTTCCTCCCACTGCTTCCTTTAGAAATAAATTCCTTTTCTAGGAACACAACTGTCCTGGAAACAAACACTTTGTTGTTAGTAGGGTGGTATAGATAATATCCCCTTGTTTCCTTGGGATATCCAACAAAATAACATTTATCAGACTTGGGTCCAAGCTTATCAGGAAACATTTTCCTAACATAAGCCTCACAACCCCAAATCTTTAGAAAAGACAAATCGGGACGCTTCCCAGTCCATATCTCATATGGTGTATTTTGAACCGATTTAGATGGTACTCGGTTAAGTGTAAACGCGGCGGTTTCAAGAGCATGACCCCAGAAGGAAATTGGAAGATCAGCAAAACTCATCATTGATCGCACCATATCTAACAATGTGCGATTCCTTCTTTCAGGCACACCATTATGTTGTGGTGTTCCAGGCGGAGTCCATTGTGATAAAATACCACGGGCTCGCAGAAGGTCCTCAAACTCCTGGCTTAAGTATTCCCCACCTCGATCGGATCGAAGTGCCTTAATACTTTTACCAAGTTGGTTCTGTACTTCATTCATGAAATCCTTGAACCTTTTAAGGGTTTCTGACTTATGCTTCATCAGGTACACATAGGCATACCTACTGAAATCATCAGTGAAGGTAATGAAGTATTGATACCCATATCTGGCATTAGTTTTAAAAGGCCCACATACATCAGTATGTATGAGTCCTAATAGATCACTAGCTCTCTCACCTTTACCTGAAAAGGGAGTCTTGGTCATCTTGCCCAACAAACAAGATTCACATGTCTCTATTGATTCATAATCAAAAGAGTCTAGATAACCATCTTTATGGAGTCTAGAAATGCGCTTCTCATTTATGTGCCCTAGACGACAATGCCAAAGATATGTTTCGTTTGAGCCGTTGAGTTTTTGCTTTTTGGTGTTTACGTTGTATACACTTGTCTCCAAATCTATCAAGTATAGACCATAAGACATTGGGGTACTGCCATAAAAGATCCCATCTTTAGAAATGGAACATTTTCCATTCTTAATAAGAAATTCAAATCCATCTTTGTCCAAACAAGAGACGAAAATGATATTCCTATTTATGGCAAGTACATAATAGCAGTTTTTCAACTCTATTATTAGCCCACTTGGTAGAGTTAACTCATAGGTTCCTACGGCACTGGCGGCAACCCTTTCCCCATTGGCAACATGTAGTTCAACCTCGCCTTTCCCCAAAGGCCTACTTCTCTTAAGATCCTTCACATTTGAACAAATGCGAGATCCACATCCGGTATCAAGTACCCATGACGAAGAAGTAGTAAAGTTAATCTCTATCACGTATACACCAGAAGTAGAGATCTCTATCTCTAACTTCTTCTTCCATCGTTCCTTCCATCCTCTCCATGTAGAAGAAATTGGTTTGGAGAGAGAACCCTTCTCTCCCTTACCTTCTTTCTTCTTCACTAACGCATTAAGCGTACATAGAGTGGATTCAAAGGCTCCTGGTATATCTAGATTGTGCAGAACACTTCTCACAGTCCTCAACCAGTTATGGAATTTGTTCTCAATTAATTTGCCCATTTTAAAAGATGATTCTTTTGCCATTCTATAAGAGAAAATTGTATTTGTCAAAACTCCTTTTGATTTGATTTGAATAAAATTTGAGGATAGTTAATTAGGCCTTTAATTAATTACCGCTCCCACTACTTTGACTCAAATTGACAACCCTCACCATCAATTCGGAAGATTGCAGTGTACAATCTTTTAGTGGGTCAAGATCCTGAAATCCTCTGAGCCATGGACCATCTTGGGCTGTCACCCACAACTCAGATCTTCCAGGTAGGCAACTCTTGCCAATTGCATCATATGCAACTCTTGAAAGATTTCATATGCAACTCCTTGCCATGATCATCTCCATGCCTCAAGGTGCTAGATCCTATCTAGGTCACCTTGTTAAGTCCGACCCAAAGCCAACACGATGAACATGCACCCTGCTTGGGCAGACTCACACATTCATCCTTCACGCTTCCACGAGATAGACGGTGCACCACGCTTGGGCGTGCCCACACTTGGTCAATCAAGCTTTTCACGTGTGTCGCATTTGGAAGGCATCTAAAACTTAATATTTAATGAGGGATTCTTAATATTTAATGAGGGATTTGGTTTTTATATACATATACATATCCAATCACCACAATATATAGTACGTATCGTATACATGCTATATCCCACAGAAAAACATGCAAAACGATAAAAGCAATGATTATGGCCATCCTATTGTGATTCCTTGAGCCAAGAGGAATCACTGTCATCTAGGTCTACATCACATGCAACCTGTACAAGATGAAATCTGTGACTGCCTTTCTGGGTTTGATCAGCTCATCTCCATGACTGATCGGCTCGCCATCAAGTTGGTTGTTCGAGTGCCACCAGCCGATCGACTGGCTCCTCCAGCCAATCGGTTCACCGGTCGTCGTACATCTTCTCAGGCCGCCACCCGCTCGTCTCGCTCCTCGAACCGGTCGTCTGGAACACCAACCGATCGGTTCACGCCTTGAACTGATCATCTCAGGTCGTCCACCATTCTTTGACATAACAAGAAATAAAATCTATCCTATTTACAATTGTAACGTGAAACCCCGAGTTACATTCGGGGGGAGCAAAGGTAGGAAAAGAAATCTCGAATTATTTTGAGTTACATCAGGAATAGGAGAAGGGAATCGGTACGCAAACTGAGATACAAGCAACCACATACAACCACACACAAATATAGGGTTTATAGGCCATAACCATGCTACACATCCACCACAAAACACATTTAAGGGCGACGCATATCGAGTGCATTAATATTACATATCATATATGTATATTAGGAATTTGTGGATTGGACATGCATAAAGCCAATTTTATTTGCATCGTATGCAATAAATAAAGGCGACAAACCAAAATCGATCATATCGATAATCCTAAAATATAGAGCAGTTGACGTGGCTCTGATACCACTATTGGGTTTTAGGGGAGGCAGAGAAGCAGCGGAAACAAAAAAATTTTCTCCTTAAAACCCAGAACAAAAAGGAATCGCGTCAACGTCTATATAATAGGAAAGATGGTTTGTGGATGAATACCTTGTCCCGAGGCTTGCTCGGCGACAGAACCTCGCGCCTTGCGCGGTCTTCACCTCCGGTCTTGGACGGTGTTTGTGCAGCTTCTGGTTGCACCAGGACTGAAGACTCCTGGTCTCACCGAGACTGTCAGGATTGACAGTTTTCCTCCAAGCGACAGAGGTCTCCCGCCTCTACAATTGTCCACACGGACTGCCTAGAACTCTGATCTCCTTGTCCCACAAGGAATCGGAAGGAGTCGCACCCTCCTGTCGGCGTACTAGTCGCCAACACACTCTCCTTCCACCAGTCGCTTTCTGCAGTTGTCCTTCCCTTGCTGTGCCTCCCTTATTGGGTAGCACTTGCTCAGGCTCTCTCGGTTACCACCAGAGAGAACAACAACTTTGCAGAGTAACTGTTTTGCACTGAGTTGTACTTTGAGAAGCCCCCAATACCCCTATATATAGGAGGGTCATGGGACAAGGTTCTCCATCCCGAGCAATGCGTGACTAAAGCGGGAGTAGAAGGGTTCGAGATTTTCCACAAAACAACCAACTCGCAACCTGAACTGATCGTTTCACAACTAAAACGGTTGGTTGGGGATCTGAACCGGTCAGTTGACACCTCAACCAATCGGTTGGGACCCATGAACCGGTCGGTTCGTGGTCCTGGTCAGTTCCCGATTGACTTTCCAACTTTTGTTTCTAATTGGTATCAAATACCAATCCTTGTTCCAATCAAATTGGGCAAGTGAAACAAAAGGAAAATTCTCACCAATCCTACTTTCCCAACTTGCTCGGTTGCACCAGTTGAATCGATCGTTTCAACACTTGAAGCAATCGTTTCACCCTGTCCTTGAGCCGATCAGTTCATCACATGAGCCGATCGGTTCACCAAGATGAGCCGATCGGTTCATCACATGAGCCGATTGGTTGGGAGTACAGATTGTGCAGAATCAGTCAATTGCGGTTTCAATCATTCCGATACTCTAATCAATCAGTCCATCACCTTGAACACTATGATATTGAGCTATCAATTAATTGAGTGTTTAATTGAACTACTAAACTCCTTTAGTAATCAATCCAAACATGTTTGTGGAAAAAAAAACTCCTATTCTAGGTTGAATCCTATGTGTGTGACCCTGCAGGTCCATTTCACGTTGGCAGTGAAAGTCCATAACACTTATGACTCCACAAGCAAAGAGCGGTGCCTAGTCACACATCAGTGCTACCCAAGTGAAATAGAAAGTTGGAGAACAACTTTCAATCCTACAATCCGTGAATGGTGTTACAGTGAATGTATAATTCCTTTGTCACTGATATCCAGAATGAACTCGAGGCATGGAACAGTCATCCTGTCAACGTTCATTCATTTCCTTGATCTCAGAGCAGACTGAGTGAGATGTATGTGACGTCAATATCACATATTGATTCACACGTGCATGCGCATGCCTTTCTCAATCCTACTCATCAAGTGGCCAAGGACATCAAATTCCCTCAAGAGGGACAAATCCCATATCTATCACTCACTCCTCAAAAGCCCCATGTGTCAAAGCCACCCAATCATCACCTTTATAACAACCCACATTTCAGGACTGCGTTTGATGATGTCAAAGTGTACCCAACGACGTGTGTTGAGTGTAGTGATTTCAGGTCTAAGAATCACACTCACCACCATCACTGTGAGAGCTGACTGTGACTATCAAGTCATGGTTCCATGTGTCACTCTCACGGTGGGTCTGTCCGGTACCTTGTTCTCTAACAAGTACCTATGTGCTTGGTTTGATATCACTATATCATGATTAATGAGATTCTATCATCAACCAACACACAATCTAGTCTTTAGTGTTATTGATGTCTATGGTTATTTCCACAATAACAACCGACTAGGGACCAAACAAGAATGTATACTCTTAACATCCGCATGATCTCATCGTTTAGGTCCTTAACCTAAAAGCATACGTCATTGAGTAAAATCATTCTTTAGACATCTATCATGTTACACTATCATCTCAGAAACAGTTTAAACATATAGATAGGAAATTGCCTTTATTATTCAAATCATTTACAAAGTATCCCATTACAATCATCATATGACTTGCTCTATGGGCATACATACCAACACCTATGAAGATAGGAAAGTTCTACATTCCTTGTGACTTTGTAGTCTTAGACATGCATGGAGATCTGACAAATCCAATCCTTTTTGGAAGACCATTTCTCAGGACTCCAGGATGTATTGTAGACGTGAGAGAAGGGAAACTGACTCTTAGAGTTGAAGAGGAAGCTCTAGTATTTCTAGTCTATGATGCTATGAAGGCTCCCAACACTAAAGAATATCTCTATTTGATAGATAACACTGATACCTTGTTAAAGGAAGACAAGAACATCCTAAAACAAGTTTTTGATGATCTTGAACATGAAGAAGAGAAAGAAGTCTCGATGACTATTCTTAATGAAGAAAATTCTGAAGTGGCATCAAACTCATTATCAAATGAAGTACCAACCGAGAAGGAGGCAAGTGACACCATTATACCAGAAAAAAGATAGAACTGAAACCCCTCCCACCAGGGTTAAGGTGTGCTTTCTTAGACCCAAATTTCTATTCTCCTGTCATAATAAATGCTGATTTGACTCAAGAATAAGAGGATAAGTTGTTGAAAGAACTTAGAGTGTACAAAGATGTGATAGGTTATTTCGTTGGTGATCTGAAAGGAATTAATCCTTCCATTTGTATGCACCACATAGCCTTTGAAGAAGAAACTAAGCCATGCATATAACCACCAAGAAGGTTAAATCAAACATGATGGAAGTTGTTAAGAAAGAAATATTTAAGTTAAAAGATGCATGAATAATATAAAAGATTCATTAAGTTAAAAGATGCCTGGATAATATCAGTGATAAGCTATGTGTAAGTGCCATACATGTTATACTAAAAAAGGGAGGAACCACTATAATGAAGGGGGACAATAATGAACTAATTCAAACAAGGCTAGTAACCAGACGATAAATGTGCATTGATTATAGAAAACTAAATAAAGCCACAAGATACCTTCTATTGAATTAATGTTGGAGAGAGTTGTTAATCATTCTTTTTTTTCTATTTAGACGAGTATTTCAGTTTTTTTAGATTCCTATTTATCTATTGGATCAAGAAAAACAACCTTCACATGTACTTATGGGACATATACCTACAGGAGAATGCCTTTTAGGCTACGTAAAACACCCACCACATTCTAAAGATGCATGATGACCATATTTTCTGATTTTATAGAAAAGATTATGGAAATTTTTATGGATGATTTCAATGTTTATGACAATTCCTTTGATGACTGTTTCTTAAATCTAACTAAAGTTTTGCAATGATGTAAACAAGTCAACCTCGTGCTCAATTAGGAAAAGTGCCATTATATGGCAAAGTGAAGGGTTGTTCTTGGTCATGTCATTTCAAGAAAATGGATTGAGTTTGATAAAACAAAGATAGAAGCCATTGAGAAGATGTCAACTCCAACAATAGTGAAAGAGGTTTGAAGCTTTTTGGGATATGCAGGGTTCTATATAAGATTCATTAAAGATTTTTAAAAGATTGCAAGGTCTCTCTACTCCTTGTTAGCAAATGATGCTGAATCATATACAATGAAGAAATGCAAAACAACCTTCTAGAGATTAAAAGATACTCTTATCTCATCCCCCATCATCCAACCTCTAGACTGGAGTGCTCAGTTTGAAATAATATGTGATGCTAGTGATTACGCCATAGGGGCAATCTTAGGGCAACAATGAGACACAAAGCTTCATCCCATTCGTTATGTAAACAAAATCTTAGATGATGCACAAATTAATTATGCCACTAAAGAAAAGGAGATGCTTTCCATGGTCTATGCTTTTCATAAATTCCAACAATATATCATGGAGTCCAAAGTCATTATCTATACAGAACATGCTGCAATCAGATATCTCTTAAACAAGAAGGATGATAAACCCCATCTTATCTGTTGGATATTGCTGTTAAAAGAATTTGATTTGGAGATAAAAAATAAGAAGAGACATAAAACAATGTAGTCGATCATCTTTCAGCCTCTTGCAAGTGCCAAAGATAAGATTCCTATTGATGGCAATCTACCCATTCAGAAGCTGTATGCACTGAATTCACTTATGACACAATGGTTTGCTGATTTTGCAAATTATCTTGCCACCAAATGCCTTCCTCCTAATATTACTTATCAAAAGAAAAACAAGTTCCTTCATGATGTAAAATTTTACTGTTGGGATGATCTACTATTGTTTAAATAATGTGCAAATGGATTGATCCGGAGATGCATTCCCGGTGAGGAGACCCCGAATGTGATTTCAGAATGACATTCCTCTCCCTATGGAGGACACTTTAGAGGAGACAAGGCTTCAAACAAAAATTTACAGGCAAGTTCTTATTGGCAAACTCTATTTTAGGATGTGCATGCATTTGTTAAAGCATGTGGTAGGTGTCAAAGATCAAGATGAATTTCAAAGAAGAATGAGATGCTACTGAACTCAATCCTAAAAATTGAAGTCTTTAATGTATGGGGCATAGACTATATGGGCCCATTTCCCTCTTCATGCAGCTACAAGTTCATCCTAGTGGCGTGCCACTATGTATCAAAGTTGGTATAGACAAATCCAACACAAGCTTCAGATGCAAAACCAATGATGAAATTATTCCAAAGGATCATTTTTCTAAAATTTGGTGTTACAAGTGCAATTATATCAGATAGAGGTGCGCGACTCTCCGGAGGCAACTAGGGTTTGTGCGCGTGACTCTCCCGCTCGGGGGAGGTGGTCGACTTCTGGCGTGTAGCCAACCTCTCCCCCTGGGCGTTCGTCAGGCGACTATCCTCTTCACAGATCGTGCGACGCTGGGGCTGCGGCTGGCTGGCTCTCTCTCCATCGCCTTCATCTTCCCCCTTTCTGACCATTGGGCCAGGACTCCATGCCTTTAGATCAGGGCTTCAGGGTGGTGGGGCGGCGGTTTTTCTGGGCGGTGGCTTCATCTCCGGCGAATCTGGTCGCTTGGTGGAGGCAAGGAGGTGGCCTCCACAAAGCCTTTGGTGTGGATCTACTAGACGGGAGGGCGTTTCTCACTTTGCTTCTTTCACTTTGTTGTTCAGTTCAGTCTGTGTCGGCTCCCTGCCTTTCATTTTGGTCCTGGGTCTAGGCAGTTTCTTGCCTTCTTTTCTTGCCGTGTTCCTTCTGCGTTTGTCTCTCCCTTCGGGGTTTGGGTGCCTCTCCTTTCGTGAGAGTGACGAGATCCCTGGTTGGTCTCATTTTTGCCTCAGGTTCTTTGTTGCTCGAGCTATGCCATGGATGGCAGAGACAACAATCAAACAGAATCTCAGTCGGGTTCATGCTTAATGCCGCTGCCTTATGCTCAAGTTGAAGGTATCTCCCACAATAGCTGCTTTGGTCAGCCACGAAGAAGAGAGTTCTATGTAGAAGCATTTCAATCTCGTTCCAATATGAGTGGTAGTGGTGTTAGATCTATGTTCTTGACTAATCTAGGTTTCTTCTGGTTGTACTTCTCTACTTGTAGATGCCGTATGGCTTGAGTAATGAATGGATCTGTTTGCTGTCAAAAAAAAAAATCAGATAGAGGTAGTAATTTCAATGAGGGAAACTTCAACAACTTGTTGAGAAAGTATGCCAAGCGTAAAATCTCTACCCCATACCATCCACAAACTTTAGGACAAGTTGAGATCTCAAAAAGACAATTAGCAATATTAGAGAAGACAATCTCTAACTCAAGAATATATTGGGCACTGAAATTAGACGATGCATTGTGGGCTTATAAGGCAGCTTACAAAACACCTATTGGTACAAATCCCCTCAAGCTAGTTTATGGAATGTCTTGTCATCTATCTATAGAAATTGAACATAAAGCATTGTGGGCAATCAAATTTCTCAACTATGATATGAAGAAAGCATGAGAAAGAAGGCTACCACAACTCCAGGAACTGGAAGAGCTTAGATTAGATGCATATAAAAATGCCAAGATCTATAAGGAGAAACAAAGAGATGACATGATAAGAGGATCCGTGGCAAAGATTTCAAAGAAGGGGACCAAGTGTTGTGTTCAAATTCAAGAGTAAATTCTTTATAGGAAAGCTACGTTCTAAATGGTCTGGGCCTTTCCTACTGTTGAAGGTTTACCCCTACAGAACTGTGGAGCTATAAGGAAAAGAATTTTCATCCAAAGTTAAAATTCAATGCTACAAATTATACATTGAGGGAGAGAAGATATACCAGGGAGCCTCCTACTCCCTCCCAAATGCTTGATGCTTCTAACTCAAGTTTCACTCCAGACTCTAAATGGAGGACCTTGTGGGAGTTGACTCCACAATTTGGATATATTTGATTTCTCATATTCTCTCAAGAACTTTTACTTTTCTAAATAAATTTATCATGGATGCATTTAATAATGTAGACCCTTATGAAGAATTTATCATCATCATTGCATGCACCAAAGAAATGCCACTTAACATAACTTCTTTTTGTAGAAATTCAAGCAAACACAGCGGGTACAACCCATCACACACCGTGTCACAACCTTCTAAAATAAGTTCAAGCATAACACCCAGAATACACAGCATATTCGATTTTCTACACGTCGTATGTCGTTCTAGAAATTAGCAGTAATGTTCCAAGAATCTTACATGGCATGCACATATTTGCACACGCCGTGTCCGTGCGTTCATTCATAAATGAAAAACTTCCTGGAAACTTACACGCTGTGTATATATTTGCACATGAAGTGTCCCCATTAATCTGGATATATCAAAAAGTTCACTGGAATCTTACACGGTATGTGTAAATTAACTCACAACGTGTCCCTCTAGAGGATAGACAATGAGTATTCTAACACGGAGGCATGAGGTGTGGGTTGCAAGACACATCGTGTTTGGGTGTTTGAACTAGGGTTTTTAACCTGAATTCAAAACAACTCTCTCCCCACCCATTCATTCACTAACATCGTGTTTGAGAGAGAACCACCAGTTGTCACCGTGTGCGCCCTAGCCCGTGTACTCCTTCATGCACATCTACTTCATTGCCGCTGATGAGATCCAAATCCAGCTCCTCAGTGACGACAACCACCGCCGAACTTGCTCACAGCCGAAGCCACCTCCGTCTCCATCGAGCAATGAGAATCCCCATCCTCTCCGTGGATCCAGATCAACGATTGAACATGGAACATTCCACCATCACTACCGCAAGTCCTCTTCACTCCCTCACACTAGGTCATCCTTAACCTGAAGCTGCTGCCAAGTTCAGCAAACACACTGTGAGTTGGAGCAAAATGTTGTGACCCTCCATTCATCTTTGATCTATGAATCACATGATATGCAGAACACATGATGTGTGTTCCATAGGACACACAGTGTCAGGCTATTCATCAACAACTTCTCCATGCCCAACAGACCCTACAAGATTTGTCTGTGAAGAGACTTTGGAGGCACTTGGCTTCAAAGATGAAGTGCTAGGATTGCTCGACGAGCTAGGAATTAAGTATACATGTTGCACAATAAGCCACACCTACCCTAAGACTACTTATGAATTTTTGACTACCCTAAGGGTTGAGGATGATCCCAGAAGTCCACATGATCCCTTCACTATCATCACTTTCTGAATTTTAGGTCATGGTTACAAGCTTACTTTGAACAATCCTGCGATTCTTTTTTTGATGCCATTATGGAGGAGCAATGTCATACCCACTTGCATTCAAAAGTGATGAATTTTGGAGGGAGATCATCGAGGACAATATTCATGAAGCTGCAATAGTTAGATCAACACATATCTGCAACCCCATTTTTCATTATATATGATTCTGAGCACTTGTGTGTTTGCAAGGAAACAAACACAAAGTGTTTGCGGGAAGCAAGATATGCTTTTCATGTGGCTTTGCTACAAAATTTTAAAATCAATGTTGGTACTAAATCCTAACCTGTTTCTTTGAACAAATGTAGCAAATTAGGTGACATTATGAGTGGAGGATTGATAACCCACATCACCCGCAAGGTTAATACTGAACTTGTTGGGTTTTGTGGAGGAAACATGCACGGAGGAAGAAACACAATAAATTATATTTCCACACAACCCGCAACATGATCTCATCGAAAATAACATATTCAGAAAGAGTGTTCACGGGATATACCTTGTCGCGGAGCAAGTTCGACGACGTCCTAATGCACGATGGTGTGCAACACTCCTGGCTTACATGAATGATAGTTCTCTCCCATCCTCCAAATGTGTCATGGGAAGATCCTGTGGTGCTCGTCTCATGCGGTGATCTACGTCGCTTGTAGCGTGTATGGATGGTCGTTGACGTCCTCCAAATGCAGGCATCTCATCATCTGCGTCTCTACTTCATCCACGCGGATGGACTGGAACTCCACATCACGCTTCCTAAGCCGACAGGAAGGAGTAGCTTCTATGCGATGATGTGTTAGGTTGCGGTGCTCTCCTTTCTCTCCTGAGGACAGTGATGACTAGGGTTTACATATGTAAGCGTAAATTGAAAATCCTATCTCAAATATCACATAAAGACATCGACCGTCAAGCCTCTTTGAATAGGAAACGAAAGGAAGTAGGGCTTCCTAGATCCTTCAGTAAACAAAAAGACTACATTAATTAAAACACTCATAGATTAGTTAGAATATTTTGGAATTAAATAATTAACCAATTAATTAATATTTGACTCCGTATAATCGCTCAGGATGACTCTATGGGCATTCATACCAACAGACTCCCACTTGAACTTAGATCAAGTCACTCCAATTAATTGGCTCAAACATTTTAACATATTCCAATATTATTATAATGGATTACATAAATATTTTAGTAATCAATGTGATTTGAAACAATTCCAATCAAATCCACAATTATATTCCTATTCCAACACATCCTATGCGTGTGGCCCAGTAGGCTCCAAATTACATTGGCAGTGATATCCATAATCATATTATGATTTCAAAAAAGCAATGATTGGTATCTAGCAAGACTTCATTGCCACCCAAGTAATTGGAGAAGTTGGAGAACAACTTAATCTACCATTTATGACTGTTGTTACAGTGATTGTATAGTTCCTTTGTCACTGATATCTGGGTTGAACTCAAGTCATGGAACCGTCATCCTCTTCAACGTTCAATCCACATTCCTTGAACTAGAGCAGACTGTTTGAGATATATGTAAGCTCAAAATTACATATTGACTCACATCAGCATGGCCATGCATTTCTCAATCTCGCTTATCAAGTGGCCAACATATCAAACTCCTGTAGGAAGGACAAATTCCATCTACATCACTCACATTCATCCCCATGTATCACAGTGCACCCAAGCACCATCTTTATGTCAATCCTTATTCAGGACCACAGTGCATGATGTCAAATTACATCGAACAACATGTGATAAGTGTAGTGACTTCAGGTCTAAGAACCACAATCACCACCATCACTATGAGATGTGACTCTAACTACCAATCATGGTATCCATGTGTCACTCTCAAGATGGGTCTGTCCGATACACTGTTCTCTAACAAGTATCTATGTATTTGGTTTGATATCTCCATATCATGGATAATGAGATTCTTCCATCAACCAACATACATTCTAATATTATATGTTATTGATGTCTATGGATATTTCCACCATAACAACCGATTAGGGACAAAACAAGAACACATACTCTTAGCATACATACGATCTCATTGTTTAGGTCATCAACCCAAAGACATATGTCATTGAGTATATTATTCTATAGACATCTATAAGTTTTGTGGTCATCTCACAATATAAAATACAAACATTTAGATTGGAAACTTGCCTTTAGATATGATCAATATAGTATTAAAATCATTTACATAGTATCCCATTATAATCATCAAATGATAGTATCTATGGGCATACATAACAACAGAATCCCACTTGTACTTATACCCAATCACTCATGAATCTCAATCTAAGTGATTGAACATGTCCGTCATGTTTCTGCTGTGAATGTGCTTTTGTGAGCAGGTCAGCCACATTGCTTTCTATAGGTACTCTGCAAGTCTTCACATCTTCTCAATGTACGATCTATCTTATGAGATGGAACTGCTGTAGAATATGTTTGGAATGCTGGTGCGATCTTGGTTCTTTAGCATGTGCAATTGCTCCATTGTTTTCGCAAAACAACTCAATTGCATCATCACTCACACTCGGAACCACTCCAAGTTTAGAAATGAACTTCTTGATCCATACAGCTTCCCTTTGCAGCATTAGATGCAGCAATATATACAACCTCTGTTGTAGAATCCACAGTCGTCTCTTGTTTGGAACTCTTCCAGCTCACAGCTCTATTGTTCAGGCAAAACACAAATCCAGATTGTAATCTATAGTCATCTTTGTCAGTTTGAAAGCTAGCATCAATGTATCCCTTTATCATGAGCTCTTCCTCACTACCGTATACCAAGAATTGATGGTTAGTCCTTCTCAAGTACTTTAGGATGTTCTTTATGGTTGTCTAGTGACATTCATCTAGATATGACTGATATCGACTCATCATGCTCAAAGCATACAACACATCAGAACGAGTACATAACATTGTGTACATGATAGATCCAATTGCTGATGCATATAGAATCTTACTCATGCGCACCCATTCATCACATGAACTTGGACATTGAGCTTTAGAGATCATAACCCCATGGGACATGGGTAAGTCACCTCTTTTAGAATCCTCCATTCTAAACCTCTTTAGCACCTTGTCAATGTATGTGCTCTGGCTTAGGCCTAGAAGCCTTCTAGATCTATCTCTATAGATCTCGATTCCTAGTATATAGGATGCTTCACCTAAATCCTTCATAGAGAAGGTCTTCCCTAGCTAAGATTTTACTATCTGAAGAGTAGGGATGTCATTTCCCATCAATAGTATGTCATCCACATACAATATGAGAAATATGATTGTGCTCCCACTAAACTTTTTGTAAACATAAGGTTCATCTTCATTTTGACTAAAGTCAATTTTTTGACTACTTTGTCAAAATGTAGATTCTAGATCTAAGATGCTTGCTTCAATCCATAGATTGACCTTTGTAGCTTACAAACTTTATTGGCTTCCTTCGGATTGATGAAACCCTCAGGTTGTGTCATGTACACATCCTCGAGTAAAATCCCATTAAGGAATGCTATTTTAACATCCATCTTCCAAATCCCTTAGTCATGATAAGCTGCAATGGCAAGCATGATCCTGATGGATTTAACCATGGCAACTGGTGAGAAGGTTTCTTCATAATCAACACCTTGAATTTGACAGAATCCTTTCGCAACCAATCTACCTTTATAGGTTTGAACATTTCCATCCATGTCACTCTTCTTCTTTAAGACCCACTTGCACCCTATGGGTTTACCCCTTCGGGGGGATCCACCTAGCTCCATACCTTGTTGGTGTACATGGATTCCATCTCAGATCTCATGGCTTCGTGCCATTTCTCAAATTCTAGTCCTTTAGTAGCTTCTAGATAGGAAGTTGGCTCATATGCTATGCCGAATTTGTCACTGTCTTGAGTCATGAGAAATACAAATCTCTCAGGCTCAAGTCGTATTTGACTAGACCTATGAGGTCCCTGTATTACATTTACAACTTGAAATTCCACAACAGTTTGTGAGTCTTCATGTTCCTTATGTACATCCTCGGGTTATCTTCTTTCTTGTTGATCTCAAAATTCTTCCAGCTCTACATTCCTCCCACCGATTCCTTTGAAAATAAATTCCTTTTCAAGAAATACAACAATCCTAGCAACAAACACTTTGTTGTCCATTGGTGTGTAGAAGTAATATCCCCGAGTTTCCTTGGGGTATCCAACAAAATAGCATTTGTCATATTTGGGTTCAAGATTTTCAAGAATTTGTTTCCTAACATAAGCTTCACATCCCCAAATTTTTAACATAGACAAATTGGGACGATTCCCATTCCATATCTCATATGGTGTCTTTTGAACCGATTTAGAAGGTACATGGTTAAGTGTAAACACTATAGTTTCAAGAACATATCCCCAGAACGATATTGGAAGTTCGGCTAAACTCATCATTGATCGTACCATTTATAATAATGTACGATTCTTTCTTTCTGACACACTATTATGCTGTGGTGTACCAGGTGGAGTCTATTGTGATATAATACCACAGTCTCTTAGAAGGTCCTCAAACTCTTGGTTTAAGTATTCACCACCTCGATCAGATCGGAGTGCTTTAATACTCTTACCAAGTTGCTTCTCTACTTCATTCATGAAAGTCTTGAACATTTAAAGAGTTTATGACTTGTGTTTCATAAGATATACATAGCCATACCTACTGAGGTCATTAGTGAAAGTAATGAAGTATTTATAGCCTCTTCTATCATTTGATTTAAAAGGTCCACATACAACAATATGTATGAGCCCTAGCAGATCATTGGCTCTCTCACTGTGTCCAGTAAAAGGAGTCTTGGTCATCTTGCCTAATAAACAAGCCTCACATGTCTCTTATGATTCAAAATCAAAAGAGTCTAGATAACCATCCTTATGGAGTCTAGATATGCGCTTCTCATTTATGTACCCAAGATGACAATGCCATAAGTATGTTTTGTTTGAGTTGTCAAGTTTTAGCCTGATGTGCACAAATCATATCATCTTTTGTATCATGTTTGGTTGCATATCCATGTTGTTTTGACTCAATTATCACTCTCATTCATGCTAGATTCTATATTTTTAACTATTCTTACTTGTCTCATGGTTTGGATTGTAGGTACTATATTTTACAATGAAATGATGAGGAATATATCATATTATCACTTATTGGATCACTCCTCATGTATCCACATTTTGGGGTTCGAAACTACACAAATACCACTTTTTAAGACATGTAAATTCGACATACACGCTGAAAGTTATGAGCAGAATACACAACAACCCAGAATAGCCAGGTGCACTCCGTGTCTTAAAAATGCACGCCGTACACCTGGGAGCGTCAAGCAGACTGAAAGTTTTTGAAAAGTTGCACGGCGTGCACGCAATTGCACGACGTGCACCTGGGAGTTGAAAGTTTCTGGAAAGTTGCATGACGTGCATTTCGTCAGCGCACGCGTGCACCTGCGAGCTGAAAGTTTCTGGAAAGTTGCACGACATGTATTTCTTCAGCGCACGCCGTGCATAGTGCATTCTGGAGCAAATTGAAAGTTTTTGGAAAGTTGCACGGTGTGCACTTACGGTGCACGATGTGCACCTGACAGTTTTAGAAATTTGAAAAATACGACTTTTTGTTTAAAACGGAAGGGGAACTGAATGGGCAGTTATGCTCGGTCATTTGTGTCAGTTCCCTCATCCCAGAGCAAGCCTAGAGCAGAGGAGGGTGATTTGGAGGAGAAAAGAGGTGGTTTCTTGCCAAATGAGTCCATTTCTTCTTCTCTTCTTCTCCATTTTCTTCTCTGGAGGTGCAGCAGAGCTTCTTCACTCTACAAAGCTTCTCGAGAGGGAAGTTTGTCTGGTTTGGAACAACTGTAGAAGTGAGATTTCATCCTCAAGTCAGAATTCTACCTTTCTTTGATTACACCTTGGGATTGCTTAGCTTTTCCTTCTCTAAACTATGTTAAACTCTGAAATTTCTGCACATTTTCCACTGTACATCATTATGGACGAGTAGGCTCTTTTTCTTGGGCATGGGAGAGTAACTTTAATGTCATATCTTGTATGCACATATGAATTTCGTACTAAATGCTAGTTTCTTACATGTTTCAAGAGTTGTTTCAGATCGGAAATGCTTGTTTGTGTGATTGGCCATCATACTTGCATGTTTTATGCTTTCTTTCATAATATGAGAAGATGTGTTTGAGAGTATGGAGTTACTCTTTTGGCAACTTGTCCTTGATAACAAGAGTGGTTGGGATTATGTTGAGGAGTAAGGTTTGTGATTTGAAATGAAATACATACACAAGAGTGATGTATGGAGTTAAAATCGTCATCACTTCACCGGGAGGTGAGTGATGACTACAAACCTCCTTTGTAAGTTAATTAACATGTTTAAATTCGTATTTTAATATAAGCTATGATGTGATAGTGAAATCCCAAGTTTAAGATCCTTCCAAATCTGAATCTTAACCTTTCTTAAGTGATAATTTACTATTTTGTTTTAAATCTATAATTTAGTAGTTCTAATCCAATCATCTTGTGTACAACGATCTAGATTATTGAAAATCATAACTCTTGTACCTAACTAACCAACGCTCCTTATGTTCGACCTCAACTACAACTACTCTCGTATACTTGCGGGATATAACTAGTTGAGTAAAAGATCATTCTTATGATTGAAACTCGTTAGTGTAAATAACCAACATAGCCTTTTAGTATTTACATTGTATATGCTAGTCTCAAGTTCTAACAAGTAGATACCATAAGACATATGGGCATTATCATAAAGGATCTCATCTTTAGAAATAGAAATCATTCCATTCTTAATGTGAAATTAAAATCCACTCTTGTTCATACAAGATACATAAGTAATATTTCTAATAATGGCATGTATATAATAGAAATTCTTTGATTCTATTACAAGGCCTGTTGGCAAAGATAAACTAATAACTCCAACTACAATGGTAGCAACTCTTGCTCCATTAGCGACCCACAACTCGACTTGGCCCTTTCGTAAAGGCTTACTTCTTATCAGATCCTGCATATTTGAACGTATGTGAGATCCACATCCGGTATCCACTACCCACGATGAAGAAGTAATTAAGTTTATCTCAATAACGTCTGTACCTGAAGTGGAGATCTCTATCCCCTACTTCTTCTTCCTCAATTCCTCCAGGTAGAGAAGACAATTTCTTTTCCAATGTCCAGCCCAGTGACAATGGTGACAACTGCCTTCTTTGGAGATCCCACCTTTAGCTTTGAGCGTGGACGACTTTGGCTTATGCCCGACTTTAGAACCTTTCTTAGCCTTGCCTTTTCCTTTTGACTTTCCCTTTGTCTTGCTGATCATCATCACAAACTTGGGCTTGTCTTTCTTCATCTATGCTTGAGCTGTCCTCAACATGCCCAACAATTCTGACAATGGCTTGTCAAGATTGTTCATGACAAAATGACTATATGATTCAAGCAGTGATTACAAAATCATGTTAGTGGCCAACTCTTGACCTAGCAGAAATCCCAACTTGGATAGGCTTTCCACGTACCCAATCAAAGTGAGTATGTGTGTGCCAATTGAGTCTCCCTCTGTCATCTTGCTTCTGAACAAAGACTTGGAGATATCATATCTCTCATGTCTTGCTTGATGCTGATACATGTTCTTGAGATGTGTTACCATATCTATGACATTCATGTTCTCATGCTGCTCTTGCAACTCATGGTTCATGAAGCACAACATCAGGCACTTGACATCCATGGCATCATCAAGGTGCTTCTTGTAAGCATCCTTTTCAGCCTTGGGCGCATTTGAGGTGGGTTCCACTAGCTCTGGTGTTTCAAGGACATAGAGCTTATGCTCCCGAGTGAGAATGATTCTCAGTTCCTAAACCAATTTTGAAAGTTGATTCCGGTAAGTTTGTCCTTCTCAAGGACCGATCATAACAAGAATGTGTGAGTGTTGTTTGCCATTTGATTGCTACAAAAGAAAAAGTTTGTATTTAGTCCATTTTTTTTTGACTTGTAAAGATTTGATAAATGAGATTAATTAGGCCTTTAATTAATTACGCTCCCAATATTTTTATTCAAATAGATATCCCTCATTATCAACTCAGAAGATTGCAGCCTACAACCTTCTAGTGAGACAAGATCCAAAATAATTGGATCAGTGCCCAACCAACGCCGGCGTCAAAGACCAAATACTAAGGTAGCAATTTTTACCAATTGAATCATATGAAACTCTTAGATAGATGATCATGCACAACTGCTAGCCATGATGCATCTGTTTGCCTCTAGGTACTTGATCCTATCAAGGTTCCCTAGTTAAGTCCAACCCATAAGCCAACACGATGAGTGTGCACCCTGCGGAGGCAGACCCACACACCCACCATCACACTTCATGAGATAGACAGTGTACCATGGGGAGGCGTACCCACACATAGTCGATCAAGATTTTCATGTGTGTTGCTTTATGGAAGGCTACTAAAACTTAATATTATTATTGAGGGGTTTTTATTAATACATATACATTTCCAAACACCACATACTTATAGTGTGTATCATATACTACTATATCCACAATCACACATGAAAGACATACAATCACAAACACAAAACATTGGTTATGGCCATACTATTGTAATCCTTTAGAGCCACAAAGGATTGCAATAGTATGACCATAACCAATGTTTTTGTGTTTGTGATTGTATGTCTATCATTTGTGGTTGTAGATATAGTAGTATCCACAAAGGATTACAGTCCACCTAAGGTCCTATGCATCTCATGAAACAACACCTATGGATCAACATGTAAGGATCAACATTACAATGAACAACTTCATGAATGCTATGTGAGGTTGGAACTTCAAGTTGTTTCTCCATGGATGCTCCTTGGAGTTAGATCTTCATGTTGCTTTGTGGAATTGTATCTTTAGGTTGATTCTCCATGGATGCTCCTTGGAGTTGGATCTTCAAGTAGCCTTATTACATCAAGTTTACAAAGACTAAAACTAATCCTATCTCTATTACATCATATGAGTACAAATATTAAGAGAAATGATTAATTACACTTTGAAATAAGATATGACGCTCGACATGCAAGCCGAATACTTTATACTAAGGATCCACATACAAACATTATACATCCATAGAATTCACAAACAAACATATCCACAACATTCACAACCATCTTCATTCACAACATTCACAAAAGGGGATTCTAAGCCATAATTGTGCATGCATTCACCACATAAAATAGATTTTAAAGGCGATGTGTATGATATCATAGGTATATCTACATATACATATATACATATTAAAATTACAGTCCTTTTAATGCGGGACATTCCCCATTAAATAAAAAATCAACCGCCACACATACCATGCGGGGTACACAGGGGCAGAGCCCCTGAAAGGTCTATGAAAATTTACTTTTGTGCACTTAGGAAAATTAGTATTTTCCATAGTCGACCCTGTCTGAAATGTCAAAAATAGAATCCTGCGGCGTATGTGGAATTAGGTTTAGATATGCACATTAGTAGTTTTAAGTTCACATCGTATGCAACAACAGAAAATAGTATACAACGATTCGATCATATCAAAATGAATCCAAATACGCCGTAGATCGATGCTACTCTAATACCATCGTTGGGTTTTATGGAGGAAACATGCACGGAGGAAGCAACAAAATAAAATATATTTCCACACAACCTGTAATAGGATATCATCGACAACAACGTATTCATAAAGAGTGTTTGTGGGGTATACCTTGTCGCGGAGCAAGTGTGGTGATGTTTTGCTGCACGATTGTGTGCAACGCTCCTGGCTCACACAGACGGTACTTCTCTCCCGTACTCCAAACACGTCATGGGAAGATCTGATGGTGCTCCTCTCGTGTGGTGATCTATGCCACTCGTAGCGCGTATGGGTGATTGCTGACATCCTCTGAACGCATGTGCCTCAGCGTCTGCGCCTCTACTTCGTCCACACTGATAGACTGGAACTCCACATTGTGCTTCCTAGGCCAGCAGGAAGGAGTAGCCTCTGTGCGATGACGTGCTAGCATCACGGTCCTCTCCTTTCTCTCTTGAGGATAGTGATGGCTAGGGTTTACGTACATGAGCATAAACTGAAAAGCCTCTCTCAAATATCTCATAAAGACATCAGTCGTCAAGCCCCTTTAAATAGGAGACGAAAGGAAGCAGGGTTTCCTAAACCCTTCGGTAAATAGAAAGACTGAGTTAATAAAACACTCATGGATTAATTAGAATATTTTAGAATTAATTAATTGACCAATTAATTGTATTAAATGATTAATTAATATCTAACTCCATGCAATCGCTCAGGATGGCTCTATGGGCATACATACCAATAGAACTTACAAGATTAGAAGATGTTGTTGGGAGGAACTAAATTGTCTCAAGCTTCTTATCTCTTATGGATTGATTGTTAAGGATCCTTTTGATGATGACTGATTCAAAAAGTACTTTGTTGATCATAATGAGTTCATCGAACTCCCTAATTTGCATGCAGTTACCTTATCAAACAAAGACAACTGGAAATTCATTTTTGACGATGTATCTGATTTTGAAGACAATACCAAGGCTTCAGATGCATCTGCAACTTCGCCTCATCCTCCCTCCACTGGCACACAGACATAGTACAACTGGGCAATGATGATGTCCATGATCTCTCTGTCTATGTGCAACAAATATTTGATCAACAACATGCCCAACTTGACATGATGAGTCAATAGTACTGTAACATGCACCACATACTCCAGAGGATGGATACATGGCATATCTCTCAAGGCCACTACACCATTCCTCCACCATCACCGCCACCACCATAGCCTGAGCCTCCTACTACAAACATTCTTGACGATAATTTTCTTAGGAAACATTTTACAGTCGGAGATGAGGGCACTATCCCTTCACTCCGATTCACCATGATAAGTACACAGTTGCTACCAACTTGAGTACTGCAAATTTCAAGCTTAGTAGGGAGAAACCAGCCTGTAGTGTAGCTGTAGTTTATTTTCATCATCTTGTTTCATATTTTTGTTCAAGTTTATGTTCTTATTTGCTGAGATTCCACTATGCTGAGACTTATTCCTTGTATTAACATTGAAATCCCTTTTATGATTGAACAATTTGTCCTGTGTTGTATTGGGAAATATAAACTGAAGAAAGAAAATCAAATAATGCATCATTTATACAGAGTCTTTTCCTGACAACCTCCGTTTCATCTTGATTTATTTCTTATAGCCACATGTTCACCTTTCACACTCATGCCGATATAATACATGTAACAGCTAAAATATTCTTGGACTAATCAACATTACAATCTTATTTAGCATTTTAGATGACTTTATCAAATTCGTAGTGTGTTTTCAACCAAACTCTCAATAAAATTTTAATAAACGATTGAAATTCTATTAACTAGACAACACAACCAACTCTTTTATACTTGGGGATTTTTTTTAGTTTAAGGCCCCGTGGTTCTAAAGTGGAACCCGACTCACTTTTGATCTTTACGATATTCTTCTTACATTTATTAAAAGATGGCTAAACGGATCACATAACATGATAGCCTAGTATAAGTCCGACATGGATGCAATGGTTAGGTGTTGCGTCTTAACGAAGGTAAATAACCCCAACTGACATTCCACGTGTGCATAAGTCTACATTAGCTACCGAATGCCAGAACCTATACTTCAATTCTTATCTAAAGGCAAAAAGATTTTTGCTGGACTGTTTTGTTAATTTGGATTTCTTCCTTTACATCTTTAATAATTGAGAGAATAGGGTTATATATTCACTACTCATTTGGTCTAGTCATCTAAATTCTACCTGATGTTGTTTTATTGATTCTTCCACTTAGACTTTTACACTTTTGTTGAACTAAACTTCAAGCTTGAGTGTTTAAGGTGACCTTAGGGCTACTTGCAATAAACTTTGTTATGGTTAATTTGGCTTGATATAATTTTTCCATTCCATTTAATTGATACATGAGCTTGACAATTTCTTCATTTGTATTTCCATGTTCTTTTTGCTTGAGGACAAGTAATAGTTCAAGCTTAGGGGGATTTGACATGCACATTTTATGTATAATTTTTACCCACTTTTGCACACATTTTCAATCCATTTTGTATCTCATTTTCCCTCTAATCATACTTAATTTCCCACCTTTTTAGTTGTTTTAGTCGTTTCATGTTTTTGACCGCAGGCACATGATTACAATGAGGAAATGGGGCTAATCCAACCAAAATCCGACCTTAGTTGGATTCCCAAGAGATTTCATACTTCACAAAGATTTTCTTGAAGTTTTGAAGAAAATACACCATTTTAATTAACACACAACGTGGAAGTTTACATATCTCATTTTACTCTGAAGAGTAGTGACACGACGTGTTCCTTCAACTACATGATGTGCCACATTGATAAAAAGATACACTTGAAAGTTTTATAAAGTTACACAATGTGTATTTATCAAGACACGTGCCATGTCCAATCCGATCAGTCTCGACTTAAGATTTCACCAGTGCTCAGTTACACAACATGTCTCTCAGATAACACACCGTGTCCTCCTCAAGTAATGCTTTGCACATCATTTGCCATGGAGACACATTGTGTTGTTCTCAAATACAGTGTATCCCAGTCAATTCCTATAGTTTCAAAAAACAACCGTCCCTCATTTTATATATGAAAACTCACTTATGGGACAATTATCTCTCATCATTTTTAAACACTCTTCGACCATAGAACAATCTACAACAGAGGAAGGGAGATTTTGGGCAGGGAGAAGTGGTTACTTGAGAGAGAACCTCCATTCTTCTTCAAGAATAGTAGAAGGAGCTTCTCTGTAATGACCCCCGCCTCCCATTAACCCCCAATTAAGAGAGACCAAGAGGTCAGAGCCGTTATCCCAATTAACCAAATCAGAGGTTCGGCAAATAATCAATAATAATTATAAAATTCTACCAAACTATACTGAAAGCTGATATAAAATAAAACTTTGCATACCTTTTAAAAACTTTGGATATCTAGTTCTATCCATAGCTCGAATCTATTCTATCTAATCCTCCTTGCACTTTATTTCTTATTTTCACAATGTGTCACTTTACTGTTTGTTCTTTTTAGGGTTGTACCTAAAACACCGACAAATAAAACGTCAGTCAGCATAAATGAATATGTCGGTATGTGGGGACAACCAAAATTTCACAAATATGGATAACAATCTAAACAACCAAATATCATTTAACAATCAAGGTTACGTTTTAAGCAATACTACTCAATCCATACCTATCCCCTATCTCTGTGTTGTCCCTACAGTGGACTTGGATACTACCTGTCTCATATGGTAGATCCTTACCCCATGGTTGTACCTCACAGGTAGCCATTACTTAGGGTTGTGGAGTTGCATGGCCCTACCCAAAGGTAGCCCAATCTCTGACTCATGGTGACTTGATGGACCTACCCCATAGGTAGCCATGTACTAAGTCATCCAATGACCTGATGGACCTACCCCATAGGTAGCCATGTACTAGGTCAACCTATCAAGCTACAGAGGGGACTAGGATCTGAGCTAGTAGGCATATATCTTAGGGGATAGTCATATCCACATTATAGTATGCATGAATTAAATTCGTCCAACAATTTAATTCAAGCCACCAATGAAAACTTCGGAAATCCTCAGAAAACTAGTTCGAGATATTCATAAGCGTAACCACATACATGTGATTGCAGATTTTGAGGCAAAATCAATCAAGTAAAGAAAACCCAACCAAGCAAGCAAGTATACACAGGAATCTTGAAATAAATATACAAATTTTGTTTTATCAAGATTTATCCAAACCCATCTTGTTTCTTAGGATTTCTATTCCAATTTTAGGGTTTCCTTTGCAATTAGGGTTTTGCCTCCACTTTTAGTATTATAAACCCTAATTCAACAAAACTACATAAAAACCTTAACTTTCTCATCTTATCACTCCTAATAGGCTTAGGATCATTATTTAATAATATAGTTCCATAATCCAAAATAAACATGGTTTTTCCCCTTTTTACCCTAAATTAGGGTTTCTAAATGTATTATCATTCATACTTGGTTTAAAACACTAAAACATGCAATTATTCATCTATAAAAGGTTCAAGTCTACCATTATCATTCAAAAGGTTACTATTACTCAATTTAACCAATTAAGCATCATAGACTCAACCATTAATCTCAATTAGGGTTTCTAACCTAATTTCAAAGCACTTTTCATTAACTTAGCATACTTTTTCTATTAGGAACAAAATCAGGTTTCCATAATATTTTTATTGTGTTCCTCATATTTTTCTAAGCAACTTTAAAATATTAACTCTATTCATCAAAGCTTCCTAGCAATAGTTATGATTTTTGTAAAGAAAAGCACTTTTCTGAATTATCTATTATTTTTTTAGAAAATTGTCGGCCGTCCGATCCGTGGGCCATTAGACCACACGAAATTCAAGGGCCCATGATTCACTTGCTTCTCTTGCGATTAAACTAAAGGATTGGGCAAAAATGCCCTTACCTTGCTAAAATAAGCACGAGGGCAAAGGGGTCTTTTACCCCTCGTCTTCTTCAACCTCAGGCTGGCTCATGAGCAGCCTAGCCGAGTCAACTCAGGGGTTGACTCTAGCCGTTTGTGCGTCTGCGATCATTCTAATCGGTCCAAGAGCTCCATCCACACTTCATGAATCGACCCGACCTTTCAATTGGTGGCGGCTTCATTCCTTCAACGCCAACAAGCTACCGACTCTCCGGCGAGGTCGATAGGTCAAAAGGGGGAAGATTAGGGGGGATTTCTAGAATTGAACTCGCTAAAACACTCCTCATTTCTATTCGAAGGCTCTAGGATTGAGAGTTGTGATTCCGGTGCCCTCACGAACCCTTCCCTATATATAGGGTCGAAGGAGAAGTCCTGTTGGATTGGGGACTCTCCCAATCGGTGACCAAAACACCCAAAAATAGGGTCTAGATTCTTCGAAAGAATCCCCCGAAGATGATGGACTCATCAGTTCATCGATTTAAAGCACCGAGTGCAAGAAACTCAGATTCCTTTTCCCTCTCCCTTTCCTTCTGTGAATCGGGGTAGGCGATGAGCAGCCACCCTTGGATCCGTGATCCCCTGGACCACACGGGGCATCCAACGGTTGACATCGCTCCCCTAATTCTATTTTCTTAAAATGGAATTAAAAGGGTATTTAATAAGGAAACTTGGGAAAATCATATCTCTCTCCTCGTTTATAATTTTTCACTCAAATTTTAGAAGAAACTCTATCTTGGCATTATCTACTCGAGTACCAAATTTGAAACCCAAATTCCAAAGGAAAAGCATATGCAAGTTATTCATTAATAAAACCAAATTAATTGATATTTCCTCTTTCATAATCTTTTGTTTTCTTTATTTTCTTTCCTTTTAGCATTAGAACCCATGTGGACTCAAAATAACATCTAATATGGATCCATTATCCATGTTTCCACATATTTCTTGTAATTTCATCATTATCTCATATTTCCTTCTTAATAAAGCAATCTTTAATTAATCTTTTCTCTTTCTTGTTGCATTATCTTTGCAACATGGACTCCTTGGAACTCAAGGAATCATAAAGGCACGAAATCCCCTCTTGGAGGATATACCCTAGCCTTCTAGAGGCTTCTACCTCTTTCTTTTCTCCTTTTCATAATAATTCATTTATTAATTGAATTTTCTTTTTTCCTTTCTTATTATTGGGCCCAATAGCCAATAAGTCCCATTTAGCAAACAACAAGGATATTTTACACGAAATCCTTTTATTCAAAACAAATCATACCATCATTTGTGTATATATCTTTAATAGGAGAAATTACATTTCTCACCAAAAGAACCTAAAAATTGGGGTTGTAACATTCTCTACCTCATTCAGACATCTTAGGAGAGAAGTTTGTTGGAGAGGAAGCACCACTGTGGGTGAAATTTCATCTCCAAGTCAAAATTCTACCTAGTTCTTTCTCATTCCTTAGATTTCCTTTGTTCTCCTATTTTCTAGTCATGTTGAACTCTGAAATCTATAGAATTTTCTTATGTTTCGCCACCATGGAAGAACAATTTTCCTTTTCTTGGGCGTGGGAGAGTAGCTCACATCATTACTCATATGAACTTGAATTTCTTAACTAATCCTAGTTAATTTGTTGTTCCAAGATATTCTATGGTGTTTTTATGCTTGTATGCACTATTAGTCTTTCGTACATGTTTTATACTTCTTTATGTGATCTAGGAGGATATGTAGAGAAGTAGGGAGTAGATATCTTGGCAATGTGTCCTTCACCACAAGAGTAGCTAGGATTGCATTGAGGATCTAAGATTGTAGTTTGAATTTTTGCGTAATTACATGAGTACAATATGGAGATTAGAACTATCTCATATCACTAGGAGGTGTGTGATGACAACAACCATCTTGCATGTAAATTATTAATGTTGTTTTTCATGGTTATGTGTGGGTAATGACGTGGAGGTGAAATACCATAGCCAAGATCCTTTAAATATGATCTAAATCTCACTTTAAGCAATTGTGTTTCCCATTTCTTAGAATTGCAAAATAGTTTAGCTATAATTGGAACCAATCTTAGTAAATCGATCTAGATTGTGAAGATTGACATGCTTATGACTGCCTGTACCCTGCTCCTTGGACGATCTCGAACATACTACACACAACAATATACTTGCGGGGTAGTGCTCAAGTTATAAATATTAAAACTTGTACACACAACCAACAATACCTGTCTCGCATATCACACTCTTGATTTGGTCAACTCACAATATTTGTATTTGTTTCATTTAGGAAGTTAGGACTAGTTTGTTACACTTTTGTATTAGTCCTCTTATTGAGTTATTGCTAGGCATGTGTGAACAAAGTATAAGACCTTGGATGGTTTTACATGAAAAATCATTTAGGACATGTTTGGCTTGTGACATTTTATTGAATTGGACTAGATGTTGTAAATCTTTCAATAAAAAAATTATGTTTTGGTTTGTAATAGTAAGAAAAGGCAATGAAGCCTAAACTTTTGGCCTTTATTTTGCAAAAAATTCAACATGTGTTGAGTTTAGTCTTCTAATATAACATGGACATGACGTTCAGTCTCTGTCACGGGTATGGGAGAGGGGGCGAGAATTCCTATATTGATCACATGATTGAGTTTTCACTCAAGTCGAAGGCTATTTGGTTGGTTTTGGGTTGACATTTGACAACATGCCATGTATTCATGAACACAGTTCCAATAGCTTGATTAACTCAACCTTGTCTGACCTACCCCTAATTTGAATTTGGGCATGTTGCTTGCACATGGGTAGTCCAGTTCTTTTCACCCATCTTGCCTAGTCAACAATGATAAATGGCACATCTTACCCTCTTATACATCTCACTCTTAACTCCTCTCTTGTGTTGCTCTCCATTACCAACTTTGATTTGCCCATGACAACTGGTTGCAACTATGTCAATTCCCTACTTGTGATTCCTTTAGGTTGCTTCTACTCATGTTGTCCCATCCCATCCTAGTGATTCCATACTGACAACTCCTTGAATCTTTCATTTCATGTGCTCTTCCTTTCGAGTTATATTTTTCTCATGTTTGCTCTGACATGCACCAATCTTCCTTGATGATTCCATGCTCATGATTCCTGATATTAATTGCATTATCTAGTCTTGTTCCATCCCATCCATGGGTGATATCATGGGTGTGATAGACATGTGCTAATCGGGGGAGTCACAACAACTCACAAGAACTAAATTACAAAAAGAGTAACTGACCGTCTCTCATCTCTATACCCCATTGTTACACTCCCATTACCTCTTTTATGATGCCCATATCTCCATCATGTGATGCACAAAGACAATGTGCTTCAAGTAGGATGGCTCTAGATGACTATATATTAAGCCCCAAGGAGTTCCCATAGAAACTCACAATTCATTTGTTCAGGGAAGCAGTAAAGGGGAAGGGGAAGATTTTGGTAGGAAGAATCACATCACATTAAGGTATAGTTCATCCATGTTGGATAAGTCTATTGCTTGATGTTTGTTTAGTTTTACATATGTTACCATTGATAATGAGTCTCCATATGGTTCCGGATCTAGGGTCATATATGACTCAACTGAAATTGATTTTAACATATAAATGCCTAATGTTTATACTCTTTAGTTTGACAACCACAACCTACCATTACCTCATGTCTAATATCTATGTTTTAGAGTTGGTCTATGTTTTGGGAAACCTTATACTTTTGTTTTTATGCATTATTAGTAATGGGATTTCCTTACTAAGCTTGATTTCTTCTCTTCTTGTTTGTTTAATTCAAGGGTTGGTGGCAGTTAGGCCAAAACCACATTTTCTTGCATTCAATTCAAGTACAATCTAATTATTCTAGGTTGATTTGTTTTTCTAATTGGTCTTTATCATTTTTTTCTCATTTTTTATATCTTGTTTAACTATTTGGATGGATATAGTAGAACTATGATGAGCTCACAATGTGTGCTTTAGAAAGTAAACCGAAGCAACACAAGTTAAAGGCCCACGACAGTACAAGTGAATATTGTAATACCTTAAGCCCGTATCTACAAGGAGTCAATGCATATCAAACCCTTGTTTGATTCAATTTACAAATGATTTAGTTATAAAAGAGTTTGTTTGAGTTGAATCTGATTTAACTAAACAAGTCAAGGAATTATTTTTAGATTTCATCAAGTCAAGCAGAGAGTATTTGATACCATGAAATCCACTAAACATTATGATGAACTTACAAAATGGATTTGATCCTCTTCTTTATCCTATCTCTAAATGATGTTATTAATGTCTCTCAACTATTAATCAACTAGATAGTTAGTTTGTTATCTCGCAACTATCAACCAAGTATATAGTAAGACTTTTCATAAATCTATTTTAAGAAAGCAACTACTATTGTAATTTACTAATACAAAGCTGATTATACAATAGCTCCATTCATTCTCATGTAATAGGTACATAAAGCTCTAGTTGCTATTCTCTGCTTATATCTCTTGAAATACCAAATTAGTAGAGATAGAGGACCTTGGACGAGATTCTCACAAGCATGAAAAGTAATATAGAGGAACAAAGAATGCATCACATATGTAGTTGATACCAAGAAGGCACCAAATACAACATAATCTACTGCATACACATGAAGGATAAATAAATCTAATATCTAATGAGATCCATGCAAAGATCAAGAAATCCAATATCTCAAGCTACTTCTCACTAGATAATTGATCAAATACTAGAAATGATCTTATTCTTGTAATGATGTATGAACACCAAATGAATTAATATACACACATTCCTAAACTATAACATGATTAGGGATCATATTTGCATGATTTAAACAAAAACTACCATAATGTAAAGGTTTCAACTGACGCACACATATAATCAATTAATGTTCCTTTGCGGGCTATCTTGCTTGGATTTTATCACTAGGGCTAAACTAAGGAAACACGTGATATTTCTATCCACACTCAATCCTAATGATCCAAACGAACCATCTTTCTCTACCTACATCTGATGCACCCAAAAATATGTGACCCTTACTATGTCATTTCTTTCATATAAGCCACTTGCAACATCAGTGCAACCAAAGATCCATGAAATAATGTCAAGAAGTTTGCAGAAAAATTCAACCCCTTTTGAGTGTCAAACTATAACATGAAACCATAATAATTACTCTCACGTATCATGGAATTATTTGGGACTTCAAGATGTGCATCCATGAAAACACACCCCTTTATACATCCCAAAAACAACATGGACCTAGTCCATTAAGTGAGTATTTGAGAAGGTGCATGTCTGTGGACAGATCCTCTATGTTTTCTGAGAAGATTTTGATAACCATAAATGCAATTTTACCTGCACCAAACCTAAAACAACCCCAACTTATATAAAGTGACCCTTGATTGTCATTTACAGAGGTCATCACCCCAACTTGCAAAAGCAATAACCCTGATTCCTAAAACTCCCAAATTAATGTACAACCTCCAAAACCCTAGAATAGATTGTAAGATTATGGACATGCATGATTAGAGAACATACAACTCACTTATAGTGATCATATCTTTCCTCTCATAGCACAGAACAAAGGAAAATGAGCTATCATCACCCTCATAACGTAATGTATACCTCTTCCCTTTCCCCATTTTATCAATCCCACTGTGATGTGATGATATGAACACCTTGGATTGGTGATTCCTTGTAAATTATTTCTATACTAATACTATTTTATCTATACTAAAATGGATGTTCATTTTTGTATCTCCTGTTTCATTGCCCTGTTTTATGACACCAGAAAAGTATTTTTTTACCTTGTAAGGGTTGGAAAAACCAAATTCATATGTATGGGGCTGCCTAATAGCCTCCCCAAGTAGAACACAGTGCCTTAGAAATTTAGACATTGATTTTTACTTATCCACCTATTCCATGGAGATAGTATATGGGTTTCATTGTTTTACTTAGAAAACATGGTGATGACTCCATCCTTACCTCATTCTCTACACTATGTGCACAAGCTCATATGATCTACAATTAGTTTTCAAAACTAGCTAGAAAGATCATATTTGGAGGAAATAGTTGTATTGATACAACGAGTTAGAATGATTGCAAGGGAGAAATGAAGATTTCATAACCGAGGGGGAGGTTCCAACCATGATAGGAAGGGTGGTGGTGAACTCATTTTGATACCATGATAACAAGTTTTCATGAACCAAATCATCAATGGAACATGGTGGTATCCTTATTTAGAAGTGATTATGGTAATCTTGTTTTCTATGGATAAAATAGAGATAAGATAAGAGAATACACAATAAGAGGATATGATATATATGGTCCCAAGACCATTTGACCCATTACTCATACAAATACGATTCTAGTTAGTATATCATATGACAAACAAGGTGTTCCACTGAATTGTATAACATATTGCTTTTATATAATAATTACTGTATTGGTTAGTAGTTAATAGAGCGCATGATTTGGTCACTAACAAATGGGTTTGGATCTTAATAGACTTTTTGTGATGCAGCATGAAGATAGATCTTGTCAATGCATCCAAGATCTAGGAGTGGGTATGTTCATCCTAAAGTTGATGTTATATTAAATTAATAATTTTTTAAGTTTCATGATTGCATCCAAAAGTTTCTTGATCTCCACATTTTCCTTTGTCTAAATTTAGCTTTTTGTGATGGTTTTTATATTTGGATAACGACATCAACATATAGTCTTTTAGAAAAGGAGCAAAAGATACTATCAATTCATATGACATGCTAGCTTCTAACATATTTTTACACATTTCGAATACCAATGTTCTCTTTTCATAAACTATAAAGGATCATTGGATGCAACATCAAAGAAAGTGGTGTATTTTTTTACCTAAATATAAATATCTACACCGTTGCTAGTTTTATGTTGTGTTGGTTGAGCTATTGGATGGGTTGGTTCCTTTTTGTTGCTTTTCACCTTTTTGTTATTTGATTTGATGTGATGCTCTTGTATGACTATCTATAAGCACATCTATACTTTTCTAAAAGTTATTTCATATTTGTTTGAATATATTTAATAATTTTTATATAATATACTATGAAATTAAATATAATTTACTTTAAATTGTGCTAAAGTTACTTTGTGTCCATAATGATTTTTAATATTTATTCACATGCGCTTCATTATTACCTCATGATTCAAAACACTGGAAAGTTGCATGCAATGCTTATTTTACAAAATAGACTAGATAAAATCTTCACTAATTCAAAGGCCGAAGGTAGTTGAAGAAAGAAAAATATGGATATAAGTATAAAATGAGTCTTGTATAATAGTATGCATACTCTTGCTTTCAGTTTTCTTTATACATGTCTATATTATTATATATGATGCAATATTCATTTTAATTAATTGATTTCATGTAAAATAAAGAATAAATTAAGTTTGAATTATGTCCTTTCAAAATGGTGCATGTTATTTCTATTTGTATATATACTGGGTTCAAGTTTAATTTATGAGAATAAGAATTTTCTAATTAGATAAAGGAATTTGTTTATGAAAAGTACATTTTATTTTTATATGATTTAGGCATTATAAACATATGGACAAGGGCAATTAAATCGAAATATATTAAATAGATCAATCATATACACATTTTTATACCCTTGAGATAAATTGTCAGCATTTCAAAGCATGGAGGGATGAGGCGTAATTAATCATCAAGTCATCAAAAATATATTTTTATGTTTTATCTTATACTAGCTGAATATTTTCTCCATCCCTACATATAAAAGTGCTTGGAAGATAAGAAATTCAAAATTTATAAATGATTTCACATATTAACTCCAACATATTCCATCAAGACATTACGATCACTTATAGTTTGGTACCATGAGATAACCTCCATGTTTTAAAATTTAAATTTCACCTAAGTTCTCAAATAAATATGTTCTTTGCAACAAAAAAGGTCCCATAAAATTTTATTACCCTTCAAGTTACATTATTATACCAACAATTTTGTTCCTCTTGAGTAAATAAAACCCAAACAATTAGTTTACATCTAAGTATACGTTTCTTAGAAGATCAAATTTACTCAGACTAAATAGTGTCACCTATGACCAAAATTGATCTTTGCTAATATTTTCAATAGTGGATTTTGTCTTGAAAAATTTGTTACCAAATGTACTCGATTAAGCATGTTGTCCATGTTGCATAATACTATTATACATTTTATATGGATAATAATACATGATGTGGTAATGACTTGTTTGATATATAATGAAAAGATATAGATTTAGTAAATTCATGTTATATTTTTCACAAAAAGTGACAAATTGAGGGATGAATTCTTCATTTCCTTGTCCCTACCCTCATAGACATATAAGATACAACCTTTTCAACTACTTACACATCCCTCACCTTTCCATAGAACATATAGCCAAACAACTCTTTCTATTAAATTTTCTTTTCCACTTTTCTTCACTTCTCTTTTCTTTTTTGCTCCCCCTCCACTTTTCCTGTGTACCTAATATAGCTAAGATTTATTTCCTTTAAATTGGGTGTTGGAGGGACCATTATGATTGGTTGTTTGTGGGAGTTTGATACACCCAAGCATGACTTCAAAAATTTGGTCTTGGAAGTAGATTCTTTTATCAAGACACTCCTTTAAAATAGAAATGATTCGGAACACTTAGTATAGACTTATAACTACCCAATTGAAACACATCAAGGATCCAGTAGTATCCTCAAAATGACCATATTCAATGTTTTCCATATACATAGTTCTATGTATTGTCTTTTGTAATTTATTATATTGTTCTTTCGATACTTTTACTTTTTAATAAATATAATAGTTGTCAAAATGACCTAGTAGAGCTAACAAATTTTAACCAATATAGATATGTATGTGTATTATGTGTGTTGGTATTGTGTATTCTCCTTACCTTTAAAGTGACTATTGTTTGCATTGACTTATCCATACATATTTCAAGAAAAATTACAACTAAACAATTGAACATTATAGTATCTTTTAATAAATGAGTAACATTCATAAGATAAAAAAGTCATCATAGGCAAAAAAACTTGGGAATAAAATGTTAGGAGAGAAATGACAAAAGATGTGTCCCTTGAATAATGTAGGAAACATCAAAGTCAATAGAGGGAACCCCATCAATGATGAAACCAAAATGTTCAAGTGAAACGGTGGTGACACCCCTTAGTGGATTCTAGGGTTGTAGTAGTTGATAGGAAAATGAAATGATGGTAACAACAATAATATTATAACCGTGTAAGCTATTAAGAAGGATATTTCATAAATACATACAGACACTCAATGATGCACCAAATGCCTTGAACAATGTCAAAAATAGTAGAAGCATACACATTATAGTTTGACTATTACAAGAATAATTGGTTCTTTACTTGCCATTGGTTCAAAAAGATAAATACTTAAGAGCCTATTAGTTTTTTTGAGAACCATTCAAATTATAAAATATACATAAGTTTATGCCATCAAATACAACTACAAGAAGGAAGTGTTAGTATGTATTCCTAGAGAGATAGTCATATGATGATTGTAATGGTATGACATGTAAAATATTTGATTAATAATGAAGGAAAGCTTCCAATTTATTTTGTATATTCAGTTATGAGATAATGGATAACATAATAAATGTCTAGAGAATGATATTACTCAATGACGTATGTATTCAAAGTACGTGAGTTGGAAGAAATGATATCATACAGATGTTAAGAGTACATATATACATTCTCATTACGTCCCTGATCGGTTGTTGTTGTGGAAGGTTGATAGACAACAATAACACATAAGATCCCATAGTGTGAGTTGGTTGATGAAAAAATCTCATTAGTCATGATATGACAATATCAAACCAAGCACACAAATACATGTTAGAGAATAGTGTATTAGACAGACCTACCATGATACTGAAACATGGAAGCCATCATAATGGAAGTCATAGTAAACTCTCACAATGATTATGGTGTTTGTGGTTCTTGGACCTAAAATCACTACACTCATCACATGTTGTTGGGTACGCTTTGAAATCATCAAATGCAATCCTGAAACATGGCTTGTTATAACGATGATGATTGGGTGGCTTTGACACATGGGGAATGACTATGTGTGATAGAGATGGGATTTTTCCCTCCTACAAAAGTATGATATCCAAGGCCTCTTGATTAGCTAGATTGAGAAAGTATGATCATACACATGTAAGACAATTTATGATGTGGAGCTTACATATATCTCATGTAGTCTACTTTGGATTAAGAAACAAGATTGAATAATAATAAGGATGACGGATCAATGCCTCTAGTTCAATCTGGATATCAGTGATGAAGGAACTATACACACACTGTAACACCATACACAAATTGTAGGTTGAAGTTGCTCCCCAACTTTCCATTCACTTGCGTAGCACTGATGTACGACTAGGCATCACTCTTTTCTTGTGATGTCATAAGTTGTTATGGACATTCTCTGCCAACATGATATAGGACCTATAGGGTCACACACATAAGAACTCATCTAGAAGAGGAGTTTGATCTTGAATGACAATTGGATAGATTACCAAAGTGTTTAGGTATTTAATTCATGCAACAAATCCACATATTGGCTGACTGTATTGTGAAATGACCATATTACTGGTGAGACGGCCGTTTGGGCTGCCAGATGAGCATCTCAAGTGTTGAGACGGTCATTTAGGTTGTCAGGCTAATTGGAAATTGAATTGTCTTAATTTTGCCTTATGAACTGACTGGTTCAAGTTGTTGAACCGATCGGCTCAGCTCGACTCACTAGAAGGGCATCTGGGTGAGCGATACATGTGTCTCACATGGGTGAGATAGCTTGGTTGGGTGGAACAATGTTTCTGGATGTTTCCCAAACTTGTTTCGATTGCACATTACTTGTGGTACAAGGAATTAATATGTGATATTAATTGGAATCGAATTGCCAAATTCGTGTGTGACTGGGAAACTGCCATACGACCATCTCACAGTGTGAGATAACCGTCTCGCACACCAAACCACCATCTGGGTGTTCCAGATGACCGTTGGGAGTGTTGCATTTTGTGAAACTTCCAGAATTTTTGCAAAAATTCAAAATCTTCCGGTCCCGTCCACTCCCGCACCAATTGGTAACCCTAACCCTGGCCTCTACTATAAATAGATGGGTATTGGATGCTTCCCAGAATACAACAAAAACAATTAAGAATCAGTTGCTCTGACAATTGTTGTCCTCTCTAGTTGTGGTAAACACAAGAACCCAAGCAAGTCCTACCCGACTAGGGAGGGATAGCTACGGGAGAGAAACAATTGAGGATCATTATTGTGGGAGAGCAGGTTGGTGACTAGTACACCAATGGGAGGGACAACTCCTTCCTGTCTATTCTAGAAATACGATAGTAGTTCTAGTTGGTCAATGTGGACTATGAGACAGGAGTCCTTTGGTTGCTACTAGGAGAGCAACATCAACTCACAGTCCATGGCGAGATCTGAAGAGTCACTACAACAATTGTTCGAGTCTGCTGTCTGTGGAGGAGAAGTCAAACAAATCTGAGTGCATCTGGAAGATGCACAAACACCGTCCAAGATAGAGTACACATCTACATCGACAAAGATTGTCGCCAGACTTGCTCCATGACCAGGTATATCTTTGTGAAGCCATCCTTCCCATTGCATATTTATTGACATGATCTGCTAGTTAATGGAAAATATGTCAATAATTTTTTTGTTTCCCCTGCCTATCTGATGTTGTATTTCCCATCAGTGGTATCAGAACCACATCAAATAATTATTTTTTGAAATAATCGATTTGATCGTGTTTTGGTTTTATCGTGTTTATTTATTGCATACTATATGAATATTTAAACTGGTTGATGTGCATCTCCATCTTATCACTACATAAAGAACCCATATATATATACATACACATATATATATGTATATGTATATACATATATATGTGTATATGTATATACATATATATGTATATATATATATGTATATATATACATATATATACATATATATACATATATACACACACATATATATAGGTATATATACATATATATACACACACATATATATAGATATATATATATATATATATATAGGTATATATACATATATATATGTATATATATATATATATATATATATATATATATATATATATATATATATATATATGGCTATTTATTCATTACCCATGCGAGTAATTTAGTTTCGCTACCCGACGCACACGAGACTTATCTCCTTGAATCTCCGTCTACAGGAAGCGCTCCTTTTCATCGCCAATCCATGCCAATCGATCTTCTCCTCTTGGATAATTAGATTACACTCATCAGTTATCCCCAAAATTACCACTGTCTCTGTGTGTGGTGGTCGATCTAGACTGTCAGAGGCCGATGCAACAAATGCTTCCATCCAGGCTATTCCGCCGCCAAGCCCTATCACCGTGCATCTCCCCCAACTGCCTAGTGACTGCTTTCTAAGCTACATTGACGACGCGACTATTGAATTTTGCCCATCCTTCCCCTAGAGCAGTGCCCCGATCTGAAAGCGGTGCCCGACCTAGAAGGGAACCATTCTCCGCTGTCCTTTTTCTCTCTCGCCTGTTCGCGAAGACCTCCCCTACTCAGCCTTGCTCCGGCTACCTCCAGCGGCATGCAGTGACGCCCTAGGCACCTCAAAGGAGCAACGACGCTCCAGGACAGTTCAAGCGAATGCCTGCAGAACTTGTCAAGCAGTAGTTTTGATCAATTCTTCTCTCTATTAAGGTACTCTGTCATTACCCCCTTTTCTACTGTTGCGACTTGTTTGAGAATTGCGCCTCTCTGGACCTCGCCTGGCCTTGTTTTCTTACTTCATGCCTTCGACGACATGTACCAGATGTGCCCAATGTAGCAGCTTTTTCAAATCCTTGCTCTTTTTTCTGCTGTTGTGAAGCTCACTTGGAAATCTACAGATAACCTTGTTTGTCCAAGTTACCTTTCTGTATTTTCTTCTTCAATTTAAGTGTTTATGTCCAACTTGGAAATCTGTTTTATTCTGATTTGTAATTTGGAATAAAAATCTTCTTGCAGTTACTCATTTGTTATGTTGGGTTACTCTTCGACCTGATAGAGTTACTCTCTGCTATTTCAGGGTTACTCATCTATCCTACTGAGTTACTCCCAGACACTGTAATGGATCCCAGCCTTGATACAGACGCTGCTAATTCAAATGTCAGCCTTGATAATGATAATGCTAATTCTTATCCTTCTATTGGTGCTTCCACTCTGCCCCCAGCTGCAGTTCCTAAAATTGGTCTCCACTTTGGAAGTTTAGATGAAGCTATCTCATTCTATTCTAGCTACGCTGGCATGATTGGTTTCAATACCAGGAAAGATGACAACAGGTATGAACGGGGAACTAAGATTCTCGTTGCCAAAGATCTGGTTTGTGACAAGCAGGGTACAATGGGCTGTTCTAAGAGGTCAAGAGGGCTTCTGAGCCCCATTTGTGATAAAGTGGGTAAGTTGTAGGAAAATCTATCTAAGAAGCACAAGAGATCTGTGAAGAGGTGTGGTTGTGGAGCCATGATCCGATTCACACTAGACAAGTCCTCATCCATGTGGGTTGTGACTGCCTTTGTTGAGGAACACAACCACGATCTTGTTGATGATGCACATCTCCGTTACCTGAAGTGTAACTCATCTCTTGATGAAACTCAAAAAGATATCCTTTCTTCCATGAGCCAAGCTAACATACCTGTATCGAGACAAATTGCATTGATGGCATCCGAGTCTGGCGGCTATGAAAATCTGACATTTACCAGCAGATAAACTCATGGATACATCAATAGAAAGAGGAAAGAGTTGGCCAAGTACGACATCCACATGGTCTTGACTCAGTTTGCCAAGTTTAAGGTACTCGATCAGGAATTCTTCTATACATACCAAAACGATCCCGATTGTTGCTTGATTCATTTGTTTGGGCTGATCCTATTTCTGTTGAAGACTGCAGGTTGTTTGGCGATGCAATTATTTTTGACACCAGCTACCACACCAACAAGTATTGGATGGTTTTTGGAATGTTTGATGGTGTTGATCACCATCGTACGACGGTCTTGTTTGCTTCAGCTCTTATGTTTGACGAGAAGTATGAGTCATTTGTCTGGGTTTTCAAGTAGTATCTACTTTGTTTTGGCAAAGAGCCGGTGTCCATCATAACCGATCAAGACCCGACTATGAATTCTGCTATCCTTACTATTTTCCGAATTGCAAGCATCGCTTCTGTAGCTGGCACATCCTATAAAAGCTTCCCTCTAAGCTTGGTGGTCTTCCAAACAAGGACCAGATCATAAGCTCCTTGAATGATTGCGTGTGGAATGTGGATGATGTCGGTATATTTGAAGAGAGGTGGGATTTTATTGTTGAGGAGTATGGTCTGTCTTCCATTACTTGGATGTCTGACATGTATGCGATGCGTTCGGAGTGGGTTCCGTGCTATATGCAGTCTTCCTTCTTTGCGGGCATGAGGACAACGCAGAGGAGCGAGAGCTTGAATGCATTCATTAGAAGCCATGTGAATAGTAGGAAGACTCTCTTTGAACTTGTATGTCCATTGGAGACTGCGTACTCTCATGTACGGGAGATTCAAAATTTCAAAGACTTTGAAGATGAGTACAATAATCTCCCTTTGTCATCACTGTGGCCTCTGGAGGAGTAGATGAGATATATATACACCAAGTCAATCTTTAAGATCTTTTAGAGTGAGGTTCATCAAAGCATGATCTACAATGTAAAGGAAGCTTCAGAAGAAGGTGTGTTTGAAGTGTATCGTGTTGGTGGCCTTGGATCTGCCAGCATCTTGAAGAAAAAGTCATCGAGTGAGATTGTTTCTTGCAACTGTTGCATGTTGGAATTCAAAGGTATCCCTTGCAGGCACATCCTATCTTATTTGAAGAGTCGTGACTTTTGCACTCTTCCCGAGCCATACATACTTAAGAGGTGGACCAAAGGGTACAGAGAACATCCTTTGATTTTTGGCAAAGCGTCAGTTAGTCATCCATCCACTGGGAGGACTCTTAAGCTTGTTTCTGCCTGCAATTCGATTGTGAACATAGCGTGTAGGAACAACGGTGTAGATCTTTGCCATAAAAAACTGCTAGCCTTGCGAAAGGAGCTGTTAGAATTGGATCTCGCTGATACTGGAGCAGATGCAGGTGCTGGTGCAACTACTTCAAATACAACTTCTTCTTCCGCTGTCAAGGTTCATATCCCCAATGTTTGTAAAACTAAGGGGAGACCCAAATCCACAGATGCGAGGTTCAAATCTGGAGTTGAGATTTCCCAGTCTAAAAGAGAGAGGTAGTGTAAGAATTGCTTAGAGTTTGGTGTTAACCATGACAGCAGGAACTGTCCTAAGAAGTAGTCCATTCTACAATGATGCTCTTTCTGGACTATTTGTTGTTGTTGTTGTTTATTGCTCAACGACTAAATACAGTGCTGCTTGTGTTGTTTGTTTGTGTTTGATGTTTATATTTGTTATCTTATCCTGCTGCTGATCTATTCTGTTCTTCTCTTCCAGCTCCTGGTGCTGCCAGCTAAGCTTTATTTTCTGCTGCTGCTGTTGATTGTGGGGATCATCCTGGTACTGCTTATTGTGGTTTTGTTTGTTCTTTTATCATGCGATTGGGAGCTGTTGCTGTTATTGCAATTCATGGATATGTGCTGCTGCTAATGCTCTTGTGATGGGTTGCTCCTACTAAGACTGTTGATGGTTATGTGCTACTGCTACTTCTAGTATGATGAGCTGCTACTGCTACTGCTGTTAAGATCGTTCTTGATTTGCTAATTGGGAGTTGCTGCTACTATTTCTACTGCTTGTGTTCTGGTGCTGTTGCTATTGCTATTGATGTATACGTGGTTCTACCTTTTTTAGTGGTGTTTGTAGTTGATTAGTGCGTCAGTGAGGCATGTTCAAATCTATAATGGGTTGCTCTTTTTGTGTAGTTTTTTGAAAGTGATTTTGTAACCTTCTATGTACTTCACTTGTGTTTGTAATCTATCTTTGTGTTACCTTGTGCTCCAGTAGCTGTATGTGTACTTTGAATATGTTACAAAGAATATGTTCTGATCAGTTGTAATTCTTTTTGAAGAATATGTGTTTGTCTTTGTGTGCAATGGATACTCTTAGTGTTGTCAAATTTACTCTTACATAGTATAAGAGTAACTGAGTTTGAATCATAGTGTTTTGTTTCTAGGCTATCACAGTTACTCTTATTGCTGTTAGAGTTACCCGTAGTGCTCGTTCAGTTACTCGTAGGGTTGTCACAATTACTCATAGTGCTTTTTCAGTTACTCATATTGTTTTCACAGTTACTCTAACTGTATTTGAGTTACTCGTAGTGCTCATTCAGTTACTCGCATTGTTGTCATAGTTACTCGTAGTGTTTCATAGTTACTCGCAGGCCTTTTTCAGTTATTCACAGGGTTTTTTAGTTACTCGCAAGCTTGTTTGAGTTACTCGCATGCTTTTTTCAGTTACTTACAGTGTTTGTTCAGTTACTCGCAGGGTTGTGATAGTTACTCGCAGTGTTTGTTCAGTTACTCGCAGGTTTGTGACAGTTACTCGTAGTGTTTGTTCAGTTACTCAACCATTACTAGCAGTTTTCAGTTACTCACAGGCTTGTTTCAGTTACTCACAGGCTTTTTAGTTACTCGCATTGTTTGTTCAGTTACTCGCAGGGTTGTGATAGTTACTCGCAGCGTTTTCGTAGTTACTCTAACTGCTATTACAGTTACTTGTAGGGTTTTTTCAGTTACTCACATTATTGTCACAGTTACTCGTAGTATTGTCACAATTACTCGCAATGTTTTTTCAATTACTTGTAGTCCATTTTCAGTTACTCGTAGTGTTTTTTCAGTTACTCCAGGGTTGTGACAGTTACTCGCAGGGTTTTTTCAGTTACTCAAGCATTACTCTTAGTTACTCAAGAATTAATTTTAGTTACTCAAGCATTACTTTTCAGTTACTCAAGCATTTTGTTACTTTCAGTTTAGTTACTCGCATTGTTGTCATAGTTACTCGTAGTGTTTCACAGTTACTGGCAGGATTTTTTTAGTTACTCGCAAGAGTTTTTAGTTACTCGCAGGGTTTTTTTTAGTTACTCGCATGGTTTTTTCAGTTACTCGCGGTGTTTGTTCAGTTACACGTAGGGTTGTGACAGTTACTCGCAGGGTTGTGACAGTTACTCGTAGTGTTTGTTCACTTTAGTGGTTTCAGAGTTACTCTTACAACAATTAAAGCATAAAGGTATTTAAAGCATTCAAGAACATAAACATTCAAACCATAAATGTATTCGAAGCATTCAAGATCAGCTGTACATTCAGTCTTTTTGCAGCACACTAATAAATAATCCATTTTAACCAGCTGTACATTCAGCCAAAGTATAAGGGCAAAATCAATATTGTTCAAGATGAGTTGTACATCAAGATTAGCTGTACATTCAGACTTTTCACAGATGTACATTCAAGATCAGTTGTACATTCAGTCTTTTCACACAGTTTATACATCAGAATAATAGAAGCCTATTGTTCAGACTTTTCACAGTGGTTATACATACGAATTACAGAAGCCTATTCTACATTCAGCCAAAATACAAGGGAAAAATCAATATTGTTCTAGATGAGCTGTACATCAAGAATATGTGTTTGTAATCAATCTTTGTGTTAAAAATTCAGGCTTTTCACAGATGTACATTCAAGAGTAGCTATACATTCAGGCTTTCACAGAGCTTATACAACAGAATAACAGAAGGCTATTGTTCTTATTTTACAATCAAATCAGTAATCTAGTTTTTCAGCTGGATTTTAGCCATTTATCAAGGGTTGTAACTATTTCTTCCTCTGGGATCTATTCTTCATGCATTTTTGCTGCTATTTCTTCATTCTTCTCTGTTTCTTGTTGTTTCTCAGCTTCATCTTCTCCTCCCTTGTTCTCATCAGATTTAACTTCTTTGATGTCTTCACTTTCATCTTTTTCATCCTCTTTTAGAGGCTGCATCTTCCCCCTTGCCATCATTTGCTAAAAAACATCAGCCCTTATTGCCAGTATGTCTTCATTATGAAGTACCTAGGCTCCATAGTTTTTCCATTGACTAGGCAGTCTAGGTACTTCATGATGAAGATCCCACAGTCAAGTGAGTCTTCTTCCTGCTGTGGGCAGATCGGGTACTCATGTTCCCACTGAGACAACTGGCTCCCCTTTTTCGGTGAACCCCTAAAGAATTCGTGCACTATACCCACCTGCATTAAAAAACAAAACGTTTATTCATCATCAATTAAAGAACATTAATCCTTTCAATCCACTACTAATAGAGTTAATTTTTATAGACCACTTACCCATCTATTGAATTCTTTTCTGGAGTTGCTACTCCAACTCATTGAATTATAAGACCGGTGTGCTCCATCCCTGAAACTTGCTTCATACAAGTGCTAGTGGTTGTCATTGTTTAGTATTGTGAACACCGAGTCCATTGCGTCCCAATCTTTCATTGAAACGTTGAATTGTAGAGATAGCATGTCAATCTGCTCCATGGTGATGTTCTCAACATCAAATGATATCTTTTGCTGCAAATGTAGAGTTTAAAATTCACATCTATAAGTTTCAGTTTGTGTTTCTATATTGTAATTTCATGTAAATTTGTATACACAGTTTATTTGTCTTACCGGAGAATAAGTGCTCATGCAGTGCTACATCAACCCCTTCTTCCTCTGCTTGCTTGTGCTCTCCTTGAGCATCTGTACAAAGCAATCGAGAACCTGAAAAAAACCAAAAGCTTTCTTAGTTTAGCAATCCAAATTATCTATTTCAAAGAGTTACACTACGTTCTTGTTTCTTACAGGTGATTGTGTCATTTGATCCTTGTACAGGAGGGCGACGAGGTCCTTCCCCGTGTACCAAGTGTCTTCACTGAATTTCGATTCTCATTTTGACCTGCCAATTAATTTTATAGATGTTATACATACGAGTTGGATATTGAAACAATAATGTTTTATCATTTTACACTTGACAATAACCAATTCTCTTACATTTATTCTATGTTGTCCATGAAGTGATGGACAATTTCTTTGGTTTCTTTTGTTTTGAAATGTTCAAAACCTATGAAATTTGACATCTTGTGCTGTCAACAACAATAGAGCAATCCATGTTAGAATCAATCTTCATTTTGCACAAGTTACTTAAGCATTACTATCAATTACTCAATCATTACTCTCAGTTACTCAAACATTACTTTCAGTTACTCAAGCATTACATTCAGTTACTCAATCATTAGGTTCAGGTGCTCAAGAATTAGGTTCAGTTACTCAGGCCTTACTTGTAGTTACTCAAGCATTAGGTTCAGTTACTCAAGCTTTAGGTTCAGTTACTCAAGCATTACTTGCAGTTATGATATACTTGAAAGGAGATGAAACTTAACTTTTCCTCCCTTCTTTTCTTCACATTTTTCTCTATGCTTCCTATCTTTAGTTCTTCCATCTTCTTCTTCTTCTCAATCTTTTTCTGGGCTCCTTCTGCCCTTCTTCTTCTTCTACTACTATCTTCTCCTACTGTTCGCTTCCTTCTTCTTGTTTCTTTTATTTTGCATCTTGTACAGACTTTGGTTGTTCAGAACTGTCGTCTTTTGTTTCTTTCTTCTCCTCTTCATCAACATTTTTCCTATTCTCACTGTGATCTTATGATTCCACGTATTTTCTTATGAGGGCCAGCCTTCTTCGCTTCGTTGGTGGGTCGACATCCTTTGTCGGTGTGTCTTTCGGTTCATCTACATTCACCGAGGCAAAACCCTCTGTAAATTCTTTGAATCCACTTTCAGGTGACTGTGATTTGTCACCCTCATCTTCCCACTTTCTTTTTAGATTTTTATTTACTTCTTCTAACTTGTCTATTCTTTATTCTAGCCTTTTATTCTCCATCTGCAGCTCAGTGAATTTCTCAACACTTATTCTTGTGCAGATCTCCTTATGCATTTTGAGCTCCTCCTCCAACATTTGGATTCTTGTCTCCAGGGTGGAGGTGTCAGGAGTGTCTCCCTCTTCGATGATTGGCTTTGTTGGTGCCTTATTGGTTGTTGGTTTACATTTTGCTGGCATGTCCTTTGATGATTTTGCAGCCTGCCAATCATCTCCCTGGTCTACCACTATCCTTTGATAAACCTGTCCAACATATAAATAAAAATAATGTGTCACAAAATGAAACATGTATGATTATGTTGTATATTAGATTTTGTAACAAATATTAGATAATCTTACATCCTTAGGGTCCACTGCCCCTAATTCCATCAATTTCTCGACCGATGCATCCCACTTCTTTATCCTTGGCTTGGAGTCAAGGAATGTTGTCTTTGGCATCTTTGTCATCTCATATGCCCAAACTTGCATGTAACATATAGAAAATATAATGCATATGTAGCTGCCCCCCATAGTCAATATTGTATCAATGTAGATGAATATGATTTTCTTCACTTACGCATAGGCACATGACACAACCTATTGTGTACATGGTGTTCTTATCCCCTTTCTCTCCTTTCCTTCTTAGCTGGACATTCTCCTTCAACATCTTCATATTCTTGAAGATAATAGCTGGACATTCTCCTTCAACATCTTCATATTCTTGAAGATACTCCCATGCACCAGCTTTGCCCAATTCATCTGCCCAGTGGCAGTGACATCATCTAGGTAGTGGATAATGTAGATTGGTGTGTAATAGCTGGTGTCTGGGATTAGGAATGTTGCCAGCAGGTGCAATATCCACGTGTGGCACATATTTTTATTGTCCGCTGGATTGTTGGTCTTGGCATATTCTTGCCAAAGTTTTGTTAAGTTGTCCTTATGCAGGACATCCTTTTCTATCAACCTCTTTGAGGTGTCACCTTTATTTCTATTTTTACAAGTCGCCTTGGCAAACTCTTGCCATATTGACTTTACTATGTCAGAATCTCTCCTTTGTTTTATTTCTATAACTTTGCTGGGGATACCTAGAATTATCCCCACTTCATCTACTGTCATCCTTCTCTCCTCCCCGTTGGCCAGTAGAAATATGTCTTCATCGACATATCTATCTATTAAATCTTCTAACAAGCCTATGTCAACCACAAGATTTGGCACCTTTACGAGGTTTGCAAAGGTTGTTGAGCTCAGCATCATAAGTTGTTCTTTTGTATACACCATGCTCTTGCTGGTTTTGATGTATCTCTTTAAGGAGCACCTGTGGTACAGTCTATTTACTCCCATTGCAAACATATCACAATTTATTGTTAGAGCTCATTGTTTATTTTGTAAAAGCAATTTAATAAACTGCAAGTAACTGAAAATTAAAACAATTACAATTCCATACAATCTTACCTTTCTCTTCAGTTGCTTTTCCTTTTCCCTTTTGTGTTCTCTTATTTCTTTCTACTTCCCCTCCTCATTTGTAGCCTTTTCTTTTCCTTTCTGTTTCCTTCTTCTTATTTCCTCTTCTTCTGTATCACCATCAGCCTTCCCTTTCTCTTCAGTTGCGTGTTCCTTCCCTTTCCCCTTGGTTTTCGTTTTTCTTCTTTTTACATCACCTTCTTCTTCGCTAGCCTTTTCTGTCTCTTTCTGTTTCTGATTTGCATTTGTACTATCCTCATCCCCATTGCTTTCTTCTCCTGCATACGAATAGAGTTACTCCAAGAATGTAGTATTTAGCCTAACAATATTGTTTTCTAGTTTAATTGATATGTCTAGTGTGTGAGACACTATTTGTTACTCAAGCATTACTTTTAGAAATAAATACTCAAACATTACTTTCGGTTACTCAAGTCTGTAATAGTTACTCAAGAATTAATTTCAATTACTCAAGTATTCTGTAATAGTTACTCAAACTTTATTTTCAGTTGCTCAAGCATTAATCTTGGTTACTCAAGCATTATGTAATAGTTACTCAAGCATAAATTTCAGTTACTCAAACATTACTTTCAGTTACTCAAGCATTCTGTAATAGTTACTCAAGCATTAATTTCATTTACTCAAGCATTAATTTCAGTTACTCAAGCATTACTCTCAGTCACTCAAGCATTACTCTCAGTTACTCGAGCATTACTCTTCCCATTATAACAGTTACTCGAGACTATCTCATAGTTACTCGAATCTGTTGGTATACTTACTCTAGCTACATCATCTAGTTTTAATGTACTAACTATCATACATTGACACATCAGTAGTATCCTACATAGTAGGAGGGGCAGGATGCAGAGAAGGTCAAAGACACAACAGTAGTAGCCTGCATGAAAACACAAATTACCTTGTTGTTCTTCTTTTCCCGCTTTGTTGTGCGCAACTTCTTTCTTCTCAGTAGCTCTGCTGCCTCCACAACCAGCAGTAGCAACCTTACTGTGCTTTGCACTTTTTGATTGAGGTTTGATCCATGGGGGATCTGTAACCCCTCTTTTTTCCCTTCCTTTTGTGTCTGAGGTGTCGAAGAAGTAGCTTGCTTATCTCCTTTAGTAGCCATCGCAGCTCCTATTTTGACCTCTTTGTGTATTGTCTGAGGAGTCTCAACAGCAAACCCCTTCTCCATTTCCGTAGCTTCTTCTTTCCCCTCTTCTTCTGCTTCTGTGGCCTTGGTAGCCTCTTTCTTATCCTCTTTCGGAGTTGTCGGAGTAGTCTGTTCTTTTAATTCCCTTTCTGCGGCCGATGCTGCTTTTCCCGCTTCTTCTGCCTGTTTTTCCATCTTCTCGTCGGCTTGAAACTGGTGCGTTTTGAAGTCGTCATCGCCTATTTCGACCACTTTCGGTCTATTCTTTCTCCACAGAGGCATTGTCGACGATTTCCGTGAGGCTTTCTTCATCCTCATCATCTCTGAGTATTTGACGAGTCAATGAAGGAGCGACTGGAGGAGGTGATGATGGAGGAGGTGGTGATGGAGTAGTTGGGTGATGTCTTCTCCAGTGAGATTGCGCGACAACGGGAGAAATCGCTGGGGAGGGCGACAGATTGAGTAGAGGAATTGGGGTTTTGCTGTGCTCGCTAGCTGCTCTCTCCGCTCGAATGTTTTTTTTTCCGCTATAACAGGTCTGGGTTGTGGGAGTATTGCTGCCGGGTAGGGTAATTAAGTTACCCACGCGGGCAACTAAAAGTTACTCTCTCTCTCTTTCTCTCTCTCTCTCTCTATATATATATATATATATATATATATATATATATACACACACACACATATATATATATATATATAGAGTTAGGATAAGATACACTTAAGTGTATTGGATCCAGAATACAATGAAGTTTTGTGCCCTTGGATTTGTCCAATTTTTTTATCAGCGGCTGAGAGTATTTCCACCCACTACGGTAAACATAAGGTGCTAACCCCACCCAGCATCTCTGTCTTCCTTGGTTCTTGCGCCTTCTCTCCCCCTCTCATCTCTCTCTCCCTCCCCCCATTCATCTCTCTCTCCCCGCCCGGTCTCCCTGCTTGGTTGGTGGGTGACCTGCTTGGCGGCGGCCGAGGTTCAGCAGTGACTGAAGACGGCGACTTTCTTGGGCGATCTGCTGCTCCAGTGGATCCGACAAGGAATCGACGTCTAGGTTCCTACCCCACCGCTGAGGGTTGCTGCTAGAGACCCCTTCCCCTTCTCCTCCTTCCTCCTTCCTCCTTCCTTACTGCTAGGGTTGTTGCGTCGAGGGTTGCTCTCTGGTTGTAGTTGCTCGTAGGTTTTCTCTGTGGTTGCGACATTCTTAGGCGACCTTCACCAGTGGCTCCGGCGTGGAACCAGCATCCAGGTTCCTACCCCAACGCTGAGGGTTGCTACTAGAGGGGTTGCTGCTAGAGACGCCTTCCCCTTCTCCTCCTTCCCCCTTCATTCGTCCGAAGTTGACAGTGAGGGAGATAGAGGCGACCATTACTCTCTGGTTGCAGTTGCTCGCAGGTTGAGAGGCAGTCTGTTTCCAAAGCCAAATTGCTGTCCGGATTTGTTGTTTGCTTGTGTTTTGCTTCATTTTAGGTATTAGTTCCTCTGTCTTCACTCTGTCTCTTTCCCTTTCTCAAGCATGATTGATATTTTCCATTTCTCATCCGTTCTCCAACCACCTCCCAGGATGAAATCAATGAATCGGGGTGGAAGCAACTCTGGATCCAGCTACTCGACGCCATTCACTGGAAGCCGACTTTGATACTGTGGCCAGGTCCTTGAAATTAAGACAGCATGGACTGAGAAAAATTATAGCTGAAAATTCTTGGGCTGTTCTAACTTCAACAAACAGGTTATTCTCAAAGATTCAATGGTATCTTGAATCAGGGGAATTAAGATTTGAAATGTATGTTTCTATTTTGATTTTGTGTGCAGGGAAGCGAATATTGCAGGTTCTTCAAATGGGTTGATGAACCGATGAGAATTCCTAAAGAATTTGTAGTCAAGATGAAGAGGATTGAAGAAGGAATCAAGCTTTCTCAGATGAGGGAAGAAAGGCTTGAAGAAGGAATCAAGCTGTCCCAGACTAAATATAGGTGTTCTGTGGCTTTATTAGTGGCATCTTGGGTCTTTTTTTCCTATTGTATGTGGGATCAAGTTAGAAGGGAAAGGTGGTGTAATTTGAACAATCATGTTGGGAATGCAATGGCCTGTAACTTTCACTGAGTTTTAAATGAATGAATGAATGATTATTACTATCCCTTGTCATTGATATGTTTTTGTGGTTGTTGCACATTGAATGAAATGGATTCTATGTATGGGAATTGAGCAATGTAGGTCTACAAATTCAGTGCTCAATGGTGGTAATGTATGTGTTCAATTGGTAAATGTTTGAATTGATCATCATGCCTTGGGATACATATCTGAATTGATAAAATTACAGGTCTACAAATTCAGTGATCAATGGTGGCCATGTATGCGTTCAGTTGGTAAATGTCTGAATTGATCATGGCTTTATATAAGCATAGATAAGAATCTTCTAAAAATATAACATAGTATAGTAAACCAAGAAGGTCAACATGTTGACAGGAAACTTAAACAAAACTGCTAAGCATAATAATTGCAGACATAGCAGCATTGTATGTTCTGCAAGATAGGCCATATACCATGCCTGCAATTCATACTGACGTCCAGACTAAACGTAATCATTAGATTGATTTGCTTGCCGACATAACCACCAAACAAGGATCTACAAGAACAATCATCTAGATGCTCAAATAATCAAACACAGACCTTTAGTATACAAATGACAGGAGACAAAAAAAACCGACACAATGATCTGACCTTGACCTCGCAGATATTAAGAATCTGACCAGAAAACATCACCATATATAAAATGCAATGTTTTCACATGATCGGCAGATGGATACATAAATGAACTAGATTCTCACATGAAGGATCAACACTAGAGTTGTAACTTTATATAAGTGGAAAAAAACTAACTCAGGACAACATCCTACCCATCCATAGAATCATACTATAAAATGGAGAAACTAACAAGCATGCCTTAAAATGATCGAACAAAAACACAAAAGATATGGAGGACAAGTAAACTAGGCTACATCTAGATCCTGAGAACAAGGCATTCCATCAAGAAGATAACAAATCATTAACATTAGCATGGGGGTAAATGTTCCATATGCATATTTATTAACCTCTAGTATAAAAGGAAGAAAATCTCCAACTCATGCTTGTGCAAATGTTACACAGCAATTATACCAGCATTAAATATAAACATATTGAAGTATATGTACATAAATTCTACAACAAAATTAAATAGCTAGCTACTAATAATCAAGCCATTACAAAAATTATGCAGCATATATACATATTTTGCAACCATGAGGGGCTCGCGGTGAATGTGTTAGCAAAAGCATACAATGGATCACAGAGTGCATTTGGTGCAGATACTTTTGCACTATTTTGTAACAAGTCTATTCATTAACTGAACTGAATCAAATCAAATCACATTCAGAGACAAACATTAACTGAACTGAATCTAATTACAAGTCCATTTCAGACTTTTTGGATAAGCATTATTGAATAGATCCAGTAGGAACACCATTTTATTTCCATACAACATGTTACTAAATTTGTCCAATAGTTTCAGCACTTCGTGCATACAAGAATACATTGCATAACCATGGGGAGTCATTTGTATAACCATGGGGAGTCATTTGTACCTAAAACCAGCAAATAAATCAAGGAACTGATTAAGATCTCACACAACAACAAAGAAAATTTTAAAACTTCTGATTTAGATAATGCATAATGAAGATTTCCAAATGAGTCAAATTCTTCCAATAAAATTGCACAGTACAAGTACACCGCATAAATTATGCAGTGCAAACATTAAGCACTAAACGTGCATACGTTAAATATGCAAGTACTAAATACACATAAAGACACAAATAGACATCAAAGGTTCAGTACAAATCAGATCCGAATCCATAGTTTTAGCACAAAATGGTTACAAGACACATATTCTTCATGAGCTACTCTTACAACCACTTGAATGTCTTCATCCACTTTTACATAGTTTTAGCATCCACTTTTACAACCACTTGAATTCTTCATCCACTGTATCTTATTCTTCTTGAGACTCATAAATTTGATTAAGGTCATGAGCATCAGATTTATCTTTGGCAACCTGCAATGTAAATTTCCATAACATGAGAGACCGGGATTATAAAAATCATGTAAATTAATTGAAATAAAAATCATGTAAATTAATTGAAACTTACCCCAGATTTGCATGTACGACTATTGTGCCCTTTTCCATTACATGTACTGCATGTCCTTTGTCTTTTTGCTTTTAACTCAGCTTGTGGCTTAAACCTTTATGGTTTCCTGTTTCCTTTACAATGTGATGGAGGTGGATCTCTTGCTTGCACACCATCTTCCACATCTTGAATTTGGAGCACACATTGACTACCTTGTGTTGGAATGTGAGTTTGAGATGATGGCATGCCTTCTTCACAATAAGTCGTTCCCATGTCTTTTTGTAAAGACACAATGTTGTCATAAGTTTTTTCAAATCGCTCGTGCACATCAAGGTAGGTGTCCTTATGTTTAAAAGATATACCAATTAACTTCATTGCCGATCTACAAAGTGAGTTATACCTACCCAAAGGGGTACTTCCATCAACTTCTTTGACATAATGACTTGCACTTTTGGTTTTTTCTTCCCTAGTCCATCTATTCAGCACATATTGAGGTGGTATCTTATGAACTTTAATATAAAGCATCACTTTTAGTATATGACCACATAAGATGCTAGAAAACTGAAATAGCTTGCATTCACAAAAGAATCCTTCATTATTTTGATTAACATGTACTTCATAGCTATTCTTTGATACAAATGCAAGTGACTCACTACCAACACGTGAAATTTGATATATTAAATCTTTACGAAACTCCTCTAAATCATAGCATGAGGTCAATTTCATTTGTCCTTTGAGAAATTTAAAAATTGATCTTGTGTAGACATCCCTTGCATGTCTTAATGGGAGCAAAAGACCATAATGTTGGTTGGCCATCCTTAGTTCTATAGTCTTCTTCATCCTCTTTGTCATAACGGTTCTCAACCACCTTCTCAAATGATTAGACAAATTTAAACAAGGGCAAATGATATTTTACATGATCTTTAAATATTGCATTCATGCTCTCACTCCGTTGTGTTGTAGACATGTTGGCAAAAAATGTGTCTCTAAAGTATACAGGTATCCATTGCTCTTTGATATTCCATAACAAGGTTAGATGTGAGTTGTCACCCAAATTGTATGATGTAATCATCTTCTTCCATCTTTCTTCAAACTCATGAATGGTGATGGGTTGATTGATGAAAGATTGGAACTCTTCACAGAACTCGACAATAGTACCATAAATCACACCCAGATTTTCATGTGCTTTTCTCATTATGTGCCAACTGCATTAGGAAATACAATACGAATTGCCTTCTTCATTGCAGCATCTTGATCAGTTAAGATTGCCTTCGGGTGCTTTTCATGCATAGCTTCCAGAAATGTTCGAAAAACCCATAGAAAGGAGTCAGCGGTCTCATCTCGTAATAAAGCACAACCAAACAAAGTAGATTGCTTGTGATGATTCACCCCAATAAAAGGTGCGAATGGCATATTGTATCTATTAGTCATGTAAGTTGTGTCAAATGTAATCACATCTCCAAATGTTTGATATGCCATTCTTGATCTTGCATCTTCCCAAAAGATATTGCGTGTACAACCCTCATCATCAAATAGTACAGAATAGAAGAATGCAGGGTTTGTTGCTTGTTGCTTTCTAAAATGCTCCAATGTGGATGCTACATCAACACCTATGCATATCCTCCTCAAAGAAACAAGTTTGTTGCTTAAATCTTTTCTTAAGAATGTGACATTATGAATTCCACCTTGTTGGCTAGCAATAAGTGACATTATTTGTGCACTAGAAATATTTTGATCATGCATTGCCTGAATCAAATCATGAACCTCAGAAGACATATGACGGTGTGACTGGTGAAACCTCATTTTAGATGGACTATTGGTGAGATCATGGTTGTGCTCTTTGTCAAAGCTCACAACCACCCACTTTGTATCTTCTTCTAGCTTGACTCTCATTTGATCCTTACATCCTGTTCAATTAGAAATGACATTTTTTTGGGGGTACCCTTATCACCATTTTCTTCCTTCTTTTTTGGTCTATATAACCCTTCCTTGGAACACATGAATACCCTATTTGTGACTTTTTTGGTTTTAGCTGAGACATAGTGATTCCCCTTCCTTATGCTACATCCCATACGATATGAATATTGATTATAAAACTCCTCTACCTTATCAAGACTATCAAATTGCAAACCTATGAAAGGTTCTAGTTCAGATTGTACTTCCACCCTTTCAACATCCACATGGGTCTCATTTTCTTCACCAAAATTTTCATTTGCATCCACTGCATGGTCATCAACTAACCAATATATTCCCGCCATACCATCAACATCATGAGAAAAATCCATATCTACACATAAAAGACATAATCACCCCTTATTTGCATTAGGAAAATGAGACCATATTGATAAATTAAAACAAAATCTAACCATGTACGGATTGTTGTGTGGTGCTAGTGCCTTCCATATTCGACCAAACTGGGATGTAACTGTCCATATCTATTAAGGGTAAAAAAATAATTATTATGATAAATTAAATATGATTTTTTGCCCAAGATATATTACAACACCCGTTCTTAAGGCCAAAAAAATACTAAGTGGAGGAGTAAATACTAAGTGGAATGAAAAAACTCAGTTGTTTTAATCTATTAGGGCTAATTTGGTTGGACCGAATTGGAAAACGAGAATTGCAACTGCATAATGGTTTGCCATATTCTTACATATAAATTTGAAACGCGCATAACCAAATAATTACACAACCACTACAATTTAATTTCATATTTTTCATTTCCCATTTTCAAACTCCCGAGTCATAGCAGAACTACACGGAACCAAATTGACCCTTAGTAGAGGTGGAAAGAAAAACAAACCTGATGAAGAGACCAAATTTGGACGTCTGCTTGCTGGGTCCTTCTCTGTCTTCTTCTCCGGTAGCTAGAGTGGTAGGGGAATGAGAAATGAGGTCGGGCATGGACGAGAGCAGTGTCTACTTCTTCGGTTGTTGCTGGTGGGTGCTGCTCGCTGGTTGCTGTGGGAGGAAGCAGAAAATAGGGCGGCCAGCCGCCGGGGGAGTGTGTGGAAGGTCGTCGACAGCAAGAAGCCTCGCCGGAGCTGCTGGAGCAGTAGGTCGACCAAGAAAGTCACCGCCTTCGGTCACTGCTGAACTCCGGCCGCCGTTCGCCAAGCAGGTCGCCCGCCAACCAAGCAGGGAGACCGAGAGGGGAGAGAGAGATGAGTAGGGGGAGGGAGAGAGAGATGAGAGGGGGAGAGAGAAGGCGCAGGGAGCAAGGAAGACAAAGACACTAGGTGGGGTCAGTGCCTTATGTTTACCGTAGTGGGTGGAAATACTCCCAGCCGCTGATAGAAAACTGGACAGATCCAAGGGCACAAAACTTCATTGTATTCTGGCCCCAATACACTTAAGTGTATCCTAGCCTAACTCTCTCTCTCTCTCTCTCTCTATATATATATATATATATATATATATATATATATATATATATATAGACACACACACACATATATATATATAGCAATTAAAATATATATATATATATATATATATATATATATAGCGTAGCGATCTAGTAAGAAACATGCTACGGTGAGAGCATGAGAGGCATTTGAATAACCATAAAGTTATATCTTTTCTTAAATATCCAACCTTATGGATGGAAAGAACATCATTTTATTTACCTTCACACAAAAAATCACTACAATCTAATATTTTTTACATGTCCATATATAGAATATATGTATTTTACATCCAATAGTCAGCCTAAAATTCAATATTGAGCATTGAAAAGTATTTGCTTGTTGTGAGTGCATTAGAAGTCCTATGATGATGAAATTTTGTAGGAAGGTAACTAATAAAGTATAGTTTTAATCCATATGGTTGTATTATGAAAAATTGATCGCTATGTAAAGTTATTCAAATGCCTCTCATGCTCTCACCAAGATATGTTTCTCACTGGATCGTTGTCCTATATATATATTATATATATATATATATATATATATATATATATATATATATAGACACACACACACACACACATATATATATATATATATATATATATATATAAACACACACACACACACACATATATATATAATATATATATATATATATATATATATATAATATAATATATATATATATATAGAGAGAGAGAGAGAGAAAGAGAGAGAGAGAGAGTCAGGCTAGAATACACTCGAGTGTACGGATCACACGAATACACTCAAGTGTGTTTGTATATCAAGACTATTTTTTGCAAAATCTAAACCGTTGATCTTCACTGTCATACTATAACTAGGCTACATACAAATTTTGAGCCCATTTGGATGAGTGTAAGTCACTCATCCAAGGGCAACAAAATCGATGCGCGAAACTAATTTGAAATGCATAATTTTTGCGGTCTTCATAACATGAGCTATACATATCCAAATGTTCTCAAATTTTGCATATGAGTTGTTCACGAGATGTTTAAGAAGATCAAAGATTAGATTTTCAAAAAAAATATTGTATCATGAAAAACTACTTGAGTGTATTCTGCTCCGGATACACTCGAGTGTATTCTAGCCTGACTATATATATATATATATATATATATATATATATATATATATATATATTAGGAAGTGTGTACCTGCCGGTACATGTAACTTACGTGTACCAACCATTAAAATAGCACATGTGGAATATGTTGATAAAATCCAACCATATGGATTGATTCAACACTGCATAGATTAGACCTGTTTAAAAAATCATAACCATATCTCATATAGATCATGAGATATAGAAATAAATCATTCAATGGTTTATGTAATTTCTGCAACTTACCATTGATCATAAAATAATTATTTTCTTTCTTTTGATGATCTATGAATATCATATTATGTTGATTTGTTTTATACATCTTATCTAAGGGGAATACTTTTCATCCATAAGGTTGGATTATTCATTATATTTTACAATCACCATAAATGAAGGTGGGTACATGTACTCAGGTACACAATTCTTTTAGCCATATATATATGTATATATATATATATATATATATATATTGTGTGTGTGTGCAATTTACACCCGTCACCATACAATTGGTTTTGATGGTGGATGTGAAGCATGGTTATGGCCAAAATGTCAGATTTGTGTGTGTATGGTTCTGGTTATTTACTCTTGTTATTAATTGGTCTACGTATCGAGCCTCTCTCTCCTTTCTAAATGTAAGTTAATGCTCTTCTTCCTATTTCCCCTTGAATGTAAATCAAAGTTTTCCCCATATATAATGTAATAAGAAATATGATGGTTTTCATTCATTTTTCAATGTGAGATAACGATATGCACAAAGTCAAAACAACTATTTCATGAGACGACTCGATCGACTGGAAGACAGAGGAGGCCAAATGACAGGAGGACAAACCAATTGACTAGTGGCCTAACTGATCGCTTGGAGGTATACAAATGTTGCTTGGACCTGAGAACTGGATGACCGCTTCAGAAGGGCCCAACCAAGTGACCAGGAGGTGAGACGACCGGTTCAAGGGTTGAATTGATCAACCCAGATTGGTTTGAGCACATATTTTCATCAACAATAGGTTTCATACAATGTGGACAATAGGATGTAGTAATTCCTTGTGGATCTAAGGAATTACATCAATATGGCCATAACCATCATTTGTGTGTTCTCATTTGTGATTATAGCATGTATATGATACGTACGATAAGTATGTGGTGATTGGATAAATTATATGTATTTGCATATATACAAAAACTCCCTCAATTATAATATCAAGTCTTAGATGCTTTCCAAAAGCAGCACACATGAAAAGCTTGATAGACCAAGCGTAGGATACGCCAAAGCATGGTGCGTCATCTATCTTGTGGAAGTGTGATGGTAGTAATGTAAGTTCGCCAAAGCGGGGTGCATTATTATTGTGTCGGCTTTTGGGTCAGGCTTGACTGGTGATTCTTAGAGGGTTTGGGCCTAGAGGCATACAAATGATTATGGCAAGGAGTTGCACATGTCATCTATCAAAGAGTTGCATATCATGCAATTGACATGGTGGCCTATCTAAATAATCAAGTCGTGGACGGTCAACCAAAGTTGACTCATGTTTTAATGAAATATGGATCTTGGCCCACTAGAACATTGGACACTGTAATATTTAGCATTAATATTGATGGCTATCAATTTGAATAAAATAATGGGAGCGATAATAATTAAAGATATAATTAATAGCGTCAAATTTATCAAATCAAACTAAATAAAAAATATTTTGAAAAGTTGCAATATTTCTTTGTAGAATCAAATGCCAAACACAAACACGTTCATATTCCGATTAGTCCTCAAGAAGAACAAAATAGAATAAAATTTCACAATTGGCTAAGGACTTTGAGAAATGTCCACATCAATGAGCGAAAGCTCTATGTCCTTTATAGACCAATCCAGAGGAACCCGCTCCAAATGTGCCTAAGGTTAAATGAATGCTTATTGGAAGCATGCCAATGATGCTATATACATTTGAATACCTAATGCTCTATTGTATGAACTATGAGTTGCATGAACAACATGTAAACATGGATATTCTCGAGATGGTAACACATTAAGAATCATATAAAACAAAGAAGGTATAATGTCTCCAAAAGTGCTATTCAAGTGCAAACTGATAAAAAGAAGTCCAGTAGAACCCCATATGCTCAACATGGTTGGACATATGGAATGACTGGGATTTCTCTTAGGTCAAGAATTGAACATGAATATTATTATGCAAGAATTGCATGAATGATGTAGTTAGTTTCTCAAATGCTTTGCATGTTGATGCCAAAGCAAGGAAGAAGAAGGAAAAATCCGTGATGATGATTAGTGGAAGTGGGTCCTAGTGCAAAGGCAAGGTTAAGAAGTGTTCTGAGGCTAAGCATAAGTTCAAGTCTTCTACACTCAAGCTATGGGGAAGGGTAAGTGAAAAAGGAATTTGTCCTTTTTTCCTAAAGGATAAAAAAAAGAATGTGCCACCATTGTCACCTGTCTGAACATTGGAAAGAACTGTCATCCTTATAAAGGATCTCACAAAGAAGATGGAGATAGAGATCTCTACTTCAAGATCTGAGAAGTAGTAAGCTAGAACTGTGCGAAGCAGGGGGTTCTGGCTCTATAGTTGGAAGTTGTCGTTCATGGTCACATAATAGAATTAGTGAATTTCTATTATGTACTTTCCATTGATGAAAACATTATATTTTATATATGACAAGAACATTATGTTTCATTTTAAAAGATATGATCTTTTATGGCACAGCCCTATGTCTCACCAACTATACTTGATAGTTGTAAAGACAAATGTGTATGACACATCTACAGAATGATTTTTTGACTCAAACAAATGAATACCTATAGCACTGTCATCTATAGAGCATAAATGAGAAATGCATTTCTAGAATACATATGATGCCAATAAAGACATGTATGTATTATTTACTAGGCAATATGACAAGAACATTTTCACTAAATGTAGTGGGAGATTGACTATTCCATTGGGAGTACATATTGACGTACATAGACCTTTTAGAATGAATGCTTAAGGTAGTTACAAGTTCCTCATTATATTTACTGATGCGTTTAGTAGATATTGAAATTTGTATTTAATGAAATACAAGTATGAATTTCTTAAAGTGTTTAAGAAGATTATGAATGAAGTACATAACTCACTTGGTGAAGTATTAAGATACATTGATGTAATCAATGTTGAAATATTTTAACCAAGAGTTTGCGGACTTTCTGGAGAGACCTTGATAGTGTATCACAATGAGCTCCACCTAAAACATACTGATGTGTCAAAATGAAAGTATAACATCATGTTGAAACATGTGAGATTAATCAATAAAGTCTAGCTGATATTACAATTTCTTTTGGGGACATGCTTTACTCTAAAAACAATGTATCGTCTAAAATGGTTCAAAAAACACCATATGAGATATGGCATGGGAGGAGTCATGATGTGTGTTTTATAGTGATTAGGATTGAAATCTTGTATAAGAAAATAGTTTCTTAAAAGGCTTTATCCACAAATCACATGAATGTTATCTTGTTAAATACTACTTATATTCTAGCCCAACAACGAAGTGTTTATTGCTAGGATGGCTGAATTCCTAAATGGAAATTAGTTCCAAAGGAATTAGTGGGAGTAAAAGTAGAACTCAAAATGTTCGAGACAAACAAGAAAACACAAAACCTAAAGAGGTACAATAGGAACAAGGAGAATCACAAGTTGTTGTGGAATCTCAAGTTTCTTATACACATAATTCATAGTTCTAGTAGAACATGCCTTGAGTTTGAAAGATTCTGATAACACAAGAAGGTGGTAAGCTAATCATAGAGATGAGTCAACAACCTACCTAGAAATATTGAGGAACTCAAATTTGAGAAATGGTTTCAGGCCATGGGATCAAAGATGGACTCCATATAAACTGACAAGGTATGACTTTGATGGATCCACCTGAAGAGGTAAAACCCATAGGGTGCATTTGGGTTTTTGTAAGAAGACCAACATGGAAAGGTAAATTGGTTGCAAAGAGTTTCAAACTAGTTCAAGATGTTGAACATGATGAAGTCTTTTCACCACTTACCATGGTTAAATCCATCTGGATCATGCTTGCTATTGCATCTTAGTATGACTGTGATATCTAGCATATGGATGATTAAAACCATATTACTAAATTGTAATAATTAAGAGGGTGTGTACGTGAAAAAATCTAATGGTTTTATAAATCCATTAATGCGAATATAGTTTGTAAGCTAAAAAAATCAATCGGTGGATTGAAGTAAGCATCTCAGAGCTAGAATCTTCTATTTGACAAGATAGTCAAAGGGTTTGACTTGAGTAAGAATAAAGATGGAATATGTGATTACAAAAGATTTAGTGGGAACATATGTATATTTCATATAATGATGCAGAATAACATCATTTTCCTATAAATATCAAAACATGGCAAAGAAAGTACCTTCTATATGAAGGGTTCAGGTGAAGCAACCTATGAGATAGGGATTGAGGTCTATAGAGATAGGTATGGAAAGCTTCTTGACCTAAGTAATAACACATACATTGGACAGATGTTGAAGGGTTCAACATGCAAGAATCAATGAGAGAAAATGTGTCCATGATCCATGGAGTTAGTCTCTCAGGAGCCCAGTGTTTAGTCTCTCAGGAGCCTAGTGTCCCATTTCTTATGAAGAATAGGAACACATGGATACATGTCATATGCATTCACAATTGAATCTATCTTGAAAGCAACGTTATGTACTTATCCTGTTATCTCGTATGCATTGGACATGACAAGAAGATATCTAATAATCTCATATGTATTGGACATGACAAGAGGATATACAATCATCTCATATGTATTTGACATGATGAGAAGACATATATATACATGCCTAGAAATCTCATACGTACTAGAGATGACAAGAGGGTATATGTCAGATACCATTGATAGTCACTGAACTACCATAAAGAACATCCTTAGGTGCTTGTGAAGCAATTAAAGGATTGGTTCCTTGGTTATGGTAATAAGGAAGAGTTGGATGTAAAGGATTACACCCATGCAAGATTCCAAACTGACAAAATAATCGCAATCTAAATTTATGTTTGAAACAAATGAGAATTGTAAGCTAGAAAGGGTTCTGAGCTAATGGCAGTTGTTCAAATCTACAAAAGAAGCAAAGTATCTCTGTGTTATAAGAACAATAGAGGATACGGTATGGATCGAGAAGTTCATATGGGTGAACTTGTGTGAGATTCCAACCTTTGATGACACAGTAGAAATATTGATGACATCAATGGAACTACTGGTTAGGCTGGGAATCTCATATCACATACTATGACACTTCCATCTCATATGAGTAGTCATTCAACAAAGATATGTGAAAATTGCACAACACTAACTTAAAGCAAACATTGCTAAACCCGATATTAAAGCACTTGCGCGGAAGAAACATGATGGTCATGTTAGGTCACTTGGGATGAGATCCTTGGGTGATTGGCTCTAAGTGCAAGTGGGAGTCTGTTAGTATGTATTCCCAGAGAGCCAATCATATGATGATTGTTATGGCATGACATATAATAATAATAATAAAGACAAGCTTCTAATTTATTTTGTATATCCAATTATGATATAATGAATAACATAATAAATGTCTAGAGAATGATATTATTCAATGACATATGTCTTCTAGTATGTGACTTGTAAGAAATGAGATCATACAGATGCTAATAGAACATATATACATTCTCATTATGTCCATGATTAGTTATTGTTGTGGAAGGTTGATAAACAATAATAACACATAAGATCCGAGTGTGAGTTGGTTGATGACATAATGTCATTAGTCATGATATGGCAATATCAAACCAATCATACAAATACATGTTAGAGAATAGTTTATCAGACAGACACACCATGAGACTGACAGATGGAAGCCATCACCATGTAAGTCATGGTCAACTCTTATAGTAATGATGGAGGTTGTGGTTCTTAGACTTGAAATCACTGCAGTCATCACATGTCGTTGGGTACACTTTGACATCATCAAACACATTCTTGAAACATGGGTAGTTATAGCGGTGATGATTGGGTGTCTTTGACACATGGGGAATGACGGTGAGTGATAGAGATGAGATTTGTCCCACCCACAGGAGTATGATATCCAAGGTCTCTTGATTAGCGAGACTGAGAAAAGTATGGCCATACAAATTTAAGACAATATATGATATTTAGCTTACATATATCTCATGTAGTCAACTCTGGTTCAAGAAACAAGATTGAATAATAATGAGGATGACTTCTCCATGCCTCTAGTTCAATCTCGATATTAGTGAAAAAGGAACTATGCAAAGACTGTAAGACCACACACATATTGTAGGTTGAAGTTGCTCCCCAACTTTCCATTCACTTGGGCAACGCTGATGTGCGACTAGGCACCACTCTTTGCTTGTGATGTCATAAGTTGATTTAAAAATTCACTACCAATGTGACATTCAGACTTATAGGGTCACACACATAAGAACTCATCTAGATGAGTAGTTTGATCTTGAATGACAGTTTGATTGATCACTAAAGCATTTTAATATTCAATTCACACAACAGATCCAAAGATTGGCTAACTGCACTGCCAAATGACCATCTCACTGGGTAAAATGGTTGTTTGGGTAGCCAGACAAGTGTCTCAAGTGTTGAGATGACCGTTTGGATTGTCAGGATAATCAAATATTGAATTGGCTTAGTTCTTCCTTATGAACAAACCAGTTCAAGATGTGGAACCAATCGACTCGACTTGACTCACCAAACATGCATCTGGGTGAGTGAGACGGGCGTCTCGCATGGGTGAGATGGATTGGTTGGGCAGAATGAAGGTTCTGGATGTCTCTCGAACTTGTTTCAATTGCACATTACTTATGAAGCAAGCAATTAATATGTGCTATTAATTAGAATTGAATTGCCAAATTTGTTTGCGATTAGGAAACTGGAAGATGACCATCTCATAGTGCGATACGACTGTCTCAACCATTAGACGACTGTTTGGAGTGTCACAAGTTGTGTAACTTCCAGAATTGTTATGAAAATTCTAGATCTTTCGGTCCCTTCCACTCTCACACAGACTGGGAACCCTGAACCTGGCCTCTATTATAAATAGAGGGGTACTGTGGGCTTCCCAGAATACAACATAGACAATTGAGAATTAGTTTCTCTAACAATTGTTGTCCTCTCCAGTTGTGGTAGCCACAAGAGACCAAGCAAGTCCTACCCGACAAGGGAGGGATAACTACGAGAGAGAAACAATTGAGATCATTGTTGTGGGAGAGCAAGTTGGTGACTAGTACACCAACAGGAGGGATAACTCCTTCATTTCCATTCTATTAAGACGATAGGAGTTTTAGTTGGTCGTGTGAACTACTCTATAGGCATGAGTCCTTTGGCTACTTCTAGGAGAGCAACATCAACTCGCAGTCCATGGTGAGATCTGAGGAGTCCCTGCAATAGTTGTTTGAGTTTGTTGTTCTTGGAGGAGCAGTCAGATAAGTTTGAGTGCATCTAGGAGCTGCATAGACACCGTCCAAGATAGAGTGCATCTACATCGACAAGGATTGTGGTTGGACTTGCTCCAGGACTAGGTATATATGCATGAAACCATCCTTCCCATTGCATAGTTTTTGTCATGATCTGTTGGTTATTGGGAAATATGTCAATAATTTTTTTGTTTCCACTTCCTATTTGATGCCATATTTCCCATCAGGAAGCACCACGAGTTCTACCTAGTGTGAGTGAGGAAGGAGAAAACTAGAAACCTAGGAGTGAAAGGGCATGAAGGCCCAAAACTAAGCAAAATGTCAATTATTGGGATCTGGAACAAACCTGTGACCTTTCAACCCATGTAGGGTTTTGCAAATTACTTAGTGCGAGGGGGTGGGCTCCCCTCAATACAACCCACGTGGGGATAGAAAAGGAAAATCATACCCATCATTACCATCAGCATCACAACATCAAAACTACATAACGGCTACATGGGACATCATTAACAACATCACCATCAACAAGCACCTGCATGGTCAAACATATTCATCAATGAGATGGTGTGTCAACCAGATCATGGATTTATAGTGTTGAGGGACTGGATCATGTCAATGCCCTTGCCAAAGTTGATAAGACCTATTAGGGTAGCTACACCAATGTCGTAGAAGGTGGTGAAGACTCTTAATGCCACCTTAACTTTGTGGATGGAACTGACGTTGCCTGTGAGTTACAAGGAAAGTCATATGTGTAGTCAACTATACATATTAGTTATGACAGAGTTGTTGTATTTATTTATTTGCATTGAAAATCCAATTATTACGTTCAATCAACCAAGGAGCTTATGTTTTTCCTATAAAATGTGTTGAAGCAAGAGTTAAAATGAACTTCTTGCATTCATTGACAAATATAATTCCAAGAATGCCTTCAAAAAAGCAAGAATGCCTTCAAAAAAGCAAGAATGCCTTCACAAAAGCACGAGCAATAAATTGGGCTATCAAGCCTCTCTGGATGGGAAAACTTATAGATTTAAATAAAAAATTATTAGAAGTAGATTAACACAACATAAGGTTCCTATTTGTTATATGTTGGATGCACTGAAGTAAAGAATGGCATCATCATCAAGAAACCCAAAGATATCAAAAGCGATATGTTAAAAATGATGATGATTTACCTCACAAGATACTTTGTTCTTATAAAGATGGATTGGATGTTGTTTGATCAAACTTTAAATTGTTTGATAGGGCGTCTATAAAGGGAAAAAAGTAGATAGGGTAAAACATGTATGTGTACCATCTGTCCAATCAAATAATAAAATATGGATAGGTTGTTGGGAGTGAAAACAATAAGACTTTGTGCCAAGGAAGGCTACATGTACTTCCTTCATGTCTTTCAACTCATCTTGAGAGACAAGTTCAAAGAGATAATCATGAACAACATCATACCAAACTTCTAACTATATCATGTGTGATAATGCATAACATGAGCTCCAAAATCGTCAAGGTTTGCAATGTTGCATAATGGGAAACATTCATCAATATAAAGGGGTCTCGATCTGATATTAAAGGATAGCCCAATACTCAAACATGTGATATAAATAAGCCCAATCCATCAATGGTAACTGTAAGAAGGAAGTCTTGTGCATGTTAATCTTGTAGAGAAGTAAGAATGACTTATCAATGTTGGTATAAGCCACTTGTAGTGAATTGTTGGATGATTGTTTGGTAGTAAGAACCAATAAAAATAGACTAGGTCTTTGGGGTGGCAGAAGGTGTAAGCTACAACTTGGAGCAATAAAATGATGACAAATTTTTTATATGACCACGTGTGTAGTGGCAAAATAGGTTCCTATAGGAATAGGACCAACCTCTTGTAAAATATGGTCTTAGAGCTCTTAGGAATCAAAATGAGAGGTAACCTAGGCATATTTGCAGACATCATGGGAAGACTTGATGCCTAAACCCTAGAGATGTATAGGAAGTGTGTCGAAATGCCATTGTAGATCACAAAATCCCAGACCGTCACCAATAAAAATTGAGCTAGACAATGATGAAGACCACAATCAAAATCATCCAATAAATATGCCATAGGAGTAGGGGTTTTGTTTGGAGACCAACTAACATATTGGGCATTTGAACACAAGATTGTTGTAGAAGAAGCTCACACCATGGATCCTAAAGTAAGCCCTAAAAATCCATCATGTCATGAGTTTTGGCTACACATTTCTTGAAATGCTCCTTAAGAAAGCATGATTTTGTGGAAATAGGATCACCTAAGATTTTCACTCCATGTTGTGGTTGAGAAATGTAAATAGGAAACAATCCCAATTATGGATTTTGTTTGGTATTGACAGAAGGTCGAGATATATCTATCTTGTTACTATTGAGATGAAGGCTAAAGTTTGAAATTTGAGGATGGATAAGAGATAGAGCCTTAGAAACCTCGCTAATGTCCCCAACAAGGGTTCCTTCATCGCAATAGAAAGTAAGAAGGTCGAGGTGACATTCATTATGCAACTGTAAAAAGAGAGGGTGAAGACCAACAAAAAATGAAGGGTACCAGTGGATTGACTTGTTGGATACCGATTGCAGATAGAAGAGGCTCACTATTATCCATGTAGAAGGGAGCTGGGGAGCTATATCAAAACTCTGGCCAACATGCAATCATAGGGAAGTGAAGACAAACCTCATAAACTATACTAGATCTATCAACCATGTTGAAGGCTCTTTTAAAGTCAACCAAGGCCATAGTAAGGGTGATATTGTGTTCGTGGTAATGGGAATGGCGAGTGAATGCATGTAGAAGGGCCTCAATAACACCATAAATGCCAAAACCAAACTATTGAACCTCAAGATAAGAGACTACAATTGATAGGATGCCCTTCATCGAGACCTTATAAACAAGGTGATTCCATATCATACCCACATTGATATGTCAAATTACATTGTATGGCTTGAGAAGAGGAGTCAAAGGATCACTAAAAGTGTTGGGATCTAGAGAGGCATGCGAATGAGAGACACACCAAATGTTGGCATAATAGAAACTATGTTCAAAAACTCATATTTTATGACCGCTACTGCCCCTTGCATGGCATCAATAAGGTATTGTGCATGGAGGCCATCACATGCACAAGTTGTTACTCTTGTAAAGAATAAGATGCAATCTTCAACCATAACATGAGAAGCCACAATGGAGAGAAAGAGATTGCAAATGAAGGTTGCAATGATGATTGAGGAAGTTGCAGGTGCTTAGCTTTAAGATCTAGATGAGTATCAATGTTGGTAGGGGCAACTCTAGTAGATGAGATAACTCAGATGTAGACAAGAATAGGCTATCCTTGATCTTGTACTTGGAATGACAAACTGCAATTTTGGTAGATGTTCATGATTCGAAGAATGTTGGTGGGTGAATATCTGAACAAGGAGTTGGTGAATACCATCACGACATGAATACCAAGTTTCTAGAGCTTTAAGGATAATAAATTATTGAAGAGAGACTCATTTCTGATAAGAGTGTTCTTGATCATACTTAGGGAAGAAACAATTGAGGAAACATATTTAGAGAAGAAAATTATAGATCCAAGCATCATTAGAGCATGGAAAATGGATAATTTATCCAGTGCAGCACTAGGAGTGTCAGTAAAAGGCAAATGACAGAGGGGTGGGATAGTTTTTGACGTAGGAAAACCTATATGAAAAATATAATCAAGAAGATCTACACATAGCTAGAGGTTATGCATAGGAGGACGTGGTGACTCAATACACTGATGATCCATCAAGGTGTAAGGGAAATGAGCTACAAACCATGGTTTGATGGGAGCACACAATCTAACTATCACGTCGACTAGTGCCAAACCTGAATGACAAGGTAGAGACGTAGTGGAATAGGATCCATTAGATTCCTAACAATGGAATGCCTTAGACCAAAAATGGGTTCCTAGGTAGAGACCACATTCAACATTTAAAAGAATGGAGACATACCACTAAGCCATCCCATACATCAAAATACTCTAGCAACTTGCAGATGCGACCAAGTAATATTTGCAAAGATAGATGCATATCTCAATGATGATTGTAAAGAATACTTGGTGGAAAGGGTTGCTACTCCATGTAAGAGGATTCTTGACAGGACATGTAATGTGTGAAGAAGACTCAATCACACATGAGTTGGGAAGCTTCCAAAAAGATACTGAGAAACATGTGTGTGTTGAAACTTCCTGATGAAGTTGCAACAAATACATGGGAGTCAATGCTTCTATTGATTGGGTTAGATCAGTGGGATTAATACTGGTTTCCTAAACCTCTTTTGAATCATCATAGGCTTCTTACAGACTGCATCGTAGGTCGAAAAAGAATGGACCCACCTCTCATTAATTATTCAACATGAGTCGAAGTTGTAGGAATCACCATCCCAAAGTGTACGCTTGATCTCTCCAATGAGTGTCATTGTCTTGGTTGTTAAGTGGATCAGATGATGTTGTATCTTCTAATCTAGGTAGCCTGATAGAAGCTTCAAATGGAATAATTCATCTAGCATAAAATGGATCATGATTTCCAAAAACCTACATGCTATCTATAATCAACTCCACTGTATTCTTTGTACTCGTAATCCCAATGGTTATCTCCCAATTATGGATGGCTGATTTGATTCTGATGGAGATGATATCTCCCTTGCAGTCATAATTTGTTGTCTCTGATGTTTTGTAGGTCTCATGGTGGATGGGAAGTGGGTGGGGCGGAAGTAGTAGCAACATCCATGCTGACTAGGGTTCATTTGACTTGGTAGGAGGACCACCAACTAGGTTTAATTTGATGATTTCCAAGAGTCTAAACTGAATAAATGACATAGAAGTATATTTCTATCTATTGCATTTGAGTTGTTAGAAAAGAAGTGTGTGCACTTATTCTAGGAAAAAAGACTTTTAAAAGAAAATATGATATTGTTATTCACATTTTTGAAGCAAATGAGACATATAATGGGTCCATGGGACCCTCTAATTATAGAATCAATACCCAAAAAGATATTTTTGTGGTGTATCAAAGGTAATAGGATTTTAACACTTTTGGGACATTTGATGTTCCAGAAGTGTGAATTATACAAATAATTGTTATCGTGTGAGATTAAAAGTTTGTAGGCTTTATTGATAGTGTAAGCATAACCCCACACCAGTATACTAGAGGTTAATTTTGAGGCATGATCATGGTTTGCATGAAGTGATCAATATAATTTTGTATTGAGTGCATCATGACTCAATGAGGAGAGTGGAGTGAGAGCCTGATCATGGATACCATATTTTGTGTTGTTCGGGATTTTGTGTCTAACCTATATTGGTCTAATCTCACGAGTTTAGACCAATTATCTGAATAGATTCAAATAGGTACCCAACTGTACACAAGGGTGTAAATAGTGCCCTCAACAAGGCTAGTACAATATATAAGATGTCTCTAGAAACCTGAAAAAGGTATGTAATTTCTAATTTATTTCAAAGGATTTGTTTTCTTGTAGTATTTATTCTTAATGTATCTAGTCCTAGTAGTGCCCTTATTTTCTATCAAAAATAATATTTCTTTTCATAAGCATTTTGAGTGTAGTTTGTGATTGAATATTCCCATCCATCTTGTGGCTTCAACTTGTTGAGTAACGACCTTGACTAAGCAGCCTTTCATGTTATTATGTGTGTTTCTCCAAAGGAAATCTTTTTGCAATTGGTCTAATTTGTTTCTCCACTTTTTTAAGAAGTGGAATACAACTGATGGAGTATAATGATATACATGTAAGGACTACATTGACAAAAGTTAGTCTAACAAGTATGCTGAGATATTTCAATCGATGATGATCTATTGGTCATTTTCTCCACAACAAGTTTTGGTATTGTCATAAAAAGTCTAGTTGGCAATCAAGGAAAGACTCAATACTTAAAAGGTAAATTACCAAGCTCACACTATATATGGTGATCATATCTGTCAAGGTTTACATTGCTCATGTGAACACCAACCAAAGTGGAATTGTGAAAATTAACTTTTAGCCCCGTATGATGTTGGAGTGTCCCCAAAATTCAATGGTTTTAATTATGTTAGCATTATTGGGAGTGATAAATATGATAGTCTCACCAACAAGTTGGATGATCTAGCGTATTTATGTGAAATCTATCATTGATCGAGCATCATGTTGAGATCCAAGTCTAAACATGGAGACAAGAATAGAAGCAAAAATAATAACAAACTTATAAGGTGATATAGGTTATCCTTGTCTAAGTCCATTAAATATTTTAAATATCCAACAAGAGATTCATTAATAAAGGCAGATAAGTAATTAGATTTGAGGCAAGATTGAACCCAATCAATCAATCTATTTGGGAATTGGTAGGTTTTAAGAAAAAGGAGGAAATTGCCATTAATATTTTTGAACTATTTCTCAAAATCTAGTTTTATAGTGGTCATTGAAATGTTTTTGGATTTTCATGTATGAAGAATTTCATTTTACCTAATTATGTTGTATTGAATTTACATCCTTTAATAAATGATGCTTGTTCCACACTAATAATATGATACATATAATGTTTCATCTAAGAGCCAAGGACCTCGATAAGGATTTTATATGGGTGGTTGATTTGGCTGTGATGGTTGATTTTTGTGGGGTTATCTATTTTCTCAATCAACATGATCTGAGCTTGTTAGTTATGTGAGGTCAATGAAACTATTATTCTCAAAAAGGTCATTGGATATCTTGTAAGGATTTCCTATATGGGACACCTTGTTGGTTAGATATTTGGATTGTAACCAAGAGGTCTTAAGTTCAAGAACGACGACGTTGAATGCAATCCTCCTTAAAAATATTATAACAATTTTTTAATAGTTTCCTTGTTGTGTTGCTAGAAGGATATGTAAAAATTGTTAAGCCCAAAGAATTTTCAATATGTAAATTCAACCAGGCATTTTATATTCCCTCCGAAGAGAATTTTGTATTTGTATGTTGGGGTGTCAGATCTTGTGTCTACAAAGTGTATTCAAATAAATAATTATGTACTTTGAGAAGGTGTGTTTTTGATTGAAAAGTTGTGTGGAGTATGATGTGATATGATTGATTATGAATCTTCTATTGTGGATTGTGAATATATCACAATCAAGAGAGTATATATGTGTATGTGGCGCGATCCCGCTAGTGGCTTGCAACGAGTGCAATCCACGAGGTCGGGAGGCACGGGATGAGATGGGATCTTTAGCTTTCAAAATTTGTAAGGTCCCGGGCTAACTACCTACTTCTACTAAGACAATATACCCGCAAGCGCACGGGGTCTTGTCGTAGTACAGGTAAGGCGGTAAGTACGGGGTCGAACCTCGGAGATAGAGGGGGCACTAGAGTTAGAGAGGGTGAGCTATGTTCCTAGTGCGGAGAGTAGGGTTTTTAGGGTTTGAAGGTTTGTTTGGTTGATTAAGCTAAACGAGCAAATAAGAAACGCAAGATGAAACTAAGTTATCAAACAACTAAATTAGCAAATTAAGTTAACAAACTATCTAAACAAGAGCAAGAGCGAACTATGCTAGACTAAACAAGCAACTGGCAATTAAGAAACTACACTAAGCACTAATAAGAGCAAAGGCCTAGATTAACACTAGCGAGCAAAACTAGGCAAAAGACTACACTAACTAAAGCAATTGAACTAAGCTAGCATTAACAAGCAAAGCAGGTAATTGGGGTTTTAAACAATTAGATGAGGGAGGTGGGCCGTTTGGGAATGTGACCTTAACATTAGTTGGGGGAAATCACCATAATAAGCAATTAGCATATCTCATTCTAGATTACCAAACCAAACAACGAGGTAGGTGCTATGAGAATTTACCCTAAGCTACTAATTGGAGAACTAGGGCTAGGTGTAATTCTCATAGGACATACCAAGTCTAGGTCTCTAGGATAAGTGGTATTAGTCAATTGAGGACCAAGGGTGAGGATGGGAGTAGAGATGAGGATATTTGACCTCATGCCACTAGCCACCTCAGCCTTTAGGAAATCCTACGCAATTGAGCTAATCACACTTATACTAGTCACTTAGAACTCACATTTGTATGTAGGAAGGAGGTGATTATGTAGGAAGATAGGGGGCTAGCTAGGGATCCGAATTAGGGACCTAGGAGCCAATCCTATGATAGCTACATAGAGACCAAAACATCCTAGGGACAAATGTTTTCAAACACCACAAGGCAAGCAATTAATGTAATTAAACAACAACCACAAGCACAAGTAATGGGAAATGAGATAAAAGCAAAGGCAATCATCATAGAAATGAAATATGTTCATTACAAATTATATTCCCCCAACATGGTATCAAAGTCACATTTTTGTCCCAAACAGCCCACCCAAGGGAGCTTAGCTACACATAATCAAACTAGGAACAAAAGAAAGGGGTAGAAGAAGGGAAAACGCCATGAAGCTCGATGTAGTTGACTCCTTCTTCACCTCCAAGCAGCTGCGGCCGTCCTCACTCCTCCAATGATGCAAAGGTGCATGAAAATGGTGGGGATTATGGATAGAAACCTAGAGAAACTAGGTTTCTATGGTGGAAATGAGTGGAAAGTGGATGGAAATGGGGTAGATTGCCAGGAAATGGATGGAATGGAGCAATGGAAGCAAAAAAGTTGCTAGGGTGCGGCTAGGGGTGCTCTAGAGGTGCCTTTTTTCGAGCCCTAGAAGCATCTATTGCTTATATAGGAGCTAGGGTTAAGTGGGGGTAGAATGGGAAAATCAGTGGAAAAATGTATAGGGTAGGTGGTCACCACGGTCGTGGTGAGTGTGCCACGGCCGTGGTGGGGGTAGTGGTGGACGACCGTGGGGTGGTGAACACGGTCGTGGGGTGAAGGTGGTGGTGAGAAAACAAAGTAGGGTGGTGGCCACGGCCGTGGCGGGGTGCCACGGTCGTGGTGGGTTGGGTGCACCACGGCCGTGTTGGGTAACACGGCCGTTTTGGAGGAGTCAGGCTGACCGTGGGGAGGGACCACGGGCGTTTTGCTCGTCATTGGCCACGGTCGTGGCCGGGTGGCCACGGTCGTGGGCGAACTCTAAATTCTCCTGTTGCGACCTGTTGAGCTTTGGCAATAAAGCCACGACCGTGGCCTTGGGACCACGGCCGTGTTCTCTTCTCTTGACCACGACCGTGCTGATGGCCACGGTCGTGTTGCCTTCATTGGCCACGGTCGTGGCTGGGTGGCCACGGTCGTGGGCGAACTATGGATTCTCCTGTTGCATCATGTTGGATTTGCACAATAAAGCCACGACCGTGGCCTTGGGGCCACGACCGTGGTGAGGCTCGACTTCTTTAATTCTCTTCTAACTTTGTCAATTTCGGATGTCTTTGCTCGGGGATGAGTCTTGGCTACTGGAGATAGGTTAAGGGAGACTTTGGGGCCTTATTTGGGTCCCTCTCTCCCCCTCGTCCATCTAAGCAAGGTCCAAGTACCTGAAAAATAGTGCAAAGAACATCCATAAGCGTATTTGCCATGATAATCATATTGGGGGAAATAACATGTAAATCTAATGCATTTGAATGTAATAAAGGCACAAAATGACATGAGATACAGCCCTAGAATAGGGTTGGATCAGTATGTATCTACTTTCCATTATATATTATGTAGATTATTTATCTTTTTATCTCCTTCCTAACCCATTGAAGCTTGGATTTTTTCTTACAAGGATTCTCTTAATATCATAAGATTTGTTGTATTTAGTTCTTGATATGATCAATTTTAAGGTCGTGTGGTTTCAATTGAGTTTCTAGATCAGAAATATATCTTTTGAGGGTATCTAGTTTCTTATGTATATTACAAAAACAAGAACTCCAAATTTTAAATGTGGCCCCATATTTTTTATGTTTTGAAAGAGAGTTTTTACTGCTCTTAAGCCTTCATCATGGTGCCAATTTATATGATATTAAATTCATATTTTGTCTGTAATTGGTCGATGATCTTTCAGTTGTGAATGTTTATGCCCCGAAGGTATACATTTTGGTGTTTAATTTGAAGGGAATGTGATCTAAAATAATGCAAGCCCCTACAAGGGAGGAGCTAAGTGGGTATTGGTCTTCTGAAAGTCTAGTGCATATAAATATATATAGGATGAACCATGGTGAACCTCTTAACCATGAAAGTTCACAGAGTGGTGGCTATAAATGTATCCATCTTGATAAAATTGTGTGGATCTCTTTGGTTGCCAACATTTGTTTGTGACCTTTCAATTGTAAATGATGCAATTTTTATCCCACTTATTAATTAAGATATCACATTGTAATCATTTGCTGGATTATGTTGCTCTAGAAAGTGTAAATTTTGTTGCACCTAGCTCTCCATAGATTCTCGAGAAGTACCAGGATAAAATATCAGTAATAGTGATAAAATCAAGTGTGTATATTATGTTATCATATTATTGGTGTAGAGGAAATTTTTTGTCCCAAACCACAATACTATCGACCCATTCATTCCATTTGAAGGCTTATAGATCCAATTTGGGATCCGGTTACCCCCATGGTTCAAATATGTTATTGGACAATAACAATTTTTGTTTCTTGGATAGTAATAGGTTGTGTTCTATTTTCTCAAATGAAATGACTAATAGATTGTTTCCTTTTAACCAAGATAGTACCAAAAACATTTATGGATGATATTTTCATAAGAAACATGATATAATGCTACAAAATAGCACAATGAAGAAAAAGTAAATTTAGTTGTGTATTAGACCACCACATATCCTCCTCAATAGTAGTCAAATTTGCTGGTGACATGCCCTGAGAGCCAATCATATGATGATAATAATGGCACATCTTCTAATTGATTTGATTTTTAATAAAGACAATTATGGGTATTATACTTATTTCAATATTGGATAATGAATAAGTATAATAATGTCCTTATAATGTATGACTCAATGATATGTGAGTTACCATTGAAGACGTGAATATGAGATCATATGTATGTTAAGAGTATTCATTCTTATCTTCGTCCTAAGTTGGATATTATTGTGGATATTTGGACAACAATAATACATAATAAGAACCACCACATGGTCTATATCAGTGTGACACATGAAGGCATACATGATCTAGAGTTGGGAGGGATTTTAGATTTGGTAAATGACAGTAGTATTAAATTTCACATGTTCTTGATGACATCATATACACAAATCATTGTTTTCTCTAGACATTTAATGGCATATTTAGTTACGTACAACTTCAACAAAACATAAGTGTAAAGAGTGCAACCCGATAGAGGGCCCACTCAATGGTAAAAAAATATGAGTCATGAAATAATTAAGCAGCAAAAAACATAACTATTTACAAAGTTACAAAATGTTCTCATGTACATAACTTTCTCACCCTAAGGGTGGTACATAAAAAAGGAAATACTAAGACTATGTTTCATAAGAGTCCCCGATACCGAGGGCAACTCGACTATTCCAAGCTATCCTTAAGCCAACTTCAAGTGTACGACCTGCATGTGTCCACGTCCCTCAAAGCACCTATACCTGGGTAGTTTTGGAAACACCCAGAAAAGTAGGAAACCAAAATATAAATCAGCAAAAGTTGAGTGTGTACATAAGATAATTAACTAGGCATTATTTGATACATTAGTAAGTGGATGTTCCCATCAAAAGGGGGATATTAAAATTAGGTAAGCTTCAAGGAGAAGTAATAAGAGAATGAATTTCCAAAAGAATGAGGCATATAAATAAACAAGTGAAATAACAAATCTTGCCATTATAAATCATCGGTATCACAACAAATATTTACATGCATATATATTTGACTAAAGTAACTATAATAGGGCCAAGACACCACTGAGTCATTGACATAAGTATAAATGGGTGGAAGTAGGGCACCCTTGGCGGAAGTAGCACACATCTATATATAAAAAAGGTGGAAGTAGCACACCCCGGGCAGAAGTAGTGCGCCCTAATAGTTACGCATAAGCGTCTACGATAGTTAAACTAGTCGAATTATCTAACATGCATAAATAGAGTGGCAATATATACCTTTCACAAGCATGTGGCATGATTTAAGAACAATAGCAGATGGGGTCATTAACCCAATTCAACATGATAGTAATTTCAAAAGAATAATAATAAATCCAATTGAAAGTATATGAATTGTCCAACAAATAGAATAAGAGCAAGTATTTCAAAAGATGCCTCATTATGGGAAAATTTAGTCATATAAATGCCCAGTTATAAATAGGGAGGAGTACATACCTTCAGTCCTATGCAAGTCAATTAAGAGGGGGGCACCTAGGATTGAATCAAGAGTCTACACCACCTAGGCATAAAAGTATTCTTAAGTCAATATTTATTTTATACAATCATTAATACTTCTAAACACTCCCCCGGAGATCTTAGAATTGGGTCTTGTCACCAAGGTTAATAAATCGAAAACTCTACCGATTTTGAAAGAACACATTCCTGCACAAATAAGCCTCTAGTCTTACAGTTGATTGACTTTATCTTAATAATTCCAGGTCCATTACGGTATGCCCAAAAAGCAACAGAATTGCCACATAAAGTAATTCATCTTTTATGACTTCTAAAGCTTCGGTGTCAACGACTCAACAAGTACGCAGACTGCTATGTAAAACGCAGCAGGAGAAATCCCTGTGTAAGTCCGAATCGTAATCTAGACTACTGGAATAGTGAGGGAGGTCATTAAGGTCCCTTACGGAAATACTCAATCAATGGCAAGGAAGATGACTGTACATCTGTAGTATTGACAAAGAATAGTAGTCCCGGCTATAACAGGGAATCTCGATCGGTAAACGAAGAAAGCCACCAGGTCTACGGAACTGTTGATTTAGCTCAGAACGCAAGTCAGATAAACAATCACAGAATCAAAGCTTTCCAAGGCACACACACCGCTGGTCCTCCCAGACTGACCGGACACCAGAACACGAAATAGAAATGGAGTGTATCCTTGGATCACTCTGGCGACAATTAATGACGGAACCCAATCGGAAACAACAAAATACGATTGATCACTGTAGTTTAACCCACACGCCCACACGATTCCCTGAGTTTCCGTGAGTATCAGGCACGACTACTGGGTCAGTGAACCAAGCACCTGCCCTAGCAATGGATGATTGCAATGAGACAAGAACACTGGATTACAACAAATGATTGGGACGGAAGGTCACTAACAACAAGCATCTACTGCCTCAGATACATCCTGTGACCCCGTCACGTATAGGGAGAAGCTTCCGGTCAAAGAACCCTGTCCCACGTTGCCTGGCCACGAATTGGCACAAGAAGCATAACAAAATTCACGGCAAGAAGACATCCACTCAACTGACCACGATCAAGGTGCTTAGATCCAATAGGCAAGTACAGTCGCAATCGTTAACAACATCAAATATGTGTCAATCGAAGTAAATCACCCAAACACCCTGTATCTGAAATTATCACTTGAACATATAATTTCCATCTTCGAAGATGCTGGCACAGAATGAGCAAGGAGCCACCGAATCACCGGAACGAATCACGGAGAAAACAAGAACGAATAAGTAGAAATCATCTAAACTAATGTGGCGCTGGGCCTGAAAGCTAGGCGAGCATCGAGACTTCTTTATACACCCTGTCGGTGAGGTCCTTCAGAATAGAAACATGGTATTTGCCGACCCAAGAGTCAGGACCCATAAGGAGCCGTTTGAGAACAGGCAGAAGACGTATATAGACCAAGGATTGTGCCATTACCTTTGATTTGAGCCAGGGATGAGAAAGGAGGTGTCCCTTCAGGTTTCCTTGTCAGAAATGACAGCCGTGCCGGCACGAGTAGGCAGTGACATCCAAGGAGAATTGGATTTAGGGAACTCATGAGGACCTACTGATACCTCCCCACGGATGTTCTGACGACAAATGGAGTAAAGAAGGCAATGTTGTGCGGCATTTTGGAGAGGGGGTTTTGCAGCCAACTGATCGGTCTTTGGGCGTTTTGCGGCTAGGGCATTACAGGCCCCATTTTAGGGATCGCTCGGACCATTTTGCTCGCCAGAAGTATTTTTGGCGATGAAGCGAGCAATGAAAGCGTGGAGTGGAGGCGATCGGTGGGAGAGGGACTGTAACGCATGTTCCCAGTTCGTGTGGAAGGAAGACGGAGCCTTGCACCCGCTCTCAGTGTACTCTCTTAAAATCGAAATATTAATAAGTTGTTGAACCTTGGTCAATTAACGTGACGAATGAAATCAAAGTATTAAAGGCCACCTCATATATTCTCCTTCAAAGCAATAAAAGGGTACAAGTAAAAGGCTGACTCTTAAACTGTCAAGGTACATAATCTGATCCATACATCTATATCAAATATGTTAGGCATTAATACTAATAAAGGGGTGTTAATTAGCCTAATAAAAGGATAATTTATTTTCTATATTGTTAAAATAGTCTATGGGTATTTTCTACTCATAAAATCTCTGTCTCTTGGGTAAAAGAGGGTGTTACATCTGATATGGCCTTGCTCTCCATAATATGTGAATTAAATTTCCAAAATTCCTCAATGTCACTATCATGTATGATTATGTAAATGGGTGGTGATATAAAGTCTAAATTATCCTAAGATTATTTTCAGAGTCGAAATTACTACTCAACAAAGTTTAAGAGAAATTGAATTTAAGTTTTTTTAGGGAAAAGGAAAACAAAGGTGATACCTAGATTTGAGTTCGTTACAGAACACCACCCCTTAAAGAGGATTTCGTCCCCGAAATCCACCAAGCTACAACTCAAAATACTAAGTTGTAATTTTCTAACCAATTATAAATTTCTAATTCACTAGACAGTTAATATAGGGGTCCTAGCATAACATAGTCACATACCAATTGTATGCAGAACCCAATGTGAATTTACATTACTTTATCCATCACATCTTATTATCTTCTCATATCATGAATTGGTCTAGGAAATTTATACTAAGATTGAGGATGATATCATCAATTTTAGTTTTTTTTCTACATAATTAAGGAGGTTTGTCCATCATACTATTATAATGTTTCGTATCCCTTTCATTAACAATTGCTGATGCTAATAGCCATTGATTTCAATTATTCATTAATTTAAGTTACAGACCTAAGTGTACAAGGCTCCATCCCTTAAAAGGACAAATCTAACCATACATAGAGTTGAGAGAGGTAGCAGACAAGAATATAGCCATTATATTTATTCTTTATATCTAGGGTCGGAAAGTTGAACCTACAAATAATGATTTCTACACTAAGGCCTATCTACTACTACAACTTCTTTGTTGTGGTGACTTGGTTCCAAAATCATCGATGAAATCTGAAAAAGTTTTTTTTAAATATAATATAACAACAAAAATAAGTTTGACGATGGAAACCTTACGTTGGAAATCCAAAATGGCGCCAAAATCAACCCGAGAACCAAGTCGACCACATCTTAACTTCACTTCACGTTTGCAAGCGAGGCTTCTCTAAGTTCTAGATTAGGAAGGGGAAAATAGGTCTCTTCGAGCATGCAATTAACTTCTAGTAGGTCCTACTAGGCATGACCTTCATTATTCCATCATTCTCTTAATCATGACCTAGGACGTCATATCCCAGAACATAATTTATTTATAAGATCATGAAACCATAATAAGAAGGGATTAGGGTCTCTACTAACTTTGTTGGTTTACATCTATGGTAGCATTACAAGATCAAGCAATCTAGATAGTCAAACTACTCCTCATCTCACAAATCTGGTAAACTAGTTGCATAGTGTTGTAGAAAGGGTTGTCAACTCTTTAAGGATCAATCCTAGAGGTACCTATATCACATCACCTAAGTGTCAGTGAAAATCCAAATTTTAAAGAAAAGGAGTATCCACTATATCTTCCAAACATGACTATGCCTCAATATGTCCTCCGAGAAAAAAAATATTGCATATAGTTTTACTATTTGATCCATATATGTGGTCTGTCCTACCTTATGGGTATGTGAGGGATGAAATCCCAAGGAATGCTACTCGAAGCCTATATCTTCAATCAACAAACCCTCATTTATTTATGAGATATCATAAATTTATCTAGGATAGTAGCCAACCCTTGGATGGCGAGTTTCAAGCAAAACTATGTTGAGATAACTCCACGTTGCAGGAAAGACAAGCCTGACCTTAAAGGATCTAGTTCATTTCATCATGGGCTATCATCGAACATAAAAAATAATCTAAACTCATGTCAATACTCTAGCTTGTATCTATGCATGCTCAGTCCACCAATGTGTGTATCATATGCATGCATGAAAACAACAAAAACAAAAGGTTTAATGACTTGTACTAAGGTTGCACACAATTATGTGAGTTCAAGTCAACCTACTCTCTATAGTAGATGAATTGTGCTCCCTAAGGCGGGAGGTAGAGGCTAATTCCTAGGGGAGTCAACCTTTGTGTATAGAAAATTATACCTATAATGGGAGGGTAGGATTGATAAGAGTTTACCCAAAACTAGGTCACCCACATACTCTTTTTGGTATACATATATACCACCAAATTGGATAGAGGGTAAAACCCTAATTGGTAATCACAATTCAGATTTAGGTTTGACAACAACCCCTAAAGGGTCATCTACCTACTATGGAACAATCTCGGATAACTTGAAATAGTCTAGTTACCGACTGCTTAGGCTCTGATACCATTATGTAAAGAGTGCAACCCGATAGAGGGCCCAATCAATGGTAAAAAAATATGAGCCATGAAATAATTAAGCAGAGAAAAACATAACTATTTACAAAGTTATAAAATATTCTCATGTACATAACTTTCTGACCCTAAGGGTGGTACATAAAAAGGAAATACTAAGACTATGTTTCATAAGAGTCCCCGATACAGAGGGAAACTCAGCTATTCCAAGCTATCCTTAAGCCAACTTCAAGTGTACGACCTGCATGTGTCCACGTCCCTCAAAGCACCTATAACTGGGTAGTTTTGGGAACACCCAGAAAAGTAGGAAAAAAAGATATAAATAAGCAAAAGCTGAGTGTGTACATAAGAGAATTAACTAGGCATTATTCGATACATTTGTAAGTGGATGTTACCATCAAAAGGGGGATATTAAAATTAGGTAAGCTTCAAGGAGAAGTAACAAGAGAATGAATTTCCAAAAGAATGAGGCATATAAAAAAAAGCGAAATAACAAATCTTGCCATTATAAATCATCAATATCACAACAAATATTTACATGTAGATATATTTGACTAAAGTAACTATAATAGGGCCAAGACACCACTGAGTCATTGACCTAAGTAAAAATGGGTGGAAGTAGCACACCCTAGGCGGAAGTAGCACGCCTCTGTATATAAAAAAGGTGGAAGTAGCACACCCCAGGTAGAAGTAGCGTGCCCTAATGGTTACGCATAAGCGTCTACGCTAGTTAAACTAGTCGAATTATCTAACATGCATAAATAGAGTGGCAAGATATACCTTTCGCAAGCATGTGGCATGATTTAAGAACAATAGTAGATGGGGTCATTAACCCAATTCAACATGAAAGTAATTTCAAAAGAATAATAATAAACCCAACTAGAAAGTATATGAATTGTCCAATAAATAGAATAAGAGCAAGTATTTCAAAAGATGCCTCATTATGGGATAATTTAGTCATATAAATGCCCAGTTATAAATAGGGATTAATACATACCTTCAATCCTATGCAAGTCAATTAAGAGGGGGCACCTAGGATTGAATCAAGAGTCTACACCACCTAGGCATAAAAGTATTCTTAAGTCAATATATATTTTATACAATCATTAATAATTCTAAACACTCCCCCGAAGATCTTAGAATTGGGTCTTGTCACCAAGGTTAATAAATCAGAAACTCTACCGATTTTGAAAGAACACATTCCTGCACAAATAAGCCTCTAGTCTTACAGTTGATTGACTTTATCTTAACAATTCCAGGTCTATTACGGTATGCCCAAAAAGCAACAGAATTGTCACATAAAGTAATTCATCTTTTATGACTCCTAAAGCTTGTGTCAATGACTCAACAAGTAGGCAGACTGCTATGTAAAACGCAGCAGGAGAAATCCCTGTAAGGCTGAATCGTAATCTAGACTACTGGAATAGTGAGGGAGGTCATTAAGGTCCCTTACAACAATACTCAATCAATGGCAAGGAAAACGACTGTACATATGTAGTATTGACAAAGAATAGTAGTCCCGACTATAGCAGGGAATCTCGATCGGCAAACGAAGAAAGCCACTAGGTCTACGAAACTGATGGTTCAGCTCAGAACGCAAGTCAGATAAACAATCACAGAATCGAAGCTTTCCAAGGCACACACGCCGCTGGTCCTCCCAGGCTGACCGGACACTAGAACACGAAATAGAAATGGAGTCGAATCTTTGGATCACTCTGGCGACAATTAATGACGAAACCCAATCGGAAACAACCAAATACGATTGATCACTATCGTTTAACCCACACGCCCACATGATTCCCTGAGTTTCTGCGAGTATCAGGCACGACTACCGGGTCAGTGAACCAAGCACCTGCCCCAGCAATGGCTGATTGCAACGAGACAAGAACACTGGATTACAACAAATGATTGGAACAGAAGGTCACTCACAACAAGCATCTACTACCTCAGATACATCCTGTTACCCCGTCACATACAGGGAGAAGCTTCCGGTCAAAGAACCCATACCCTGTCCCACGTTGCCTGGCCACGAATTGGCACATGAAGCAGAACAAAATTCACGGCAAGAAGACATCCACTCAACTGACCGCGATCAAGGTGCTTAGATCCAATAGGCAAGTACACTAACAATCATTAACAACATCAAATTGTGTCAATCGAAGTAAATCACCGAGACACCATGTATCTGAAATTGAAACTTGAACAAATAATTGCCATCTTCGACGATGCCGGCACAGAATGAGCAAGGAGCCACCGAATCACCAGAACGAATCACGGCGAAAACAAGAACGAATAAGTAGAAATCATCTAAACTAATGTGGCGCTGGGCCTGAAAGCTAGGCGAGCATCGGGACTTCTTCATACACCCTGCCGGTGAGGTCCTTAAGAATAGAAACATGGTCTTTTTCCGACCCAAGAGTCAGGACCCATAAGGAGCGGTTTGAGAACAGGCAAAAAACGTATATAGACCAAGGATTGTGCCATTACCTTCGATTTGAGCCAGGGATGAGCAAGGAGGTGTCCCTTCGGGTTTCCTCATCAGAAACGACAGCCGCGCCGACACGATTAGGCAGTGACATCCAAGGAGAATTGGGTGTAGGGAACTCACAAGGACCTACATATACCTCCCCATGGATGTTCCGACGACGAATGGAGTAAATAAGGCAATGTTGTGCGGAGTTTTGGAGAGGGGGTTTTGCAGCCAACTGATCTGTCTTTGGGTGTTTTGCGGCTAGGGCATTACAAGCCCCGTTTTAGGGATCGCTCGAACCGTTTCGCTCCCAAGATGTATTTCTAGCGATGAAGCGAGCAATGAAAGCGTGGAGTGGAGGCGATCGGTGGGAGAGGGACTGTAATGCAGTTCGTGCGGAAGGAAGATGGAGCCTTGCCCCCACTCTCAGTGTACTCTCTTAAAATAAAAAATTAATAGGTTGTTGAACCTTGGTCAATTAAAGTGACAAATGAAATTAAAGTATTAAAGGCCACCTCATATATTCTCCTTTAAAGTAATAAAAGGGTACAATTAATCCTCTTTTAGACTCCTAATTTCGTAGGCTGACTCTTAAACTGTCAAGGTAAATAATCTGACCCCATACATCCATATCAAATATGTTAGGCATTAATACTAATAAAGGGGTGTTAATTAGCCTAATAAAGGATAATTTATTTTCTATATTGTTAAAATAGTCTCTGGATATTTTCTACTCATAAAATCTCTCTCTCTAGTGTTAAAGAGGGTATTACATCTGTAAATGGGTGGTGATCTAAAGTCTAAATTATCCTAAGATTTTTTTCAGAGTCGAAATTACTACTCAACAAAGTTTAAGAGAAATTGAATTTAAATTTTTTTTAGGGAAAAGGAAAACAGAGGTGATACCTATATTTGAGTTCGTTACAATACGACTACAAAATAATATAAAAATGTTGAATATCAAGCATATGCTTTTATTTGGTTATGTAATTTGAAACCTGCATTTTTATTTATAAGTGTTTGACAAAATGGTACAATAAATTAAATGATGGATCAAAAAAGTAAGGCATACCGGAAAAGATGCATGAAACATAGAATCATCGCTATCATAATAAGCCTCAGTCTCAACTATGTTGGGGCTGGCTATGTGGATCCTTTATTTCCATTCACCTCTATCATGGGTCATATTCTGGTCGAGATGTGGGGATTCAAAGTCTCTCTTTTTAAGCTCTTCCCATATTAATTTAGGTCTTCCTCTTCTTCTATTAATTGTGATTGACTCAATTGCAAAACTATAAGGGGCGAGATCACCTCTGTACTAAAATTTAAATGAAATACAAAACATCCACCTTTTTCTAAGAATAATAGACATTGTGGGATGCATGTATAATAATCCAAGTAAATAAGCATGATTTAGATACATGTAAAATGTCAATAGCAGCAAGAAGGAAACTCAATTATTACATTGCTTTTTAAACTCAGTTCATTACATGAGTTTTCTTGAAAGGAAAACTAAAAATAAAACTATTGGGATCTAGGAATTAGCAACCTAGACATCCTTGATCGCAAAACTGGTATCTACTCCTAAACTTGTTCTCCTTGGCCTTATTCAACACCTTGATCAAACCCTGGGTGGTTGGGAAAGCACCCAACAAAAGAAAGAAGCAATGTATGTGTAAAAATAATGAACAAGGACAAAAGATAAGAAATAACATGGAAATAATGGCTAAGATTTCATCATAAGATGAAGATGGTCAAAGGATGAGGCATAATCAAATAGACGCAAACCATAACAAGAAAAGTAATAAAAAGTTTGCATGCATGATTAATATTGACTACCTTAACTAAGTAGGGTTGAGGCACCTACCGGACCTCAACCAAATAGGTGAGGGATAGGAACACATTCTAGTCACCTATATATTATTTTATATTGGGGAGAGTAACACATTCCCTGGGGAAAATTTACACATGCCCTATCTATGGGTGGTTGTATAAAAGTATCACTATACTAGTTAAATAGTCGAATAAAATCGACGTGCTGAAAGAACTATGGAAAGTATAAGCATCAAATAGTAGAAACATGGCAATGGGGTACAAGACCCAATCAATAAATATCAAAACTGAATTTGAGTCAAATATAGCAAAGGAAATATCAAAAGAGAGACTAGGCTTCAATGAATGCCTCATTAGGGAAATTAGGTTAGGTTTTGCAAATATTCCCAACTTAAGGTGTAAGGATGCACATACCTCTCTTATTGAATCCTATTACTCACTTTCACCACTTTAATTGAGTCCAAGGTCCACTTTTCCTATTTTTAATGTATAATCATGTATTAGGGTTTTTCATATGCATTAATGTAAAGAAACCCTAACTTTTGGACTTTTTGAACAAAACCTTGATTAGACTCTGAAATCATCACCATTGATCTTATTAGGTTCTCCTGATTAAGAAAACATACAATTTTATCAATTTTGGAGTTATGATGATTAAAGTGTATTTTTGGTGATTTTTATGTATGAAAATCATTTTTGAAAAACACCTTTCGACAAAACTCAAAACCAAACCTGGAAAGTATTTTTAATAGAAAGATCACATTTTTTTTATTCTAAAACATATAAATTTTAATTTGTGGACAAAGGAATAAAAAGATATGATTTTAACAGTACCAACCTATCAAAAAATAGGAAAATACATGTAAGTGAAAAATCTCACGAGAAAAGGATAAGAGTGGGGCCGACCCGATGACTTGGTTCAATCAGGGGCAGCCAAGTCACGTGGTCCAAACTCGGCTTTGACCCAATCAAAACAAAAAAAAAATGATGATGAAAAGACCATATTACCCTTAAGCGTAAAACAAAAGAAAATAGAAAGCAAGAAGGGTAAGAGGGGAAATTGTAGAGGGGATTCATCCCCTTCGTTTGGTCACACCATGGCCAGTGAGTAGAAGCTCGAGAGGATTAGGAGAATTCACAACTAGTGAAGATTCATGAAAGTAACAACACATAAAGAAGGAGGGAGTATCACGAACATGTTGAACCAATCAATTTGAACCAAGGCGTCGAGGAGAGGAAGCAATAGCCGCCGCAAACCCTAACCTAAGAATCGGCTACTAACAGCAACTCCCACAACATGCACATGAATTGAGTGGATAGGATGATTAAGCAAAGAGAGACGAAGCACCTGATAGTCCTATTTATAGGTATGGGCAAGTATGTAGGGTTTTCCCAAGGTAACTGAGGTACCTTGGAGTTTAAGATTTAGGCATTTCTGAGATACACAACAAAATTGCATAAGTAAGGGATCATCTTGTGCGGAACTTGCTCATGAATCTGCTGGCAACAAAAATTTGAGAAAAGATCAATCACAGAGGGAGAAATCTGGATTTGTAAATATCCCTATCAGCAACCTGCTTGCCTTCATGGGCGTGAGGTAGAGGACAAATATGAGTCATCTGATCAATCAGCCTACGGTTCACAGTGCACGTGAAATAGAAAATAAAAGAAATCAGCTGTGTGACATTAAATGATAATCCTAAACCAATTCAAATAAAGTGATATATACATTTATTTAACCTTTTCTCACTCCTAAATTGAGGGTGCAAATGAAGCCCAAATCAATGAAAAATTGACACCTAGCTTATTTTTGATATGAGAATCTAAATATGCAATTAGATTTACCTTTTAAGAATTTTTGATTAGTTAAATAAGCTAAATCCTATTTTCTCTTTATTCCATCATTAGTGATTACAAGATTCTCCAAATTTGATAAAACTTCACCCAAAAGTCACATTAAGTGCATTGGATACGAATTTTTCATCAATTTTACATGTTGAAGTTTTTTGTATATTTATTTAGTGTTTTAAAGGTTCGACACACTTTCTCTCTCGTGATTTCACCTTTGAATCAAATATTCTCCAAATTGAGTGAAAATTCGCCAAAAGGCATATTTTAATGTGTAGATCACAAATTTGACATAAATTGTTACTTTTGGAGTCATTAATGATTTTATTTTCTATTTTTGAGATTTCTCCTATTTTCCCATTCAATTAATGCAATTATAATTACTAAATTTTCAAGAGTTGTGAAAGTTTTCACTCAAGCAAACTTGTACTCAAAGAAAATCAATTTTGACTTAGAATTATCTTTTGAATTCCTCTATTATGAATTTTAGGAAATTTACTCTTATTTTCACTTAATGGAAAAATTAACTCATTTAATGTCACCTTTTCTTAGTTTTAGAATTTTCTTTTCTTTTTCTTACATTGAAGGCCATAGAAACTTCTAGTTTGATTTTATTTTATCTTTAACCCTCTTAAGTAGGTATTTTGCAAAATAAACCCCTTTTATAAACTTTTACTGAGGTATTTGTGCATAATTCCTTATAATGTCATATATAGGGAACAAATGTAAACCAAACATTTATAATTTCCACTAATTCAAATCAAGGACATAAATGAAAGGAAAATCTTTGAAAAAGGCTAACATAAGATTGTACATAGATTTTAGTTTGTTACCACACTCCACCCATTAAAAAGGATTTTGCCCCCAAAATCTCATACAAAAAGAGGAGGTTGAGTACGCAACATATCATCTATAAGCTCCCAAGTGGTTTCTTCCAAACCATGACACTTTCATAAGACTTTCAGCAACTCAATATCCTTGTTCTTCAACTGCTTAACTTGGGAGTCAAGAATCTTCAAAGGTAACTCCTCATAAATCAGATTCTCTTGAATCTCCAAAGGTTTGATTGTGAGTACATGAGAAGAGTCCTTCACATACTTTCTTAGTACGGAGACATGAAACACATTATGGATCTTGTCATGGACAGGAGGAAGAGCTAAACGGTATGCACAATATCCAACCTTATCCAAGATCTCAATTTTTCAACCATAGCGGGGACTAAGGTTGTCTCTAACTTTAGATCTTCCAATAGAACATAGAGGCTTGAACTTCAATAAGGCATAGAAACCTACTAGGAAACTCGCATCACACCTCTTCTTGTCTGCATACATCTTTTGTCGATCTTGTGAAGTTTTTATATGCTTCTTGATCAACTGAACCTTCTCTATCATCATCTGCATGTCATCAGACTTCACCAGAGCACATTCTTGCACATCATCCCAGTGTAGCAGAGAATGACAAGGTTTTCCATATAAAGTTTCATAAGGTTGCATACCAATACTTGCTTGATAGCTATTGTTGTAAGCAAACTCAACCAATGGAAGATACATATCCCATGCACTTCCCCAGTCCATAACACAGGCACGAAGCAAATATTCTAGAATTTGCACCGTTCTTTTAGATTGACCATCTGTTTGTAGATGATAAGCCATAATGAAACGTAGGTCAGTTCCCATCTCTTCCTAAATCAGACTCCACAAATGAGAGGTAAACTTTGGGTCATGATCTGATACTATCACTTTAAGAACTTCATGCAGATGAATGATCCAATCCACATACTAATGAGCCATCTCATCAACCTTGTAAGTGGACTTGAAAGGCAAAAAGTGGGAAGACTTTTTAAGTCAATCAACCACTACCCATACTGCATCATAACCTTTCCTGATCTTAGGGAAACCAATGACGAAGTCCATAGTAATCTTCTCTCATTTCCATTCTAGAATCTCAAGCGGTTGTAGAAGACCACCAGGTCGTTGATGCTCTATCTTAACTTACTGGAAAGTCAAACACTTTGCAATAAACAGAGTGATATCCTTCTTCATATTCTTCCACCAAAAACTTGATTGCGGGTCCTTGTACATCTCAGTAGTACCAGGGTGTATAGTGTACTTAGACCCATGGGATTCTCTCAAAACCTTTTGTCACATGTTCCCAACTGCAGGTATCCACAACCTTTGTCAGAAACGAACAACACCATCCACTCCAACTAAAAAGTCAGATTGTCGCTTCTTAGATAAGGCCTTCATCTCATCAAGCTCAACACTTTCTAGTTGTGCAGCAAAAACTTTCGAGATCTAAGATGGTGTAAGACAAACTAGCCATGTGAACACACAACTTCTCGACATCTTCTTTATCATCAGGATGCGATTGACAATAAGAAACATACTCCAAATTCATAGCAGCACATGTTGCATCCTTCTTCTGACTCAAAGCATCAAAAACTACGTTTTCTTTACTGGGATGATAAGTTATGGTAATGTCATAGTCATTAAGGTATCCCATCCATCTTCACTGCCTCAGATTCAGATCCTTCTACATCAAAAGATACCTCAAGCTTTTATTCGAGAAGACTTCAAAGTTCACTCCATACGGATAGTTTCGCCATATTTTTAAAGCATGCAAAATAGCGGCTAGATCAAAATCATGTGTGGGCTAGTTCTCTTCATTAGGTTTCAACTGGCACAAAGCATAGGTGATCACCTGATCTTCTTACATCAAGATACACCCTAATCCTTGCTTAGAAGCATAAGTGAAAATGATGTAGGGTTTGCCTTCAATAGGTAACATAAGAACATGAACATATGTCAAACATCCTTTCAGCTTCTGATAACTGTCCTCACATTCCAGTGTCCACACAAACTTGACTTCTTTTCTTGTCAACTTTGTTAAAGGGAGAGATAACTCAGAAAACATATTGATAAACCTCCAACAGTAACCTACTGAACCAAGGAAACTATGGCTCTCAGATGGAATCTTTGGAGCTTTCCCCTTGGTCACAACTTCTACCTTTATAGGATCAACAACAATATGTTCGGTAGAAATCACATGACCTAGAAACATCACTTCCTTTATCCAGAACTCACACTTTGAGAATTTAGCATATAGTTGATTTTCTCTCAGTGTGTTCAACACAATTCACAGATGTTCACGATGTTGTTCTTCAGACATAGAGTAGACTAAGACATCATCGATGAACACCTCAAAAAATTAATCTAGGTAAGGATGAAACATTCAATTCATAAAGTCCATGAAAGTTGAATGGGAATTAGTCAAGCCGAAAGGCATGGTCAGAAACTCATAATGCATGTAACATGTTTTGAAAGCTATCTTCGGGACATATTCATCTTTCAGTCGCATCTGATAGTAGCCACTTCACAGATCTATCTTTGAGAACATAATGGCTGACTTCAGCTAGTCGAACAGGTCATTAATGCAAGGCAAATGATAATAGTTCTTTATCGTCACTTGATTAAGCATATGATAATCCATGAACATATGCAATGAACCATCCTTCTTCTTCACAAACAAGACAATGACTCCCTAAGTTGGAACACTAGGGCACACGAAACCCATGTCGAGAAGCTCCTGAAGCTGCATCTTAAGCTCGTTGAGTTTAGCGGGTGCCAAGCGATAAGGCGGATTTGAGATAGGCGTAGTTCCTGGTGCGAGCTCGATGGAAAACTCCACCTCATGAGTTGGGGGAAATCCAGGCAAGTCTTCAGGAAAGATATTAGGGAAGTTCGTCACCACTTCTATATGATCGAGAGTAGGAGGTGTGGCATCGAGGATGATAGAGGCTAAATATGCTCTACACCCTTGTGAGACAAGCTTTTTGGCTTTGATAGCAGAGATGATAAACTTCCGATCCTCTCGCTTCCTACCCTTGAAACACATCCTTCCCTCAACAAGATGTAACAAACTAACCCTTCAATTCTTCATAGAAGAAAACTGCCTTATACTTGTTCAACAAATCCATTCCCAGGATAATATCAAAGGCGGTCATGTCAAGCAAGATGAAATTTGAGGGAAACATCCTCCCAGAGATATAAAGGTCTACGATTAGGAGTTTGAGATAAGAAGAGAAGATCCTACCACTAGGGGCTTTAACATGTAGCACATGATCTATATATTCTGATTCTATCTCTAACATAGAAGCAAGCTGAGTTGATATGAAGGTATTTGATGAATTGGAATCGACGAGTGCTTTAACATGATGCATATTAAGATGTAAATTACCTTCGGTGACTTCATTATCTTCTCCAACATCTTCAACATTAAGAGCAAACACCCTACCATTTCACCTTTCCACAGGTGGTTGACGGCCTTGCTGGTTCTGATTATTATTGTTCCTTGGAGGCAGATTCTATCGTTGTTGCGACTATTGAGTAGGTTGTTGAGCTGGGGATTGTCCATGCTGAAGCTTGAGACAGTTAGTTCGGATGTGTCCAGCTTGGTCACACTCGTGGTAGATGGGTGTAGGTCAATCATCTCTACGGGGTTGACCATATTGCCAATAGGCACCTTCCAGGCAGGTGAGAACGGAAGCAATAGTTGGACTTGTCATGCCCTAGGTTTCCACCAACGTTCTTCCTTTTGTTGTTTTTGTTGTGCCTGGAAGATTGGAACCTAAGGTAAGAGTCTATCACCAACGCCTTGTCTACCATTTGTTAAAATATCAAAGGTAGACGAGGAATAAGGTTTCACCCATACTGTAGCTTAAACTCTCTAGGAAAAGAGTTGATCTTCTTTTGGCTCCAATATCCACAACATAGCGCTCCAGGAGGAAGAAACGTTGCACGTACTGGGAGATGCTCATGCTTCCCTGTCACAGACTATATAACTCTGCTTTCTTCCTCTTCTAATAGGTGGGGTAGAAGTACTTCTCGAGGAACAATTTTAGGAACTGCTCCCAGTTCATACTTGAAGTATCACGTGTACGAGTCATACCCGTCCACCAAACCCATACTGGCCCATCCAACACATATGTTGCACATTGAACCTTCTGGTGAGTAGGACATGCCACACCCTTGAAGGTACGCGCCAAGGCAAAAACCCACTCATCAACCTTATCCACCATGTTTGGCTCACTGTCACCCTTGAAATATGGTGGTTGCATTTTGATGAAGTCCATAAGGGTGAATTCCTTCGTCTTAGCTGCAACAGCTGCAACATTGGAGAGTTTTCCCACAAGGGTGGTTGAGAGCAACTGACGCAACATGGTCAGCTCTTGTTCAGAGGTTAGAAGAGGTGTGCCTATAGGGGTCGTAGGGATTGTTCTGGTTGTTGAGGGAGTCATCAGAGTGTCCCAATTGTTGGTGTTGCCAGAGGAGCTACCGAAGAGGAGTTGTTCATGTTTCTAAAAAAACTCCCTTCCTAAAAGATAAGGGTATAACATAAGATAACCAGGAGTAGACAAAAAAGATATCTAAGGCTACTATTGCCTCTGGGCATACTATTTTGGACAGACAGTATCAGCTCAAGCCAGGAAGGTATCATATAGATCTAGGAGTCATCGTAAACCAAGCTAGTGGCACGGAGGAAAATCTTGCCAGCCCCCAGACCCTGATACTTTCTAGACACCTTTGCTTTCAACTTATGCCCTATTAGTTTCACAAAAAGCTCTGATACCATGCTGTAAAGAGGCGAGATCATCTCCTTACTAAAATTTAAAGGAAGTATAAAACATCCACCTTTTTCCAAGAATAATAAACATTATGGGATGCATGTATAATAATCCAAGTAAATAATCATGATTCAGATACATGTAAAATGTCAATAGCAACAGAAAAGAAACTAAGTTATTACATTGCTTTTTGAACTCAGTTCATACATGAGTTTTCTTGAAAGGAAAAACTGAAAAGAAAACTATTGGGATCTAGCAATTAGCAATCTAGACATCCTTGACAACAAAATTGATATCTACTCTTGAACTTGTTCGACACCTTCATAAAACTCTGGGTGGTTGGGAAAGCACCTAGCAAAAGAAAGTAGCAAGGTATGTGTCAAAATAATGAACAAGGACAAAAGATAAGAAATGACATGGAAATAAAGGCTACGATTTCATCATAAGATGAAGATGGTCAAAAGTATGAGGCATAATCAAATAGATGCTTTCTATAACAAGAAAAATAATAAAAGGTTTGGACACATGATCAATATTGACTACCTTAACTAAGTAGGATTGGAGCACCTACTAGACCTCAACCAAATAGGTGAGGGAGAGTAACACATTCTAGTCACCTATAAAATATTTTATATTGGGGAGAGTAACACATTCCCCTGGGCGAATTTACGCATGCCCTATTATGGGTGGTTGTACAAAAGTATCACTACACTAGTTAAATAGTCTAATAAAATCAACATGATAAATAATTATGGCAAGTATAAGAATCAAATAGTACAAACATGGTAGTGGGGTACAAGACCCAAGCAATAAATATCAAAACTGATTCTGAGGCAAATATAGCAAAAGAAATATCAAAAGAGAAATTAGAGTTCGATGAATGCCTCATTAGGGAAATTAGGCTAGGTTTTGCAAATATTCCTAACTTAAGGTGTAAGGATGCACCTACCTCTCTTATTGAATCCTATTACTCACTTTCACCACTTTAACCGAGTCCAAGGTTCACTTTTCCTATTTTAAATGTATAATCATGTATTAGGGTTTTTCATATGCATTAATGTAAAGAAACCCTATCTTTTGGAATTTTTGAACAAAACCCCAATTTAGACTCTAAAATTGTCACCATTATCATAGTAGGTTCTCCTGATTAAGAAAATATATAATTTTATCAATTTTGGAGTTATGATGACTAAAGTGTACTTTTGGTGATTTTTAAAATCATTTTTAGAAAAAATACCTTTAAATAAAACTCAAAACCAAACCTCAAAATATTTTTATTAGAAAGATAATATTTTTCCAATTCCAAAACATATTTATTTTTAAGTTTTCAAAAAAGGTATAAAAAGATACAATTTTATCAGTACCGACCAATCAGAAAATTAGGAAAATACATGTAAGTGAAAAATCTCGCAAGAAAAGGATAAGAGTGGGGCCAACCCGATGACTTGGCCTAATCAGGTGCAACCAAGTCACATGGTCCAACCGCATCTTTGACCCATTGAAAATAAACAAAATGATAGCAAAAAGACCATATGACCCCTAAGCGAAAAATAAAAGAAAACAAAAAGAAAGAAGGGGAAATCACATCAGGGATTCATCCCCTTTGTCTGGTCACTCCCTGGCCAACGAGAAGAAGCTCGATAGGATTAAGTGAATTCACAACTAGAGAAGATTCGTGAAAGTAACAACTCGAAAAGGAGGGGAGTATCACGAATCCACTGAACCAATTAGTTTGAACCAAGGCGTCGAGGAGAGGAAGAAATAGCCACCGTAAACCCTAACCCAAGAATCGACTACTGACGGAAACTCATACAATGTGCACATGAATTGAGTGGAGAGGATGATTAAGCAAAGAAAGACGAAGCATCTGGTAGTCCTATATATAGGTATGGGAAAGTATCTAGGGTTTTACCAAGGTGACCAAGGAACCTTGGAGTCCAAGATTTAGGCATTTCTGAGATACATGAAAAAATTGCACGAGTAAGGGATCATCTTCTGCGGAACTTGCTCATGAATTTGTTGGCAAAGAAAATTCGAGAAAAGATCCATCACTGAGAGAGAGATCTCGATTTGTAAATATCCCTGTCAACAACCTGCTTGCCTTCATGGGTGCGTGGTAGAGGACAAACCCGAGCCGACTGATCAACCATCCTACGGTCCACAGTGCACACGAAATCAAAAATAAAATAAATCAGCCGTGTGACATTAAATGATAATCCTAAACCGATTCAAATAAAGTTATATATACATGTATTTAACTTTTCTATCTCTCATAAATTGTGGGTGCAAACGAAACCCAAATTAATTAAAAATTGACACATGGCCTATTTTTGATACGAAAAATCTGAATACGCAATTAGATTTGCCTTTTGAGAACTTTTGATTTGTTAAATAAACTAAATCTGATTTTCTCTTTCTTCCATTATTAATGATTATAAGATTCTCCAAATTTGATAAAACTTTACCCACAAGTTAATTAAGTGCCTTGGATTCAAATTTCCATCAATTTTATATGTTGAAATTGTTTGTACATTTATTTAGTATTTTGAAGGCTCTACACACTTTCTCTCCCCTGATTTCACCTTTTAATCAAATATTCTCCAAATAGAGTGAAAATTCACCCAAAGGTATATTTTAATGTGTAGATCACAAATTTGGCATTAGTTGTTACTTTTGGAGTCATAATTAATTTTATTTTATATTTTTGATATTTCTCCTATGTTCTCATTCAGTTAATGTAATTATAATTACTAATTTTTCAAGAGTTGTGATAGTTTTCACTCAAGCAAATTTGTACTCAAAGAAAACAAATTTAGACTTCAAATTATCTTTTGAATTTCCCTTTTATAGATTTTAGGCAATTTACTCTTATTTTCACTTAATGGAAAAATTAACTCATTTTATGTCACATTTTCTTAGTTTTTAGATTTTCTTTTCTTTTTCTTATACAAAAAGGCCATAGAAACTTCTAGTTCAATTTTATTTTATCCTTATCCCTCTTAAGTGGATATTTTGCAAATTAAACTCCTTTTATAAACTTTTACTAAGGTATTTGTGCATAAATCCTTATAATGTCAAATATAGGGAACAAATGTACACCAACCATTTATAATTTCTACTAATTCAACATCAAGGACCGAAATGAAAGGAAAAGCTTAGAAAAGCTCGGGGCCCCTCACAAAGGGTCCCGAGTTCGACTCTCGATGGAAGCGCTGCTCGGAAATGAATTTCCCGCAGCGTCAGCCGGCCTCTGATGCGACTTATTGAGATGCCAGTGTGCGGGCGCACGGGTCTCCCGGGTTTATCATCCCTGCTATCTGGGCCTCCGCCTAGGGGGTGGGTTTTCCCCAGCAATAAAAAAAGATTGTACATGGATTTCAGTTCATTACAACACTCCACCCGTTAAAAAGAATTTTGTCCCTAAAATCTCATACAAAAAGAGAAGGTTGAGTACGCAACATCTCATCTCAAAGCTCCCAAGTAGTTCTTCCAAACTATGATACTACCATAAGACTTTCACTGACTCAATCTCCTTGTTCTTCAACTGTTTAACTCAGGAGTCGAGAATCTTCACATGTAACTCCTTATAAGTCAGATTCTCTTGAAACTCCAAAGGTTCGATTGTGAGTACATAATCATAAATTCTATAATTTTGTTAAATAATAATAATAATAATAATTATAACAATAATAATAATAATTTACTTTGATTAAAGTTGAATGGACTGGATTCATCATTCCGGATTTGACTCGAATTGAGAAAATCATAACCAAAAACTGACTTGGTCTCAATTTAGACACCAATGTCCAAAAACTCGATCTGTATGGATAAAATCCAAAATAGAATCGGTTTTCTATAGGTCGGAAATGAGGTTTGTATTTCTGGACAAAATTTGGCAACCTTTAGACTATTAATGAAGCGTACACCAACTATTGGGACCGAGCGTGGCGTACTTTTCTGAAATGGAGGCCTGAATCTGGGATGGAAAATAGGCTCCATATGGTTGTCTGTAAGGATTTAAATATGTAATCGGGCGACGTCATTCGCCTCCTACTGTTCCCTCGTCAGCACGCCTTTTTCAGGATAAGATAAACAAACGGAGGCCTCTTTATGAACAGAAGCTATGGTGCGCAGTCGGACTCAAATGCCCCCGAGTGGCTCCCGTATGGCCGTATCCGAGGTCCAGAAAACACCGTATGGGACGATGGCCGGTCGAGGAATGGCAAACTCGGAATCTCATCTCGGCCCGCAATCCACAAACTGTGGGGGAAGCCCGCCTGCCTCAGCCTACGGGTTTCGTTGTTTTCTCGGAGGGGATACCATCAACATTCACCCAAGTTCTTTTGATAACTCCAGGTCTTTGCTGGGGCTGCCTATAAAAAGGGACAGTCAGTGTTCCACAAAGAATAATCACTCGGAAAGTATCGAGAAAGCAACTAAGCAAGTAGTAGCCTCTTATACATTCAGATCTCCACTTTAATTTCATCACTCGGCTAACCCAGGCAACGAGTTTACATCCAAGGAAGCAGGTAGCTAGCTAGCCAGTAACTAGTACAAGAGCTCGGTAGCAATGGCCACAGTAAGCCGAAAGTCCTTGGACCAGAAGCTGGCTCTTGCGAGGAGGTGTTCTCACGAGGGCATAGTCGCCGGAGTAAAGGCGGCAGTGGTGGCCACCGTAGCATCTGCCGTGCCCACCGTAAGTACATCAGTGTATTCCTCTGCTTTCCCAGGCACACCCTCGCAGAGCTGAATCTTAACTGACAATAATCTTCACTGGTTTAAATGCATGCAGTTGGCTAGTGTGAGGATGCTGCCATGGGCGAAGGCCAATCTCAACCCCACCGCCCAAGCTCTCATCGTCTCCACTGGTATGTGCCCCTGCTCTGGGCTATATTTGACTTCTACCAAAGAGTCGTCACCACACTCTCTTCTCTAATCCATAAATACTGTCTTGTTCCTTTGATCAGCTGCTGGGATGGCCTACTTCATAGTTGCCGACAGGACCGTAATGAAAACCGCTAGGAGGAACTCCTTTGCCGATCAGTATCCCAACATCTCAGCCTGAACCTTAAGAAATTGGTGGCATCCAACGACTTTTACGAACAAAATGAAAAAAATCTCCCCATCACGAACGGACATCCATGGTTCAGTGTTGCGCACCATCGTGGATGATTAGGAGTTGAGAAATGTGCATTTATTGTACTCTTTTCTTCTTCTTTTTGTGTAAATGAATTAATCAATATATCCAATGAACCACAGGTTCAATTTCATGCTCAAGCTCAATCTTAGCCTAGATGAAAATTGCATGCAACTTGTAACGAGTTATACCACTTATCCAATAAAAGAAAAGACAAATGACAAGATGATGATTACATCTCTAAATAACTATTCCATTTTCTTTCACTGCCATACTTTGCTTGGTAGAAAAGCTCACAAGGCTGTTACGACCAATTCAGCCCTTCATCTGCCCTTGAAATATATACCCCAATTTATTCAGAAATTATTTTGTAACTTCTAAACAATAATACTTTTTCTGCCAGCAGTACAACTCACTATACGGTTCAAGCCCCTCAACCACTCTGTGTCCCCATCACATAAACTTCTATACAGTACCCCCATATCTGCATGCTAACTTCTAGCAAAGCCTGTAATATCTTCTAAATTTGTTGAAAAGTCCATAAGTTGAATGCAACGAATACATTTATCTTTGGATTTATCATTACCATAAATAGTACCTTTTACTTATTATTTTTTAATATAGCAAAACCACAAGGGACGTGACACCACGATATTATAGGTCGGGTGGCTCAGCTATCTTAGTACAATAGGGCATGGGGAATTTTGTAGTTTCTTTTTAAAATATAATATTTCTCTGCGATAAAATTATATGTTTAGCGATGTACTCAGTCGGACTTGGGTCCTGTATTGCCAGAAGTATTTCCCGTTAAGCTTAACATAATTCGCAAGACTCCATCAAAGGGAAACACAGTGTTGCAGAAAGTTGATAGCGATAACTGTTAAGATATTACGAGATGGAAAAAAAAAACACGATAAGGAAAAAAAAATACAATTTATATGTATTATCCAAGCAGAAAAGAGACAAATCTATGACAAAAAGGATGTCATTGCACTGCTACTTTCTAAAAAAATGTTTCATTCTCTGCTTTTATTTTTTAATATTATATATAGACAGAAGTCATTTCAATCTTATATATACAAATAGTTGGATGAAGATCTTCTAATCGTCTGACGTTTTATTTTTCGTAGATCCTCTTTGTAAAACTGGTTTCACTAAGGGCTCGTTTGGTTTGCTGAATTTTCAAGAATCCTGCATTTATATCATCCTGTATTTGCAAAATACTGCATTGTCAAAATCCCGCAAATACAAATTTTATGTTTGGTTTTCCGGATTTGTAAAATACATGATTTAATTTTTTTTTTGTCCACGGACCAACCACACTTGGATTTTGGCATCCGGGAGAATTTTGATGGATACCAAGATGCGGGATTCCTATTATGTTCGGAATTCCCGGGATTAGTCTTGTTTCTAAAATCCTGTAAACCAAACATAAACTTTCTGCAAATTGATGCCAAAATACAATCAAATACCGTAAAATCCAATAAACCAAACATGCCCTAAGACGCCCCACGCTGTTGTGGGATGCACAGTCGCAAGGTGTTGTGATGGAGGGGAGCTACCTTTTACCCTCCCCACTGTACTCTTCTAATCTCTCTACGGATTGAAAAATGAGAGGTCTATGTATACCGAATTCAACTATTATCTGAAAAGGTAGATAAAAGAGGAAATAAAATAATAAGAAAACTCAATCGACTTGCGGACTTGGGACCCTTATAAAACCATTGCACCGTCCATTAGTGAGGGACATGGCAAGCATGCAACCAAAAATAGTGGGCGCTGCTGGGCGCACACCATACCAATAATAATGGAGCACAGGTCCCTTCTGTTTTGTACCTTTCCGGCCTTGCCGTCGTGCTCCATCAAATGCACGGAGACACGTTTCTTGCTCTTGGTTCGAGATCCAATCCGTTTGCAACAGCACCTAGGCTACCTGATTTACTTGCATATTGAGGTTGAGCACAAGGGAAAAGGGGTCCATCCTTCCCACCGTTTCGCCCTCTGCACCGTCGGGTTTACTGCAGGATAACAGTCACAAGGATTGAAAAATTAGAGAACATAACATCGTGGAACCAACTCACATGGAACATGGCTGCCTCCATTATAATATGATCCATTCCAATATACTGTAGTCATGCAACGAAGTGCCATGCTTGTGGTTTTTTTATTTTTTATTTTCTTCCCAAGAAATACAGGGGAATTTCATTCATCGCGTTCCCAACAAGTAAAGAAAAGAAATACATATTTATTGGATCCAAATTCAACAAAAAGATGGATCTCCAGCAACCCACCCAGTTAAAATGCTATGAGTTCTACGCTCTATAAAAATAGAACAACCACATCCCCCATTGTACTCACTCACAAAATCTACTGACTCAAAATATGTGTCTATGTATATATCTACTTGTCTAATCACTACGTTTATATTTGCTGGTGAGCTTAATTCTTCTCAAATAAGCCAAGCACCAGCTCTCCAGTCTGTATACACCTATGACCGGTGGCGGCATCTCTGCCAACCGGCTGGAGTTGTAACGCTCAATGCGACGTGTGTCGTATTCTGTTAATCTGTATGATAACCTATTCGTTTCTCTGTACACATACCTACAATCACCAGCCTAATTCGCAAAAAAGAGCAGATATTGTTGAAACACTTTTTGTGTTTCCAGGGAGGGGGTGCCAACCCACATACGATCCTAACAATTCTATGACCATCTATCTCCTTTGGCACCCATGCTCCAAGCTCTAACAACCTCCAACCCCACCTCAATCTCATCTAACTTGCCCTTCGAGTAGTTAGACGACCTAGTTGCCTCTTTTACGAGACCATTGTGAATCCTAAGAAATGCACGTATAGCTGTACTTCAACCCCCCAGATGGCAGATCCTCCAACTAAGACTCCCTATATTCAATTTGGTGGACCAAGCAGAGGTCTCTCCCTTCTAGCCTCCCTCAGGATTTTCATCCTAGTTTCCCTCATGAGTTCAGATTCTTCCATCTAGCCTCCAAGTATATGGAACCCCCAAATCTCTTAAAGTTTTTATGTTGCATTATGGTTCTAAAGATGTATGATGCCTTCTCCAAACCTTGTACTGTCCATCCTTCGACCATCATATCTACTCGCACACCCCTCGCTCCAGATGGACCAAGAAGCACTAAAGGAAAAAGATTTCTTGCTATGCCTAGTCAACTCGGCTCTTTTGTTCTAGACCAAGCATATCTAAGAGTTGAACCTATTGATCCATGTGTTGCGAGGCTATCATATTCCCGCTAGTCTTTACTTTTATCCCAAACCATAACCGCTACATCTCCTCCTAAGAAGAGGTGTTCCATGGAATTGACCCCACCCTCCTTACAACACCCACAATGAGAGATTGTTGAATATTGCATGATCTAACCCTAGGCTCGCAATGAGAGACTATTTGAATTTTGGGTTCCAAGCTCCGTCTCAGTCCATAAGGATTGTGATCATTAGTTTTGGGTCGGGCACTACATCCTCTTTGTTCCATAGGGTTGTGTGGTTGTAAGTCCACCTGGTTGTCCAATAAGGCATTGTCTCCAGCTCACACTTCCCATCAAATATTTTCATAACATGAAGGAAGAATTCCCATACTCACTTCTAGAAGATAAAATCCTTCATGTTTCTCTTAAGAAAGCATGGTCTATCTATGCTAAAACTCCAATAATTCTTCTCATATTTACTCCTAGAGAAGGTGGCCCAAATAAGTGACCCAGTTAAAAGGTTCCATGCTTCCTTCACCGACAGGGCATAAAATCTATCTCTAAGTGCATGGATCCCTAAGCTTTCCTCCTCAAGAGGATTTCAAATCTTGTCATCCTATCCGATACCTCCTTGCATGTACCTCTCTAGATGCCCATAGTAATTTTTCATCATCCTCTCAATCACTCTTAGAATCAATAGTGAGATTGAGCATGCTGCCAAATTGTGGAGAAATATATCAATCAAGTTAATGTCAACCTACCCAATAATGAAAAGATTGACATCGAATGAGGGAAGTATGTTGGTAGCTCTATCGAATAGGTTGTCACAATATCTAACTTGAATCCAACCTAGAATGAGGCATACCCCAAGATAGATGATAAAGCTAGAGAAACAACTACAACCCCAAGCATCTTGAAAGAGTCGAACCATATTCAACATCAGGAATCCTACTATAATGTCTAATTTTCCTCTATTCATATTATACCATGATGCTCTCTCATAGTCACTAATGAGTTCTTGGATACCTCTTATCGTGTTTCCCCTCAGAACGACAAAAGAGATAGGGTCATATGTAAACATAAGGTGTGGTGATGCATAACCTGAGCCCCTAGTGATGAATCTATCTATTCTATCTATACTCATGCCTCTCTTTACATGTCTTAACCTCTTGGTCCAAAATAAAGATGACAAGGGATAATGGGTAAGCTTGTCTATGCCCTTAGATGTTGGAAAAAATCCCCTGAATTCCCATTAATGGAAATTGATAATCATGGAAGACAAACTAGGATCATGACACATGCTCAGATGCCTCTTGAGAAGCCAAAGGCTATGAAAATACTCTATAATAAGGACCACTCTATATAAAGCCTTGGACATATCCTTTGAATACCACATTCTTTGATGTTGGGGTCTTCATTAAGGTCATGTATGAGCTCCTGGGCAAATTTTATATTATCCAATCATGGATCCCAAAATTTCTCAGGTTCTCACACTTAGAGAAACATTAAAAGATCAATTCCTTTTCTTTTGAATAACTCAAGGAAGGCAATCATATTCGATTGGACACAAAAGTTTGGACTGAAGCATGGGTAGGAGAGGGTCATAAACCCATCCTCAGACCACAACGTTCAATTCCAGAGAACATCATAGACCTGAAAGTGTCCCGTCTAGTCACCGGAGAAGGGAAATGGGATACTAGCTTCTTACATCACTAGTTCTTTGATTCCACTACTTAAGATATTCTTCGTATGTCTGCTCCCCACCACTCCTATGGAAATGATGACTTGGTATGGCTCCACTCAAAGGACGATGCCTTTACTTCAAGTTTAGTGTACAAATCCTCAGTGCCACCCTGGCCAACAATAATAACAATCACTATGAGGATATTTGGTCACTACCCTGCTCACAAAGGATGAAGACACACCTCTAAATGTGATTGAATGTAAAAACATACTAGGTTTGTATGTGATTGAATTAAAAACATACTAAGCAAGGAAGAATTAAAATGTGATTGAATGTAAAAACATACTAGGTTTGTATGTTCAGACCCCTCAAACTTATCATTCACCCTGTCCCTAGGGTGTTAGAGGATGAGGTTGATCTAGAACAAGCGAGTTAGTGTTGGTCTTTTAATAGTGCCCATTCATAGGTTAAGATCTTCATCGCGTATTGGCCTCAAAGATGGTGATAGTCATCATCTTGGTAGTGCTCCACTTTCTTACCTGACGTGTCTAGCATGTGCATCCAAAATAGAATGTAGAATCCATAGTCATTTGATAGACGTTCTTGTTGTGGGATCATGTGGTAGAAATACAACATCTCAAACTTTAAATCAACTTGTATGCCACATATGACACTTGGGCAACTTTTTTCTCTATGACATCGTTAGAAGTTTTGTGGTATGTTGTGTGTTTCATGCTAAACATGGAGTCGGAATTGTTGTAGAAGATTGTTGTTATGTTCACAATATCAACTGATAGTAGTGTCCAATGCTTGTCATGCAAAATTGGTACAAATATCCACCTTGGGACATTGTATTGGAGGTGATCAATTAGTCGATGCAGTTCACCTAAATCTTTCTTCAGGATGATGTCCCCCACTATTTTGTAAGAGATCATGTACACATCCAGGAGCTTTTCAACTATAAGTAATTGACATGCTGCCTAACATTTACAATCATGTAACCTCCTATTGTAAAGATATCTCGGAGGTCTGGTAGCAGTATTTGAACATTTATCACTCAAAAATAGTAATGAAGTCATCTTCTCGCAGTTGTAGTTCATTCAATAGAAAGTTAACTTCTTCAACTGCCTCATAACATTTGAGTTTGTCAAAATTTTCAAAAGTGGACATGGTCATGTCTACAGGTTCTGGCCCATCTATTGGCTGACTATCGATTTCATTTTCTTTAGTGTGTGCTACTCGCTCGTGGTCAAATTTTATATCTAGAGCATAGTCTTCTTCCTTGGTGATTGCTTTTTTGGATCGGATAGGGGGTTCTTCCTCCGGAAGCTTTGCTACTATTGCTTCAATTTACTGTGGTATCATTCTCTATTCAGGTGTAGGAGCAGGTGGAGAAGTTTCAGGGTGAAGAGGGGTAGTAATAGTTGTTGGAAATTCAGTAGAAGGAGGTGGTGGGGGAGAGGGTGGGACTATTGGGCTTGCGGTTATTTCTTCACATGCTAAGGTTTCTTCCTCTTCTTTAAGTTTCCCTCAGTTGATCTCTCCAAGTGGCTTTTATTGTGGGCTCTGATCTCCAAACCACGATATAAACACGATTTAAACTTAGCGGAAGCGATTCGATTAGCAACGAAATATCAAAAATCAGTGGAAATTAAAACTTTTTGAGATAAAGCATTGAAACCATAAAACTTCCTTCATAAAAGGAGATAAACTGTTTACATCTCAGATAATTACTTCTTGAGTAATTATATATAACATGATACAAAATCTCAAGAACTCATAACCAAAATCTCAGACCAAAAGACTCCAAGACCTGAAAGTACAGAGGACACATAGGACTGACTCTAACTACACCACATGGCAAGCTAAATCTCCACCTGAGATTTTACTGCTGCCCCTGGTGGTGCTGCTGCTGGGACTGGTCACCTGTAGACCTGTTCCTCCATCCTCGACGTCCACCTAAAAAGTTGAAGTCTACGGGGTGAGACAATTTTACATAATTGTCCCAGCGAGAGTTATATCTCTCTGCCAGAAGCTTTATTATAGCACCTCAAAGAATAACTTAAGCAGTAAAAACTTCAAAGTATTCAACATCAGATTTAATAGTAAGCATGAGTTCAACAATTATGAAACATGAAGACATTTGCACTATACAGTGTAACATCAATCAATCAACTCGTAGTTATCTCTAACAGGTATGCTACGCTGTGGATTATGTTTTTCAAACATTATTTTTATGCCCTGTGGAGATGAGGTTTACCACTCATACTCCAACCAATCACTGCTAAGTGCCTCGGTATCATACTAGGTCATCGAAAGAGCCGGATTCTCATGACCTTCACCTTCCTCAGTCAGTAAGAGGATTACTTGTAGGACATCTCGTGCCTCTACTATAATAGCTTACCAGGGTAATCTGGTCCTTCGCTATTTTAGAGTTACAGTGGCATTCTGTACTCTCTTCGTCATCAGGAGATTTCATGTTTATCTTCCACTGATAAGGATATCTATGCTTTCTTCGTCATCAGGAGGTTTCATGTTTACCATCCACTGATACGGTATGGGATTGTAGTGAAGGATTGACGGATTACACATCTACGTGAAACACCTACACTAGGATGTAAGGTTCTACACATCCATATACCCCACATACTCAAAAGTATGTGATCCAGGAGTTCCCTTAGGAAAACCTGTTTCACCATCATTTGATCTCTGACAATGATGGATCTATGATCAGGGCTCTACATTATACTTGATTAGTTAGGTACATTCAGTATTCTTTTAACATCATACATTGTTCTTCAAACAATAACATTAGCATAACAGCTATGAAATGAGAATACTAAATGTAACAAGCCTAACTCTCATCAATCATCATTTCTCAATACATTCATCACAAGTCATCTCTAAAGCATGACCTTGATGGTATTTATGGCTCTCACAACCCATTTAATTCATAGGTTGCCATTGACAAGGCATCCGATATTTTACTATTCATAAAGCTAACAACATGATTTCAATGAATATTGCATCATCATCCATACCTGGATATGATCATCTTCATATCAGAACCTGCAAGGTTAATTCAACTAATAAAAGCAATTCAAATCAAGAATTATACTTTCCACTCTTGCCATAAGAGCTAAGTTCCCTGATTCTCATCAATTAGGGTTTACTATTCACATTATATGCCATCACCCTAGAATTAGGGTTTATTATTCACATTATGGTAAAATGAACTCATAACATCATCATGTATGAGGAACATCATCAATGATGCTCTCAGACAAGATTAAGATTCATCAATTATCATAAATAGGGTTTTCATGATCTCACATAGGTGGATCATACCCTAATCATGTACATTCATATATATTGAAGGTATTTTACTTGGATTTCAACCATAATTGGGATTCTCTCTCTCCTCTTGCTCATAGGTGATGATTACATCCCTCTAGATTGAGTTAGGTCTAATCAACATTGATAAGCCTATCCAAGTCATCACCATTGTAACCATTGGGGTTTGCATGTTAAAAAGGGGTTACCTACTTGAATCCATAAAGGGTATTTTGGTAAAGTTCACCATTGATCATAACATGGGTTAATATACTAACCACTTGACACTTAATGTCCCTAGGTATCATTAGGGTTTAGGTCGAACAACCATCAAACCATCTAAGCCTTCAAGGCATTAGGCAGACTTATCCTTAAAAGTCCCCAAAAGGTTTCACACCTTCAACCTTCAAACGATCCTGAGATCGTTTAAGGTTGTAGACCGTTTAGCTTTGGTTGACTTCAAGACCGCATGACACTCAAGACCGTTTACCCTTAAACGATCTTGAGGTCGTTTTCCCAAGATAGGGTGAAGACCGTTTAGTCATAGTTTGACTTCTGAAGTCGTTTGAGCTCATTCGGACCTGAAGTCGTATGAACTCATTCGGTCCTGAAGTCGTATGAACTCATTCGATCCTGAAGTCGTATGAGCTCATTCGATCCTGAAGTCGTATGAGCTCATTCGATCCTGAAGTCGTATGAGCTCATTCGGTCCTGAAGTCGTATGAGCTCATTCGGTCCTGAAGTCGTATGAGCTCATTCGATCCTGAAGTCGTATGAACTCATTCGGTCCTAAAAGCTCAAGATTGCATGGACCTCCAAGGCGATTCAAAGGGTAAACTCGATTAGGGTTTCCTATGTTGAAGCCTTCAATTGGTCTCAAGCTTGCTAACCACTTATCAATTGAGACAATTAGGGTTAGCCTTAACCAATTGGTCACTTAATTGATCCTCAATTGATATCCAAATAGGGTTGGAGTTGGTTCAATTAAGGTCTATAAACATTCAACCATCAACACTCAGCAATATGAATCAAATCGAAGTTAATCCCATCAATTGACCTCCAATCGGGCTCAAACTTGGCCCAAACGGTCTTGGGATCATTTGGATAACCTCCAATTGGTATTGAGACCGTTTTCCCAAGAATTCATCAAAATATAAGTTGATTTGATAGGGGTTGAACCTTAATTAAGTCACAAATAAGCAATTTGATTATTTCAATAACCCACTGTAATTGGGCCCTCAATTGATCAAATTACCTTAACCCTAGACCTCCAAACGGTCTTGGGTTGACACAAAACGGTCTTGAGACCGTTTGGATGAGTTCCAAACGGTCTTGAGACCGTTTTCCCATCCATCCTTTGGACTCTAGTGAAAATTCATCAAGGTTTGATCTATTGAGTTGATCATCACATCAATACTTAATTGCAATATGATTTGGTACCTTTGGACCTTCAATTGGTCAACTATACTTGACCCCAGACCTCTAAACGGTCTTGGGTGATCCCCAAACGGTCTTGAGACCATTTGGATGATTCCCCAAACGGTCTTGAGACCGTTTGGGCTAATCAACCCAAAATCACTAATTAACTCATTGGAATTTCAGCACTGATTTCAATTAGGATTTGCCCTATTAATCAACCTTCAACTCATAACTCGTTTGGAATTAATCCATCAAATTTGGTGAGTCATTAATCAACATCATTATGAACAGTAATACCAAACGGTCAATGCTTTGTCAACCATCTTAAATGGTCTTGAGACCGTTTGCCCAAAAAGGGCAAATTAAACAGATTGAAAAATCAGAACTTAATTCAATTGGATTTGCTTATATCTCACGATTCCTTTGGAGTTAACCCCTCAAATTTTGTGGGTGATTAACCTACATAATTATAAACACGATTCCCATACGGTCATCGTTTGGTCAACGCGATCAAATGGTCTTGAAGGCCGTTTGCCTTCATACGACCCTAAAACCGTTTGCCCACCAAACGGTTATGTAAACCGTATGGGCAATTGGTGGAGGTCGTTTGGTAAAGTGGAAATCCGTGGATAAGCGTAGGAATTAACGCCCTTATCTTCTACCTCAAGAACAGTAGCAGTTCTTCACGATTTTGCTTGCAAGGATGCAAGGGAAGATAGGGAAGAAGAAGAACTAGCAACTATATGCATAGAAAAAGATGTATAATCAAAGCATAAGGTTTAGAGTTATAAAACCCGCCTAAAGATTGTTCCTTGAGCTCCAAACTTTCAAGCTCCAAGCCTTTAATGGCATCTTTGAGCTCCACAGGTCGGCCAAGGTGTATTCTCCCAGGAAAGTTGAAAAGGAATGGCTAGAAAGATAAAGCTAGGTGAGCTAGCCATGAATTCAACCTTGAAAACGAGTTTCCTCCATGAATTCAAGCAAAAGGGATGATCCAAACTTACCTAGGACCCTTGGTCGTCCTTCTCTGCTCTAGAGCTTAGCCTTAGTTGGTTTTGAGCAAGGGGAAAAGAAATGAAAAGAAGAGGATCGTTCCCTTGCTAAGTGGGGAAGGTAGTATATATACTTAGGTGAAATTTCAACATAAGAACATATGCTTTCCTCATTTCTCATCTAAGTCCTTCCTTTCTTCTTTGCACATCCCCACATCTTATTTCTAAGGACAAACTCCTTCTAAGGTCAAGAATTGAGGGCAAAGAGGATCAACCCATCACTAAAGCATACACATAAAAGGGTAACCCCTCAACTTGGGTAAATTGCATTTTGGTTCAAAACAAGCAAACATAGCTCAAACAATATTAAAAAAGGACCAAACTTGAAACATAAGTGTGTCACATGGTAACAAAACATCTAAAAGGATTATATTAAAGTTGTAGGAAGCTTATTAAGTAAGGTAAGCACAAATTAGCATTAAGATAAGTTAGGGGCCTTACAACCATAAACCCCTAACAAGGATTTCGTCCCCGAAATCCCATGCAAAAATAAACAGATTCTTCCTAAGTATCACGTCCACAAACTCCCACAAGACATCCTTTATGTCATAGTGATGTCATAAACTCTAACCAACATGATCTCCTTTTATCCAAAATCAACATAGGATCTACCGCATAGGACACATTCTCAACTATCTAAACCACTACTAGATGTAGAGTCAACTCTATGTCAGGTAACACTTCCTTAGCATAGAAACATTGTACATACCTTGTAAAATTCAAGTGGCAACTCTAACTTATGTGCCATCTTCTCAACTTGCAAGATTATAGGATAAGACTCACATGCCTGGGAGTTTAACATATCCTTCAAAAACCTTAACATGTTTCTTCCAAGGAGAGACCCAGAGATGCGCCTTGTCTCCCACTTGAGACTACAAGACCTACCACACTTCTGCTGTCTCTGATCTGCTGACTCAACACTAGTTTGACTTATAACTTGTGCTAATGAGCATTCTTTCATGTACACCTCCAACTCTGCATTCACCTATCATAAAGATGCTACATGTTTCTCCTATGGCACACTAAAGAGTACAATTGTTCCTACTCAACAGATGATAACAAAGAATAGGTATCTGTAACCCAAACCATCCTTGATGCTTCACAAAGTATTGAATAACTCTTTTCCCAAGTAGATCTTGCAATTGACTCTTTGTCTCTTGCATTCTTACTGATGTCACCCTATACGGTGCATAAACCCCTAACATATGATGTCCATACTATAAGTTGGGTATCAGTAACAAAATTAATCTTCAAAATCAATCTTTCTAAAAGGTGAAACACTTGGAAACTTACTAGGAAACATATCCTTAAACTTGCATACAACTGACACCTCTTAAATACCATGATTACTTACCTTGGTATCCATTACATGCGTTAAAAACACATCACGTTCATGTCCCATCAACTTTTCAATTGTTGCTATCCATACCAGACACATTAAAAGAATCTTCCTATCATCTTGGAAGATCCACGAAACACTGTCATTCACAGATGTCACCATATTGGAACTAAAGTCCAAGACCAACTGATACTTTTCAAAGTATCCATCTCAAGGTCACATCAAAACCATACACATCAAGTGACATAAGACTCACTTGACTGTCACATCCCTGGAAAGAAAGAATACTAAATAAACATGCTTCTCTAAATACCACAACACTGCCCAGGGATTGCTAACAAGGGGAATGGGTTACCTAACTCTCTTTTATTATTACACAGGTCTATGACTGCTCATGTGTCCTTTTAACCTGTTTCATATTGGTTTCCTTGCCATCATCATAGGAGTTATAAAGATGAACACATATCATTACCCCTTCTTTATTATTTTTTCATCATTTTCATGTATATCCCCTTGTGATACCATGTTTTACAACTTCACATCAAGAGATAGAACATTATTTCTCACATGTACTTTGTTGAGAAGGGTTTCTCTCCCTTATTTTCTTTCACATATCATGAAGATTGTACCTTATACTTTCTTATAGATAGGTTGGTCTAAGATTAACTCAAGTTCCACTTTATTCATTCATCATTTATTCTTATTTGTCATCTTACTTCACACTTATCTCATGAATCCTCTTCATCATACGTGGATTTTACACCTTGACTCACTTCATTAGCACAAAATTATCTATCTTTTGCTTTATAAACTTCCTGATATTACAACTTCAAGAACCTCTCATAGCTTACTTGTGCTCAGGTTCAGGTTTCATGGTGCCATATCTTTCTCTTTTAATCACCAAACATTTAATGTTTATGTAGATTATGATGTAGTTCTCATCTTCTTTAGGGTAATATGGAGGTATTATAACCATGATTCCTGATATGTTATGCTCTTTATATTATTTCAAATGATCACTTAATCAGAGTAATCAAAGAGATAACAACCTAAGATTCTCATACTCACCTTCTCTTTGATAATTGAATACCTAGACAGGGCACTCAAGTACTGAGGTTGGGTAGTATGCACCATATTTTACATCATATTTTTAACCTAGACATCATCCTAATCCTAGTACTAGTGTCCCTTTATACTCAGCGAACCTATAGCTCTGATACCGCCAAATGTGACACCCTTTGCCATACAAAGCGAGGTTATTCAAAACAAAGCACGAAATTATCACTAATAACAATATTACCACAAAATAGGGTAAATTAAAATCAATCTCATGATAGGATCTCAAGCTCAATAACCACAATCAAAACTATAAACCTGTGCCACTTGCATTTCATTCATTTCCAAAAGAAGTTAGATATCAATTTTCCTTGGGATCATCTAATAGTTGAGGGAAAGGATGTCCGCTCCGCTAGGGTTTCCTCGCGGTGGCGGCGCATCTCGTGGACGTGGAGGACGAACCAGTGGCAGGGGAGGCCGTGGGTACGGCCCTTCGGAGGCCATTGATAACCAGAAAAACCAACCTCTCGAAGAACCCGTAACTAGCGATGTCGCTGCAGAAGGAGTCCTACCAAAGCCGGCCGTCAGAAGTTTTAAGGACGCCATGATCGGGAAGAAGGTATCCGACGTCAACCCTATGGTTTCCCCCGACACCCTTACGACGGCGGATATTGCCATAGATAGGAGTGGTGCTCTACCGGATATCACCATCAACCCTGCCTCTCTCCCACCGCTTCTTGATCCGTGGAAGTTCGCCGTTATTGTCAAGCTCCTAGGCGGGAACATTGGCTTCCACACCTTAGTCAATCGACTGTCTGTGCTCTGGTCGCCGACGGACACGTTCCGAGCCATCGACCTTGAGAAAGGCTACTACATCATACAACTCGGCAATAGAGAGGACTTCATCAAGGCCATGACCGGAGGACCTTGGGTCATCTTTGGGAATTACCTATCTGTTCAATCCTGGTCGCCGAATTTCCAACCATCTGACCCAATCCCGCGCAAGGTTGTCGTCTGGCTGCGTGTGGCCGACCTTCCTGTTTTCCTTTATCAAAATCAACTGTTATCGACCATTGGCGACCTTGTGGGGAAAACGATCAAGATCAATTCAACCACCATAACAGGGGACCGTGGCAAGTTTGCTCGTTTGGCTGTGGAGGTAGATACCACCGTGCCGCTGTTACCGGCTATCCTTCGCAATGGGATGCATTACCGGCTAGAATATGAAAACCTTCCATCCCTATGCATGAGATGTGGCAGAGTTGGCCACGTTGATATGGATTGCACTTTCATTAAGCCGTTTGTTCCCCAACAACCCTCAGCATCCACTGTCACGCCAAGCGCGCCTCTCACCTACTCTGAAGCGATACATGCACCGAAGCCTGCCCGGCACATACAATCTAAGAAGACTGCACCCCCTCCTGCTGCGAACCCTAAGGCTACCGAGCCGACGAAGCAAGCAGGTGAAGGAACCAATGCTATAACGGTAGATAAAACCACTGAAGGCACGACCAATGTGGAAGACGATTCTGACTGGGAGACAGTTGTGAGTCGCAAAAACAAAAACAAACAATCTACTGCTAAACAAAATAGCTCAACAAAAACAAATACTGGGAATGACTCAGCGGTAGTCCTTCTCGACGACCAGGTATCGGAGGGTAGGCAAGCCGTCCCCAACAGCGGTGACATTTTCCGCTTTCAGGGTGCCCCTACGAATCCGGACCAATCTACGGGCTTTCAGTGGGGGAATAATGACACAGGTCAGGGTGTTATTCTCCGTAACAGAAGAGTAGTTTATCAGAACGTCGTTGTTAGCCCTGGACGCGAAAGGAAGAAAGGCAAGATATCCCACATGGTGGTGAACTCGAACATGGCACAGGCCAAGAGGCAATTGAATCTAGAAGAAGAGAACGAAGTTATGGAAGATATAGTCGATCCCAATGCTGCATCTGCTGTAGGCTCAGCGGACAGTGATCCGGCGCTGGGTCTCCGTGCAGCTATCCATTAAAAGAGCCTGCCTATCCCAATAATTTGTTTATTGAATGGTGAACATTCTCTGTTGGAATGTCCAAGGAGCCCGCTCCAAGGACAAACTCCATCTTCTTTATGAGTACAAACGTCTTTATAAATTGCATATTCTGGTTTTAATCGAAACTAGGTGCAGCGGTAATTCGGCCATTAATATCATAAAAAAGCTCGGATATAACTCTTCCCATAGAGTCGAGGCCTTGGGTTTCTCTGGGGGTATCTGGATACTATGGAATGATGATAGTTGCTCTGTTAATATAATTTTCAATCACCGCCAGTTCATTCATTGTATGATCAATAATGATTGGCACATGACCTTCATCTATGGCAGTCCCAACCCTACTAAGCGGCATCTGCTTTGGCAAAGGCTTCTGGAGATTGCTCCCACCGTCCCCAATGCATGGGCCTTGGTGGGTGACTTTAATACTATGTTGGATATATCGGAGAAGAAAGGCGGAAGACACTTCGACCACCGCAACAGTGCCCTTTTCAAAGATCTTCTTATCAAAACTGGGTTGTCCGAGACCCGAATGGAGGGCCACTTCTATACCTTCAAAAGACGGAACCTGCTGGAGAAACTAGACCGTGTCATTGCCAACAATGAGTGGCTCTCAACATATGGGGGATATAAATCCATAGTGCTGCCGCGGCTATACTCGGACCACAACCCAATTCTTCTTTCCAGTTCAAGTCATCGTCACGAGAAGAAGACTGTCTTCAAAACTAAAGCCAGTTGGGCAACCAACAAGGACTTCTGCGAGCAGATTCTGCCGAAATGGAATGCCTCCCTTCCATTTACGGAAGCTCTATCCCAATTTCAGAATGTTTCCATCAATTGGGAGAAAGCCAATCTCCGTCATAAGCACAAAGATAAATCCAAGCTGCTTGCCCGGATTGACCGCTGCCAGGTAATCAACACTTTCAATCCAAGTATTACTAATGATCTTCTCTCCATATCCCTGCAAGAGCAATACAACCAACTTCTCCTTCGAGAGGAACAGGACTGGCATCAGAAATCCCATATACAATGGCTACAACATGGGGATGCTAATACCAAATTCTTCCAATCTTATGTCAAAGCCCGAAGACACTTCACGAAGATTAATAGATTGTGTGATAGCCGCGGCGAATGGGTGGATGACACTACTACTCTTAAGCAGCTCATTCGGGACTTCTTCAGCAAGCTCATGACTACAGATGAGGCACCAATGACTACACCAAGCCTATCTGCTGATTATGTGGGATAGTTCGACCACATCTCGCCTCAGAATCTTAACTTCCTTGCCCGGATGCTGAGTCCGAAGGAGATATTTGATATCATACACCTTATGCCGCCATCTAAGGCGCCCAGACCGGATGGAGTCTATATAGAATTTCTTCAATCCCACTGGAGCACAGTCAGTGCGTCTGTCATCAGAACTGTGCAGCTTGCTTTCAACACTGGTTATATTGATAAAGAGCTTGCTTTCAACACTGGTTCCGAACTGCGCCCCATCTCCCTGAACAACAACTGCTTCAAGTTGATCTCGAAAATCATTGCTGAGCGTCTCAAGCCCCATCTCAACAAATGGATATCAATTACTCAAACGAGCTTTATCCCGGGAAGGAAGATCAGTGATAATATCCTTTTAGCCCAAGAAGTCATTCATTCCATGAAGTATAAAACGGGGAAGAAAAAATGGGTGTGCATCAAACTTGATTTAACTAAAGCATTTGATAAAATGCGTTGGTCCTTTATCCAGGACACCCTTAATAAGCTGGGACTTCCAGAGATTACTATCAAGCTGATTTTGAATATTATTTCAAGTGGGAACACATCGATCCTCTGGGAAGGTATACCACTTGAATCCTTCAAGTCTACCCAAGGCGTTCGCCAAGGGGACCCCTTGAGCCCATACCTTTTTGTCCTCTGCATGGAACGCCTATCACAGGCCATTAATCAGACTGTCCAAGGTGCTACATGGAAGCCCATTACTCTTACTCGCAAAGGAATACCTCTCTCCCACATCATGTTTGTAGATGATGTCCTCCTCATGGCAGAGGCTGATGTTGAGCAGGCGGATACTATCTTGAAGATTCTGAACGACTTCGCTGTTGTCTCAGGACAAGTGGTCTCTAAAAACAAATCCAGATGTTTCTTTTCAGCTAATACCACAAGAGCTGAGAAGCGTGCCTTCAGCAGACGGATAGGAATTGATCACACCAATGATTTGGGCCGCTACCTGGGGGTGCCAATCCTTCACCACCGTGTCAACAAAGCTACCCATCAACATATCAGCACGACCATCAGAGATCGTATGACGTCTTGGTCGGCCTGTCATCTTTTGCTTGCAGGCAGGATCACTCTTGCCAAATCAACACTACAAGCAATACCTGCGTATGCTATGCAGACAGTCCGCTTGTCTCCTAGACTTTGTGACGATATCAACAGACAGATTAGGAATTTTGTTTGGTCTGGTGGGAGAGAACAACATAGCATCTCGCTGGTCTCCTGGAAGAAGATCACGGTGCCATAGGCGGAAGGCGTACTAGATATCAAAGATGCTCGTGATCAGAACATTGCTTTTATGCTTAAGAATGTTTGGAACTTCATCAACCGGGGATCGGCTCTTTGGATCCAGGTGATGAGAGACAAGTATATATCCGATGATCAATTAATCAAGAAACCATGCTCCTCGGCCTGGGCCTTTATCAAGAAGAATATCCATAATCTCACGGCAACATGCAGCAAGATTATCCATTCAGGCTCCGACACTAATGTTTGGTCTGATAGATGGATTCTTGGTAGGTCTATCATTGATTATGATCCATCCTGGCAAATACCAGATGAGCTCGCCGATCTTAAAGTCAGCTCAATGCGGCTGGACGACGGGGAGTGGGACATGAACTTTATCCGCTCATTCCTCCCTCCTGCGGTCGGGCAGTTAATCCAATCCATACCCACACCTATTACCTCTCCTACTCTGGATTCATGGGCATGGCCTCACGAAGAAGACGGTAACTTCTCTGTCAAATCAGCTTATGCGATCACCCGGATTGGTAAGGCCATCGCTGTCCAAGGTGAGTGGACAAGCATCTGGAAGATGAGACTACCAGAGTGCATCCGCATTTTCCTCTGGCTACTCCAACATCGAGCTCTCCTCACTAACATGGATAAGCTTCGCAGACATCTGAACAATGATAATACATGTCCTTTATGTAACAATGGTCCTGAGACAATCATACACTGCCTCAGAGACTGTGTACACGTTCGGGGAATCTGGGAAGGACTCACAGTACCGGACCACTTCAATGACTTTGCAGAAGAAGACTGGATCAAAGCCATCATCAAGCCTGCTAACAACCCAGAGCATTTTGTTCATCTGTCAGTCGCGTGCTGGCATATATGGCACGCTCGCAATGACAACGTACATAACAATCATCGACCTAATGTGCATTCCAGCATCGCTTTCATCAAAGAGAGAACTAGATCGATCTGTAAGCTCCCTCTGCCGGTGAATCGGAGTAAGAAGAATGTCCAAATGGATCATGCGCTGGTCTGCGACCATGACTTGATCATCTTTGCTGACACAACGTTTATTAGTGCCTCCAGGAAAGCAGCCATTGGCCTTCATGCAGTGGACAATTTGGGACAACATCTCCATGGTGAGGGCATCCCACTACACTCCACCTCAGTGCTAGAAGCAGAGATGCAGGCTCTCCTCGCTGCAATCAAACTATGCAAGTTTATGAACACTAAAAATGCTCTCCTTCTATCGGATTCCAAGCAAGCGATCACTCTGCTTAATAAGAAAACTAGTGCCTCTGCACTGCTCCTTCCCCATTGGAGACAATTTCAACAACTCAAGTCCACATTCAACCAGCTGCTGGTGCTTTATATACCGAGGAGTCTGAACAATGTGGCTGATGGCATCGCAAAACACACCATTAGTAATTTTGTTTCTTGCAAATTCGCTTGTAACAAGCCACACTGGCTTAATGACGACATTAACGTCAACTTAGATCTTATTTGGCCTGCACTAGAGAGCGGGATGAATTAAACATCTCTAGATAAAAAAAAAGATATCAATTTTCCTTGGATATTTAGCCATAACCTATTACATATGATCACTTGTTCTTGTATACAAATCATGTCTGCACTATCATGGCATAAAGCCAAAAACTCAAATCTATGTAAAATATTCACAAAACACCCCAAAGGACTTGAGCGTACATGGACGACACATAGGACTCTATTACCAAACACTGACTACATATCCATGATCCAACAACTATAACTCCTTTTATTGCCTATCTCAACAACACGATCTCTATCTCAGCCTACTCGTCCACTTAAAAAGTTGTAGAACCCATGGGATGAGACCAAATGTCCTAGCGAGAGATATAACTCTCCGCCAAAATCTATTATAAGCACCGATGATCTAAAAAACTTTGTATACTATTAATAGAATAGCACGCTCAACTAAATGATATAAGCAAGGCAATTATCGTTGTTTAAGCAATTCAAGTATCTACAACTGAGTAGTAGATCATCTTATACTTTAAGAAGAAATATGAAGAACATGTATAACTGTTATAAAATAAATAGTATAGAAACACAACAAGGGGGCCATCCAATGTTATTTGCATATGACCCTAAGCAATAACACTACACGACTATGCTACATATTTAATTATTATGCCCTGAGGATTTGAGGCGTACCACTCATAACCAACTGACCACTGCTAAGTTGAAATCAATACCATACAAGATCAACGGAAGAGCCGGACTCCATGATCATCACCAACACTACTTGGTCAGCTTGAGTCTACCACGTAGTGACATATAGTCATACTGCAAAGACAACAACTTATAGTCAAAGCTATAGTACTGACAACAACTGATAGTCAAAGCTATGGTCCTATAAAACAACTAGCTTGCCTTGGTACATGGAACGACACTAGAGAACATGCTCACACATGGCCGTTCTATAATAAAACATCATACCATTATTTCAACCATTTAAGGATACATGGAGATATCTCCACTTGTACCCTGCATATTCAACAATATGCGCTTCGAGTTTCCTATGGAGTTACTCATTTCACCATCCAGGTAGATACTGACGCTGAGAGTGGATCTATAGTACATGGCAACTACAAGATTAAAGTTTCACTTTATTAGTTATGCCAATTGGGTGAATTAAGGCTCCATCATACAAGTGGACATACAAAACCCTAATTCAATCTATCAAGCACTATTGTGGAACAACTTCAGAAGATATAAAATGAATAAGGTGTGAACTTATTACATCATCTCAGAGCAACACTATCTCACTTCCTTAAATAAGGCCATCAACATCACCACCTATTAACACTACCATATCAGGCTGATCATATCTTATCACTGGAGGATATAACCTCACACTAAGCATCGAGCCTTCACTAGGTCATAAGACCAATCACATCATTCTTGTCACTCATTATTATCTCCTCATGCCTCATCAGACATATAAACTTCACCTGTATTGCATCACATATATATCATAGAAATCATTAGTTATGATAACCATCACATCATGCCTCATCAGACATAAAGCATTACCTGTGTCACATCACATATACACCATAGAAATCATTATCTATGATAATCGTTTGACCTGCAAAATCAATGTTACACAAATATAGAGAGAATACTCATTGTTATATCATCATTTTAAACACTTTAGGCAATGTAAGTAAAGCATCATATGTCCCCTCAATTTAGGGTTAGGATTTCATGCTTAACCACACAGGGTTCCATAACATTATTTATATACCAATTTCAAATTTCATTACCTCCCGCAAGTTTGGAATGTATTAGGGTTAAACACTACATATTATAGCTAAGTGTGCACACTCACATATTTATAATTCTTGTGAACCTCATCAAGGCTCATGGACATCATCTAGTATCATTGAATCATCTTCATAGCATTCACAAGCTATGACACTCAATTAACTTGTAAGTTAGAACCATACAAGTAGGAGAGAGAGAGAAAGTATAATCACATACTATTCATCCATGCACGTTCAATAAGTATAACATACTCTAGCTTTAAGGTTAGGGTTCACTCACATAACCAGCTAGAGTTTACATCATGATTATAACAGTAGACCCTAATTGAGTCACTTCCCACTTTCTTGGAACTGATTAGGAATTAACATCATGAAATGAATCATGATTAGCTAATGATATTAGTAACACTAAAAATCTCCTTTATAAACATTATGTAGATGTATCATCTCATTGTATCATTCATGTATTACTACCACACATCATATAAGTGTATTGACCATGCATCAACATGGGGTCTCGACCACCATCAAGATAGGTGTCACGACTGCAATAGCTAAGTGTCTCAACCACCATTCAACATGGTGTCTCGACCGCAACAACCCAAGGGTCTTCACCACCATCCCACATGGTGTCTCGACCGTGACAACCCAAGGGTCTTGACCACCACCCCAAATGGTGTCTCAATCACAATAGATCTAGATGTCTCGACCACAACCAACCATATATCTTGACCTCCATCCAAACTGGGTTATGACCACGACACGACATCTACTTGGTGTCATAACCTACACCAAAATAAGGCGTCTTGACCAGAAGTAAAACATGGCGTCTCGACCTAAAACAAAAAAATGTCACGACCCAAAGCAATGCAACGTCATGACCAAACTCATGACATTGTCACAACTGAGAACATGGCGTTTCTCCAACCATCTCAACAAGGCGTTGCATTCAACTGTCACAACAAGGCGTTACAACCACCATCCCAACATCTCTCGACCAAGACCAACTCAAGGGTGTCTCGACCCAAAACTATACGTGGGTGTCTCGAACCAAAACTATAAATAGGTGTCTCAACCTCAACTCTAAGGGTGACATAAGTGTCGACTGAAACCAAACTAACAACAAGAATACCAAAAGTCACTATGTTCAAAACTTAGAAATCATGATCATTCAAACCCTAAAACAAGTCACCATGAAGATTATCAAGACAAGCCACTTAGGAAAGAGAAAGTTGAAATTCAACATATATGAGAAATCTTCCATAACTCTATGGACACCATGATGACCGAAATTTAGCACATGGTAATTAAACCAAAGTTTATGATTCATATAAGATCATCCCCTCAAGAAAACTTTACGAATTGAGTATATGGATTTAGGGTTTTGAAAGAGAGAACCCTACATGAGAATGCTACAAAGTCATAACCCTAAAATCACAAGGACCTCATTTACCATCTTAACCATCACATTAATAAAATTGAGTATTATAATTCTTATAAGATAATCACCTCCACCCTCTCTAAATAAAACTTGGTTATCGACCACTAACCAAACATAGAAGACTAAAACATAGGTGTAATGACCACAAAGGTCAAACGACTACAAGGACATATTACCATCCTCAAATCAGGATGAACAATAACCAACAGTACGTTATGACCAAGGGATACCATCAAAACCAAAACGGATGACTCCATATACAAATGATCACCAAAATCCCTTAAACACATATGATAAAATCTCCAAAAAATAGTTTTACTAAGAGAGATAAATTCTTATATTCAACATGTGCAAACAACACCAAATCCCACATTACACTATGGTACCTGAATCCCCATTCACAAGGATAAAGATTATATCAGGAACAAGTGAACTTATCCATCTATTATTCATCTCAAAAATCAGGTATAAGAAGATTAGGGTTTAGGATTAAAAGAAAATTTCATAAAATTATCACCACAGATCAAACCCTAAATCATGATAATCCTTCTTAGCATGTTGAGACTATATTTTATAAATAGAAACAACAAAAAATGAGCAAGATTACAGTGCCAAAATAGAAGAGTGGAAAATTATATAACCTGCCTTTTGTCATGATTGAAGCTCCAAGATCAAAAGTTCTAAGAAAAGGAAAGAAGCCCCAAATTGATTATCACTTCAGCCAAAAAATCAACTCAAAAGAAAAGAGCACCATGGTTAAGAGGTAGATCAAGGAAGAGGTCAAGAAACCCTAGGCTGAACCAAGGAAAAATAGAGAAAAGAGAAGAAAACATCCTCCCACTAGTTACCACCGTGGTAAAACCACAGTCTAAGGGCCTTTGTTAAGAAGAGTTTCTCTCAAGAGGACCAACAGGGTAGAACCCTAGTCTACAGACAAGAAATAGGAAGAAGAAGGTGGGGTTTCATGGGGGAAAACGTGATCAAGAAGGCATAACCACTTACCAATTGAAGAATCACCACAACAAGAGTCGATCTAGCACAAATCCTTCCTCAAGCAAAGTTGATCGGCCATCATAGATTTAGGATAAGATCTCCTTAATTCCCAATTCCAAGGTCAGTTACAAGGGAGAGGGAAGAGTATAGGGCTTGAAAGGAGGCTTTATAAGGAAGGAGAGGGGTTATATACCTAAAGGAGGAGGGAGGTAGGGTATATGTGAGGTGTCAACATATTAGAACACTAAAGGAACACTTGTCCATCAATAAGATAGCCATGCAACCACTTTATGAATGCATGAATGAGATGGTGATACAACCAACATTGGGTCTCAACCTATTTAGGTCCCCAAACCCATTGGTTTCGGCCAATACACATCAAGGGGGTTGAAACCAAAGCACCACATACACCCTGGTCGAGACAAAGGTCACCAAGACACTAAGGTCAAAACATAAAAGGACAAATCGTCTTAAACCAACAATCTAAGACCATCATGGTTGAGAAAAAACCACCTAGAGGAGGTGTCTGGGTCAAGACACTCACAAGGCACACTCTTAAGGTCAAGACAAGGGTTGCTACATTCAAGCAACACAACAATGTCGACACCAACAAAACCCTAAAAACCCTAGCTTTACCACATGATGTCACCTCATCAACCAAGGTCCCACAAGGTGCCCCATAGTATTATTATATATCTTATGATTCTAAAGCAATAAGGGAACACTCTTCATGTGACAAATTGCAAGATAACCCTCAACTTGGGTAAATTGCATTTTGGTTCAAAACAAGCAAACATAGCTCAAACAATATTCAAACAGGACCAAACTTGAAACATAAGTGCATCACATGATAACAAAACATCTCAAAGGATTAGATTAAAATTTTAGAAATCCTATTAAGCAAGGTAAGCACAAATTATAATTAATCTAGGTTAGGGGACTTACAACCATTAATCCCTAACACGGATTTCGTCCCCAAAATCCCATGCAAAAAGAAACAGATTCTTCCCAAGTATCACATCCAAAAACTCCCACAAGACGTCCTTTATGTCATAGTGATGTCATAAACTCTAACCAACATGATGGCCTTTTATCCAAAATCAACATAGGATCTGCCACATAGGACACATTCTCAACAATCTAAACCACTACTGGCTGTAGAGTCAACTCTATGTCAGGTAACACTTCCTTAGCATAGAGACATTGTACATACCTTGTACAATTCAAGTGGTAACTCTAACTTATGTGCCATCTTCTCAACTTGCAACATTACAGGATAAGACTCACAAGCCTGGGAGTTTAACATAACCTTCAAAAACCTTAGCATGTTTCTTCCAAGGAGAGACCCAGAGATGCACCTTGTCTCCCACTTGGGACTACAAGGCCTACCACGCTTCCGCTGTCTCTGATATGCTGACTCGACACTATTTTGACTTATAACTTGTGCTAATGAGCATGCTGTCATGTACACCTCTAGCTGTACATTCACCTATCATAGAAAGACTACATGTTTCTCCTATGGCACACTAAAGAGTACAATTATTCCTTCTTAGCATATGATAACAACGAAGACTTTCTACTCAAGGTATCCGTAACCCAAACCATCCTTGATGCTTCATAGAGTATTATATAACTCTTTTCCCAAGCAGATCTTGCAACTGACTCTTCATCTCTTGCATTATTTCCAATGTCACCCTATACAGTGCATAAACCCCTAAACTACGATGTCCATACTAAAGTTGGGTATCAGTAACATATTTAATCTTCAAAGTCAATCTTTCTAAAAGGTGAAACACTTGGAAACTTATCAGGAAACATATCCTTAAACTTGCATACAACTGACACCTCTTAGATACTAGGATTTCTTACCTTGGTATCCATCACATGTGTTAAAAACACATCACGTCCATGTCTCATTAGATTTTCAATTGTCATATCCATACAAGACACATCAAAAGAATCTTCCTATCATCTTGGAAGATCCATGAAACACTGCCATTCACAGACATCACCATCTTGGAACTAAAGTCCAAGACCAAATGATACTTTTCAAAGTATCCATATTAAGGTCACATCAAAACCATACACATCAAGTGACATAAGACTCACTTAAATGTCACATCCCTAGAAAGAAATAATACTAAGTAAACATGCTTCCCTAAATACCACAACACTACCCAGGGATTGCTAACAAGGGGAAGGGGTTACCCAACTCTCTTTTATTATTACACAGGTCTATGACTGCTCATGTCTCATTTTAACCTATTTCATATTGGTTTCCTTGCCATCAACATAGGAATTATAAAGATGAACACATATCATTACCCCTTCTTTATTAATTTTTCATCATTTTCATGTAGGGCTATAAATGGGTAGGGTATGGTGCGGTTATACCCATAATCGTAACCGTTTAGTTAAGCGGGTATGGGTATATACCCACTTTTTTGAAAGTTATACCTACATCATATCCATAACCACATAATTGCTGGGTATTGGATGGGTAACTGGGTATATGGTTATAAATAGAATTGCTATAGTAACACGTCATAAACTTTGGGTACAACAAACACCAAACTAATTAGGTGTTACTTATACTAGTATGCCATCAAATGCATTCTATTTTGTGTGAATATAGCTGTTGATAAGTAAATAACGGACAACCAAGAGTAACATGTTACATATAAATCAAAATATAAAAAAAGAATGATGATTATTGGTTCTTTTGGTGAATATTATAGAGTTCGAATACAATACTAATAGAATAATAAAGTCAATGATTGATCTCATACATCATGTTCGCTTGCCTTCACATTGGTGAATATAGATCACTACAATCTGATATAAACTTTTACTATCTTAAGGTACTTATACTTGCAAAATTTGAGTGCTAAAATATGCATTATTAGATTCTAATGTAATATAGAATATATTTAAATGGGTATATGGGTATACAAGGTATGGGTACATACATAACCATAACCTTACCCATTGAGAGGCGAATACATGGGTATAAGGGTAAGCAGTTATGTGGTTATAAAAATTTATACCCATGACAAATTTAAAGGGTATGTGTTTGAGGGTATGCATGTATACCCATGTCCATTTACATACTTATTTTCATGTATATCCCCTTATGATACCATGTTTTACAACTTCCCATCAAGAGATAGAACATTATTTCTCACATGTACTTTGTTGAGCATGGATTCTCTCCCTTATTTTCTTTCACATATCATGAAGATTGTACCTTATACTTTCTTATACATAGGTTGGTCTGAGATTAACTCAAGTTCATCATTTATTCTTATTTGTCTTCTTACTTCACACTTATCTCATGAATTCTCTTCATCATACATGGATTTTACACCTTGACTTACTTCATTAACATAAAATTATCTATATTTTTCTTTATAAACTTCTTGATATTACAACTTCAAGAACCTCTCATAGCTTACTTATGCTCAGGTTCAGGTTTCATGGTGTCATATCTTTCTCTTTTAATCACCAAACATTTAATGTTTAGGTAGATTATGATGTAGTTCTCATCTTCTTTAGGGTAATATGGAGGTGTTATCACCATGATTCCTGATCTGTTATTCTCTTTATATTATTTCAAATGATTACTTGATCAGTGTAATCAAAGAGATAACAACCTAAGAGTCTCATACTCACCTTCTCTTCGATAATTGAATACCTAGCCAGGGCACTCAAGTACTGAGGTTGGGTAGTATGCACCATATTTTACATCATATTTTTAACTTAAACATCATCCTAATCCTAGTCCTAGTTTCCCTATAGACTCAACGATCCTATAGCTCTAATACCACCAAATGTGACACCCTTTGCCACACAAAGTGAGGTTATTCATAACAAAGTGCGGAATTATCACTAATAATAATATTACCACAAAATAGGGTAAATTAAAATCAATCTCATGACAAGATCTCAATCTCAATAACCACAATCAAAATTATAAACTTGTGCCACTTGCATTTCATTCATTTCCAAAAGAAGTTAGATATCAATTTTCACTAGCTATTTAGTCACAACCTATTTCATATGATCACTTGTTCTTGTATACAAATCATGTCTGTACTATCATGGAATAAAGCCAAAAACTCAAATCTATGTAAAATATTCACAAAACACCCAAAGGACTTGAGTGTATAAGGAAGACACATATGACTCTATTACCATACACTGACTACATATCCATGATCCAACAACCACAACTCCTTTTATTGCCTATATCAACAACACGATCTCGATCTCAGCCTTCCCGTCCACCTAAAAAGTTGTAGAACCCACAAGGTGAGACCAAACATCCTAGTGAGAGATATAACTCTCTACCAAAATCTATTATAAGCACAGATGATCTAAACAACTATGTAGATGGGGTTTCTTTGGGAAAATGTGATCAAGAAGGTAGAACCACTTACCAAGTGAAGAATCACCAAGAATACCACCACAAGAGTTGATCTAGCATAGATCCTTCCTTAAGCAAGGTTGACCGACCACCATAGCTTTAGGATTAGATCTCCTTTTCTCCCAAAGCTTCAAGGTCAGTTACAAGGGAGAGGAAGAGGATGGGGCCGAAAAAGAGGCTTTCTAATGAAGGAAAGTTATATACCCAAAGGAGGAAGGAGGTAGGGTATATGTGAGGTGTCAACATATTAGAGCACTAAAGGAACACTTGTCCATCAATAAGATAGCCATGCAACTGCTTTATGCATGCATACATGAGATGGTGATATAATCAATGTTGGTTCTCGACCTCTTTAGGCCCCCAAACTGATTGGTTTCCATCGAGACACAACAAGGGGGTCGAAGCACCACATACACCCTAGTCAAGACAAAGGTCACCAAGACACCAAGGTTAAAACACAAAAGGACAAACTATCTTGACCCAACACTCCAAGAACATCATGGTCGAGAATAAAAACCACCTAGAGGAGGTGTCTCGATTGAGACACTCACAAGGCACACTCTTAAGGTTGAGACAAGAGTTGCTACATTCTAGCAACACAACAAGGTCGACACCAACAAAACCCTAGAAACCTTAGCTTTACTACATGATGCCATCTCATCAACCAAGGTCCCACAAGGAGCCCCATAGAATCATTCTCTCTATTATGATGCTAAATCACTAAGGGCACATTCATAATGTGACAAATTGTAAGATAACCCCTCAACTTGGGTACATTGCATTTTGGTCCAAAACAAGCAAACATAGCTCAAATAGTATTCAAACAGGGACAAACTTGAAACATAAGTGTGTCACATGATAAAAAAATATCTCAAAGGATTAGATTAAAGTTATAAGCATCTTATTAAGCAAGGTAAGCACAAATTAGCATTAAGCTAGGTCGGGGGCCTTACACTGACAAAGATCATGGGACGTAGTGAATATTGGGGATACACCATTAAGGTGAACTGAATCAACTGCAACACCATAAAAAATGTGGTAATAACAGCATGAGATCATTGACCATCAACCAGGATCTCAATAAGAATAGATAAAGTAAAAACTAGTGTGTTAGATGTTAAAAAGTATTATTAGTTAATAGGTCATTTGTTATATGGACCTAGTTTCTTGGCCATTAAGGTTAAGTTCTTCTTTGTTATGCAACCTCCTTTCCTATATATAGGAAAGGATCTTATCATCTCTTAATAAGAAATACAACACACATCTTATTTTTGACATGGTGTTAGTGCATTCACCCAAACCCTAGAGAGAAAAAAGAGAGAGGCTCCGCTTATTGTTGGCAACCGTCTCTTCTTGGCTTGGCTGCCCACCAGGCTTCATCTCAGCCTCCATGGTTGTCTCGTCCCTTCTTCCTTCTTCATAGAAAATTTCCTAAGCTGTCACTCTCTATCCTGACCATCATCAACATTGATATATTCTCCCATAAGTCCTATCTAGTTGTCGCTTCCTCCTGTCCTCCCCTACTCCAACCTCTACATCGATGTATATATCTCATTAGTCAACATAAACTGACATCCTAGCTACCACCACTCACTAAATACAACTAGCATCATGATTTTCTTAGACATTGTTGCTGATTGTTATGGCCTACAACATGGCACCAAAAAACAGCCACCGCCTTGATATCAAAGCCAACCAATATAATTGTAGATTCCAATACTAGAAGAAAATTGAACAACAATTGTCAATCACCACAACAAAAACCTTCCACCTGGCCATCACCACCAATGATAACAATAGACAAAGGGGGCCGCACCCCCTTACCAACAACAAGAGTCACATTACTACAACGACTACCTACATAAGTGCAACCACTACAACCAATCCACATTCCTTACTGGTGACCATCCCGTCTTCCCATCAATTTACAATAATAGTTGTCTATCATGAGCATGCATAACCTTGTATTCACTATTTTGTAAGGCATTGTAAAGCTACCTAGATCTAGAGAAGTTCACTGCTTCCACCCAATTTTACATTTATTATGCTTGATCTCCCAGCGGGACCCCTTAACTGGGGGTGTACCCCAAACACCCAATAGTTTGATAATCATCTACCAAGGATCCCCTTCACCTCTACCTTTAGAAGCTACAACAAAACTATTTTGATAATTTTATTTCCCCCTCCTACCATATCTCACATGTCCATCGCTTTCCATGTGTAGGGGGTATTATTTCTATTTGTCACAAGCTACTCACTCACTTCATAATTGATGTATAGGGGTGTAATGCCCCATGATCTAAGGACTCAGATGAAATGATCTTACAAGGAATGATTGGACTACCCATATCACCAAGGTGCACCTCTTTTTCAGGGAGATCATCACTAAAGAAATTTGTGGTTAAGCATGCTCAGCCCAGAGTGGTACTAGGATGGGTGACTAGTCGGGAAGTTGAGCACAACTTGCACATGAGTGTGGAAAAAGTGCCTAGTTAAGGCTAGTGGTGGTTTGTGGGGCCTAGGGCTGTAAATGGGTCCGAGTTTACCCGTGTACCCGCAAATCCTTACCCTCTAAAACCCATCACGGGTCCATAATTCTAGACCCGCATACCTGTATACCCGCTTACCCGCATACCCGTATTATTACGGGTCCAATGATGGGTATAGCCATACCCGTACCCGCTATACCCGTGTACCCGCATTAATAAATATAAATTATATATATGTATACATGTTAGAATCTTATAGTTAAAAAACCACCTAGACAACCATCTGAACGTCAATATTTCTTACCTAATTCAGATAGAAAACTACAAGCCACCCTTCTTTTTCCAGTCCTGGACTCGGCCTTTCTCACTACTCGTCTTGCTGTCTCCGTATCCTGGACTCTCGGCTCATAATTTCCAATCTCAGTCACGACTCACAAAGGAAGAGCTAGGGCTAGCCGCAAAAGTCAAGACCACAACGGCCAGCCGCCCAACGATCAGGCTGGGGTTGCCGCTCCTAGGGCCCCAAGTGCTCCAACTGCCTAGCATTCTCCGGCTCCAAGTTCCTCGCCTCTCCAGACGCCTTCATCTTAGTGGAAATCTACAAGCACGCCAGTCGTCGACCCACCCTCCTCCGTTTTTGCTAACCAGGCTGCGAATTCTAGCAGGCAGCACTCCAGTGGGAAGTTGCGACTAGTCCATGCTCCAGTCAGCAAAGCCGCGCCCAAAATCCCACCAGTGTCAGCGCATACTCCAGATTCCAGGCCATCCTACTCTTCTCCAGAGTCCCGTCCACCCAAGAGAAGCCCTTGTTGTCATCCAAGGCTCAAGCTGCTCAACACCTGCTCGATATGACTCCCAAAATCCGCCCAGAATATGCTCAGGTACTTTGTTTCTCTGGTTCTGGCTCCAGCTCCTCACAACAACAATCCTTATTATCTTCTTCTCTTTACCTGCACATGTGTATGTGTGCGTGCGTAACTAATATTTACTATAAAATTCATTGCCTAATTGCTTGCTGCATTTTGTTGCTGTTTGTTCCGTTAGTTCTCTATAGTATTGTATTGTGCTAGTCTTTTATTTCCTGTAATGTTCCCTTATCTTAAATTTTTATTTTCTGGAATTTGCTTTGATTCATTAATTGTTTGTGCTTGTGTCCTTATCTATATTTGTATATCACATTTTGATCTCATGTACAGAACCATATACCCGTGGAACCACGCCGCTTACCCGCATTATATGCGGGTCTGGGTATGGTGCGAGTCTGACTTTTATGTAACGCGGGTCTAGACCCGTACCCGTACCCACTAAAATAAGTGGGTATGGTCATACCCGCACCGTACCCGCACCATTTACAGCCCTAGTGGGGCCAGTCGTCATTCTTGGAACTCTACTAGAGCCTTGGGAAGTGGGCCCATGTGTTACAAGGGGGATATAGAGGAGAGAGAGAATGTATGGAGGTGGAGAATGAGGAGAGAGATTATGTGTATATTCCAAGATATTCTGATCTCCATGGCACTTCTTGTTCTTCAATATATCCATCTTGATATCTTTGAGGCACTTCATTCCCACTTAGCATCATGCTTCCAATACTCATTGGTGAAACTCTTTCCCAATGATACTATGCTTATTCATGTTCGTGCCATGATACACACATGGATTGGCTACATGTGCTTATTTTGATGGGCCACTATACTCTGACAACGTTACATGATCTCAATTATAACATTAGAACACATTGGGATAGAGCTTGTTTCTCTTATTCGAACCTCTTGTTTCCTTTGGTGTTAAGTTTTAGGCAATCCTATTACATCTCATAGGATGGATAATTACTTTTCAGAAGCTCTTCAATATCAATCCTATAATCACTACATCTACAAGGTTGATAAATCGTCCAGATTCTATCTTCACCAAAAAGTTTTATTCATGTGTTCCTAAAGTTGCATCATCTATTTCTCAAGTGTCAATATGGTTGTTATAGTGACGTACTTAGGCTTCTTTGACAGTGTCTTTCATTCTTGTAAAGCCAAAGTCACACTCCAGACATCATCGTGCATCATACCTACATTTGAAGATACCTCTACTTCTACATCATTGGATGTGTTGATTACACTTATTCCAATCACACGTTCCTTTCCAGTGAAGATGTCGCAATCATGGCATTTTTGATCGTCTGCTCCTGATTGATGGTGATGTTCCTCATTCCATATGCACTTTGGAAAATCTTATCCAAATGTCAAGTATTTCCATGATGCAAAACATAACTTCAAAGGAGGCATCATCAATTTTTTTTGTTGGAGAGTTGTATTTAAGAGAGACTCAAAATCTTATATGGGGAGTGACATTTTTACTTTCCATTTGTCCTATCATCTAATAGAGTCTTAAAAGTCTAAACTGGATACATGTTTCACCCATCCTTTAGCTTGAGGGGGAGTGATAGTTGTTATAAAGTGTTATTAGTTCATAGATCATTTGCTATGTGTGCCTAATTGTCTTGGCCCATTAAGGTTAAGTTCCACTTCCTTGTGCAAAACTCCTTTACAACATACATGAGAGGATTTTATCATCTCTTAGTAAGAAATACAACACATATCTTATTTTCCACACAATGTCTTGTGTAATGCAACACCACTAAATATACTTATGAATCATGCATATGTACTATAATTGAGAATATATAAGAGATAAAGAAACTAAGGACTCAGATGAAGATCATGGAATCTGGGAATGTAGTCAATGGAAATACTAAGGTATTTGGGGTACCACACAGGACTGTGTGTGCAATAAAAAAATCATAATTCATTGTAACAATTTAAATAAAGACAAATAAGTACAAACATATAAGGAAAAGCTAAAATCATTTAACACAACTAAACATCACATGTAGTTTTGACATTTGATGATTGGCCTCAGATTGGGAAGATTCATGATAATGATAGTCAAATAGTAGATTGGTAAGGATAGAAACCTCAACATGATCCAATCAAAACAAACCATTGAAGGAGATGCCAATGTCCCACACAATCTAAACAATGGTATTTGAGGGGCATTTGCACTACATATTGGGGGCATTGTAGGATACAATTGTCGGAAAAAAAAATACACATGGCTTTGAAACCAATTACCATTTAGACTTGAAAGACAATTATGTACAAAACTATTGCCACAATAACTATGTGATACACCTCAATCACAAATGCCATAAATGACGTACAAAGCTTAGGTGCATCACATACTTATTGGGGACTCTTCCAGACACAATCCACAACCAAATCAGCACACATGGAACTGAAACCACTAAACCATGCTAACTTTGATGGTGATTGTATACAAATAAATTGCTAAAATACTTGCATTCTGAACTTGTGAAAGTCAGTGGGGAAGGAATGGTTGATTGTCATGGATAACGCAACATGGGTCATTCATCATTGGGAAACCACACTGAATTGTGAAAACAAAAAGACAAATTAAAAATCAAAGTGGTATGTAATCCAAAAACACAAAAAGTAAATCTGAATCATGAATATGAATATTGTAGCTAATAACATATGAGAAATAAAGAAACTTCTGGGCATTGATGAAGATCATGGAATGTGGAAAGTAGTCAATTTCAAAACTAGATTTTTTGGGGCTACCACATTCGTTTGAAATGAATCAAATGCAACACCATAAACTGATGTGGTAATAACAACAAAAGATCATGGACTATTAATTAAGATTTCAATTGGAATTGACAAACTAAAAATCAACGCTGTACGTAATATAATAGCACTAAAAATGATTATGTATTATGCACATGAACATTGTAATCAAGAACAAAAACTAAAGAAGAAACCCAAGGGTAGTAATGAAGATAATGGGATGTGGGGAAATAGTAAATCCCAAAGTTTTTGGGGCTACCACATTCATATGAAAAGAATCAACTACAACACCATAAACTTATGTGGTAATTATACCACACGATCGTTGATTATTTAATAGGATCTCAACATGAATCAATAGACTAAAAATATGAGTGGTATGTAGTCCAATAAAATTGGAAATGAATCAAAATTATGAATACGAATATTGTAATAAAAAAAACACCATGTAATTGATGAAGATAATGAGATGTGGGAAAGTAGTAAACCCTAAATTTGAGATTTTTGAGGCCACCACATTCATTCAAAATGAATCAAATGCAACTCCATAAAGTGATTTGGTAATAACAGCAATAGATCATTGATTATTAATTCAGATCCCAATATGAATCTACAAGTTAAAAGCCAAAGAGGTAGGCATACAATAACATTTAAGTGAATTTGAATCATGGGTATAAATACTAAAATCAAGAATAAAAATAGAAACTTTAGGTCAATGATGAAGATCATGAGATGTGGGAAAGTAGTAACTCCCAATATTGAGCTTTTTGGGGCTACCACGTTCATTTGAAATGAATCAAACACAACAACACAGATTGATGTGGTAATAATAGCAAGAGGTTGTTGAACATCAATTAGGATCTCAACATGAAATGGCAAACTACAACCAGAGTGGTATGTAGTCTAATAACACTGAAAATGAATCGGAATCATGAACTCAAAAGCTACAATCAAGAATACAAAACAAACAAATATTAGGATAGTAACAAAGATCATGATATGTGAGAAAATAGTAAATCCCAACATTCAACCTTTTAGAGTTACCACATTCATTTGAAATGAATAAAATGTAACACCTTAAACTGATGTGATAATAACATCAAGAGACCTTTTGACTGCTAATTAGGAATTTAACATGAATCGAAAAAAATAGAGTAGTATATAATCTAATAGCATTGAAAATAAATTTGAATCATGCATATGAATATTGTGTTCAAGAAAAGGAAAGCACAAAAAAGAAACATTAGGACATCGATGAAAATGATGAGATGTGGAGAAGTACCAAATCCTAAAACTGAGATTTTTTGGGCTACCACATTCATTACGAATCAGACACAATACCATGTAAATTGTGGGAATATTAGCATGCGACTGCTAACTATTAATTAGGATCTCAACATGAATTGAAAAACCAAAAACTAGGGTGGTATGTAGTCCAATAACACTAAAAGTGAATATGAATCATGCACATGAATATTGTAATCAAGATAAAAAAAGTAAAAAAATGAAACATCTAAACATTAAAGAAGATCATGAGATGTGGGAAAGTAGTATATTCCAAAATTGAACTTTTTTGGGCAACCACATTCATATGAAAAGAATTAAATGCAACACCATAACCTGATGTGGTAATAATAGCAAGAGATCATTGATTGTAAATGAAGATGTTGGTATGAATCAACACCATAAAATGATTTGGTAATAATAACATGAGGTCATTGAATTTTAATGTGTCAGTATGCATGATTCGAATTTAATTTTGGTGTTATTGGACTATATACCACTATGGTTATAATCTGTTGATTCATGTTGAGATCCTAATTAAAATTGAGTGACCTCGTGTTATTATTACCAAAACATTTTATGATGTTGCATTTGATTGAAAACAATAACATTACGATCCACTCATATGAAGGAAAAAGGTACACATACATTAAAATTGAAAGCAAACACATCAAAGAGCACACATAACATTCTCAAAAGGAAAAAAAATAAAATTTCAAACTTAGAGTTCCAAGTTCAGGTGCCCAACACCAAAACTAGGGCTTTTATGTCCAACACATGAAAGATATTGCATAGGATAATAAAACATCATACTGATCTGGGATACCATATGAATGTCGATTGTTAAAAAAACATTTTCAAAAAATACATGTTGAATTTAAAATCATATTGATTAACTCTGGTGCCAAATCCTCAAGGAATAAACATATCATATAATCCAGATGTTCACATACCTCGACCCAAGATACACATATGTAGGAGTTGGATCTCATGTTGAAATCATCATTAAAATGGCTAATGTAGCATATGATTAGATGCAAGGTTCAAAAAATTAATAGTGTGATCATCATTGGGCAATGTTGTTTGTAATAGTTAAAAGAAAAAATCATCATTATCTTAATATAGTAGGCATACACTGGCCTAAAGTTCCAGGTTACCTGCTTGGACCAAGATGTAACTTGTAATTGTGACACACAAGACTCACATATAGGGCAACATAAGCATCATAAAACTACATGTTATTCCCAATATATTAGCATGATAAGTTCAAGTTTCTCAAATAGTGTATGTGGCCACATCTATATCAATACTAATCACAAACAACTAAATCATTACTAGTACATAGTTATTGTTCTGTGTACCTATGCCCCACAAGCGTAGACCATCAATAGACTTGTCAATCGGGTAGGTGGGTTGGGTTTGGGTTGGGTCATTGTGGGTGGGGGTCTGGCGGGTGTGGGTCAAAAAGATATACTTCTAAATAGGTGGAAGAAAAGCACACCCAAACCCTACCCCACAGGTTGCGGTTTATCTACGAGTGCCCATATAAAATGTATCGAATCAACAATAAGTTGCTAATTGCTTTCCTTAACACCAAAAAAAACATTAAAAATAGGTTGGAACTATATTTTTTAATGTCAAATATAGAGCAAAGGAACCAACAACTGCTATGTTTGATGTCAAGCCATTCAATTAGTTGTAAGATATGTTTAAACAAACTTAAAGAAAAAATAGCAGCTAGTTGTTGTATGCCGATGTAAAATTGGAAAACCAATTTAGTTTTAGAGATAAATATCACAAAAAACAATATATAATTTTTTCATGTAACATTGGACATTCCTAATATTACAAGTACTTGTGTTTCCTATTGCAAACACAAAATAAAGAGAATACAATTGGTATTGATAAAGGTAAAGAGTTAACTTATGTAAAACAAGAAACATCTTTTAATAGGTGTATAGGTATATTATGTATATAAATATATTTGCTTCAGTTAACTAGGTCACCCGTGAAACCCACTATATAAACAGGTGGGTATGAATTTGGGTGATTTTGAGCGGGTGAAAAATTTCATCACTCAAACCCAACTTAAACGGGTTACCCCATGAGCGCCTAAAAATCAAAATCAAGTCAGTAAAATACAAAATGAAAATATTATAGAATAGAAAATCAATAAAATTAAAACTATTTTGTACCTCAATGAGGATTTCTAAAAGTTAGTACATTTGTCTTCTTCACCTTCACACACAATAATCTTATAAACAATAAGAGTGGGAGTGGGAGGGGGCGTAGCAAAACATCTGAGCCATATATATGGAAGGATTTCCATTGCAAAGCTAGAAGTGCATGTAACACGTTCTACCCCAAATGGAAACAACAAATCCAAGTCAACACACAAGAGTATCAAAGATAAGGGTAGATTCTATCACATGATAGGGTTCAGATAACATAGCTACACCTGACAATACAATGGAAAAAGGGAGAAGGACCTAAGGGGAATAAGTGTACCTCACAATTCTCACAATGGGCACATGATGAAGGAGGGGAAACCCTAATGTCACCAAACCCTAGCCACCACACATGACAATGCCTAGAGCAAACCAAAAAACTACTGCAAAAACCATAATGTGTATCAAATGTCACAACAACAACCAATAGTGTTGTGGTAAAGTAGGAGAAATGATGATCACAATGTCGTTGCACCATGGGAAAGGAGGGAGAAATGAGAATGTCAAAGGTGTCTAGATTGATGAGTCGATGTGTTGGTATAAAGGGGGGCAGGGTTGAGAGTAAATTAGCTAAATAAATACAAGTATGCCATCATGCAAGTTATATTAGGGTTCAATCCCAAATCCTTGTTAAGAGCGCACCAACTTAAGCCCAAATATGGGATTTTGTTGGGACTAATTGAGGTGTAATACTACTTCAAGCCAGCTTTCACCAAACAAAAATTAGCTTGCATTGGGGTTCAACCAAGCCCTATTTGTGCAAGGTGACATGCCTTATGTTGGGTTTATACGTTGTGCCAAGCACATGCTAGCAATATACTGCAAATCAAAGATGAAGGCACTTCATATTTGAAAGGTGAACCAACAAACCCCAGAATTCATGCACCTCTAGAGAAAGTGGTGAGAATAACCATGCCTCATTAAAACTGACAAATGATGAGAGGAGATGCAGATGACCTAGGCCCTTCTTAACCCAGGAAGGTGCTAAAGATTACCTAAATCCCTGCACTAGAACACACTCGAGCGAGAAGAATTGACAACCAATTACGTCATTTAGGTAACAACAACTTAGGAGGACTTGTGCGCATCAACTAGGTCACCTCACAAAGGTTTATCATGTAGTTTTCATAGGTAAGGGGTCATGATAGCATGATAGGGTTGTAAGTGGGCATGGCTTTATCCATATATGTTTAATATTTCATATACATCACACATATATATCTCTATGACCATATATATATTTACTGTTATATTCATATAATCTTCTAAAGAATAACAAACAATTATAAATATAGCTGATAGGCTAGCACAACACAAATCCATTGATTTAGATGTTTATTCATATATCATGGGCCTATATATGGGACACTATTGAGGTCATATACTCACTCATAGTTCTTTTTGACCTATGTCGATCCTACTTGTCATGTGATATGACACATGTGAAGGGATAAAGCTTTGTTGGGTGATACAATTTATGTAACATCAGAAAATATAGGATCTTATCCTATGCCCGTGATTAACAGATAAGAATGTTTGGTTCTTTAGATTTTTTTAGGGAATCCATGAGGCTATTTTATTCATCTTGCCCTCCTCTTGCAAGCCAATAGGGAATAGTGTTACAAACTGATAGGTTTTCAGGAAGGATAAACTTGGTAGTACTACTACCATTACAAGACTATTCATCAAGAATAGCCGAAAGCCAATCCGGTGGCCTTACATAAGTAAAGCAACTCATGGTTTGTTTTTGAAGGTTTTTGTCCATGAAGTCGGCCAATCTGTTGCAACATCTAGGTGCATAGATAACCTCCCACTGTGCACGTGTGATTAACCTTTGCTGAATTTTCTCGAGCAAGACAACAAAGCGGGGATTTTCCTTAACATCCAAGTGAAGCATTTCTACGAGCACCTTACAGTCAGTCTCAATGCATGCCTTCTCTATCCCCGATCAGAGGGCAAGCTCAAGAGCTATGTCCACCGCAACGAGCTCAACATGCAAGGTAGAGTTAGAGTGGATCTTCCTTACATGTGTGCCGACCCAACCACCCTCGTGGTCCCGTCCGACAATAGCTACTGCAGATTTCTGTTTGTTCCAAGCCACGTCCGTGTTAATCTTGACTATCCCAGATTGGGGTCTTCTCCAAGGGCGTTCTGTCAGGCATTGCATGGGGGAGACCTATTCATATTTTCACGGCCCATCAGTGACAAGTCGTGCTTGGTTCTCTGTACTAGAAGGTAGGCCGGTAGTTGCTGGTTCTCGAAGATAGAGGAGTTCCTCGCTTTCCAGAGGTACCATGCGGCTGTCATGAACATCTGTACTTGCTGCTCGCCTTGTTTCAGATGAGTGGTGAGCCAGCTGTGCTGGTTCATCTGGAAGAAGTTGTGTGGAAGGCGGTTACTGTATATCTATATCCATACCTCCCTGGATAAATGGCAGCCTCGTAGGGCACGGATTAAGGTCTCCTCATCGGAGTTACACTGTTTGCACGTACTGCTTGTTGCGAGGTTGCACTGTACCCTTCTCTTAATGGTTAGCAATGCCTCGTGGGAGGTGATCCAAGCAAAGTACTTAACTTTAACGCCTTGTTTGGTTCTTTATATTTGATCAAACAAAGATAAAGATATACCTTAATGTACATTGTTAATGTTAATAACATGAACAACTCAATGATAACCTAATATATATATTACTAAAAATAAGTATAACATATTAATATGCACATACATGTGAGTAAGTTCATGAAATGCGTCACATTCTTTACTAACTAATATTCATGTAATGCCTAAATAAGAGGAATAATGTACCTAAAACATATATTAGAATAACATTTGGAATATTCATGTGCAATCACCTTAGTTTAAGTGGAATTAGTGGATTAAATATGTTAAATAAGTAAAATGTGGAATGTTGTGCATAATAATAATATATAAATCTTTTGGTAATAATGTGAAATAAATGAGACTCGAATTGAAGATTATCAATATAGATGTAGATAAATTGTCTAAAACATAATGGAGATATAACTCACAAAAAGAAATTCCAAAACTCAAATATAATGGTAAAAACGTGTTCCTTTGGTCCCAAGTAGCTTGGGTGCCAAGTTTCACATTATTTGAACAATAATAATAACAACTATCCTAATTTTATCAAGAGAATAAAATATGAGAAAAAGCCAAAAGTGTTAAATAAATTATGAAATGTCTTCAAAAGTGGAAGTAAACCCCAAATTAAAAACCCACATACCAAAAATTTGTCTATGTGTGATTTTTATTATTATTTAGACGAACTTATCTATCCTAGTGTAATTTAGGAGAGAGAATATGACTTAAAGTCCAAAATATTAAATAAATGGTAAACATTCACAAAATTGAAAATTAATGTCAAAATCAGACTCCTTCAATATAAGTTTGCTTGTAGGCCAAGTTTCACATCTTCTGAGTGTTCCTAGATGCCTCAAAATTCATTAAGGAAATAAAATATATGATATAGTCTAAAAATATTAAATAAAATACTAGATTTCTTCAAAAGTAAAAACTAATGCCAAAATCGGAATCTACATATCCTAATCAGTCTAGATCTCGAATTTCATTTTTTGAATAGTTCTAGTTAGGTAAACTAAAATAGGAAACTTAAGGTATAAATATTAATCATAATATTAATCTATTTTATTGTGCGAGATTGATTTCATAAAGTTCAGATTTATTCTGTCATACTTCCTTGCCAAATTCAGATTCTTCAGTAACTGTAAAATTTCCATCAAACAATGACTGCATTCTCTCCTACCTCCGTCTCTTACTTTCTCTTGTGACCGGGAAAACTAGGTTGTACCTTGATCTTGTTTCTCGAATACTTCACTCACCCCTCAACATTTTCACACAATTTTTGCTCCCATACCTTCCTAAATTGTCTCCATATAGGTTGCTCCTATGTTATATTAGAGTTTGGTGGTTGTATCACTAGTGATGAATCCATATCTTCTCTCCCATGTTTCCATCTTGTCTACCTTCCTCTTATTTTCTACTTGCATCATTAGATCTTCATACTACTTTGAAACCCCTCCCTAACGTCCAAGAAGCACCCATGTTTGTTGGTTCTCTATGTCTTCCCCTACAACTGGTTGTCCAAATTTGGTATCCTCCCTGTCCTCATCCAAAATTGACGGGTTGTTTATGTCCACAAAAAAATGGATTATGAAGCTTCAGACTATCTCCATATGTCTTTAGCGAGCTCCATGTCTAGACAATTCCTTTGCATGGGGTGCCTCCTTCTTTTCCCCCTTTTTGTTCTTCTTCTTCATAGTTGAGCTATTGGTTTAGGTCTCTCATGATTAATATTTGTTCATTTTGGTTTGGTCACAAATGACTTCCCCACGTAGTTTCAAACTTCCCCATGATGTTTGTTCTTCTTTGTGTTTGTTAGTTACTATCCGAGGTGTTTTCTTTGTGTAGCTCCTTCAACTACCATGGCAGCCAGATTTTCTACTAGTTCTTGCCATCTCACAACTCCTTTAGAGGCTTGACGAGACCAGAATAGATCAACAAAGCAGATGACACTCTCCAATGCTCATGTTTCTCCATGAATCTTAGGTTTTGATTTTCATTTTTAACCTGTGCTATGATATGTGCTTCTCGCGTGGAAGGACAGATTGAGGACGATGATCCTCCTCAAATTCCCTAATTTACCCCTCTTCTTTCCTTTGATTTGTTGTTTTTCAGTCAGGTCTACAATAGTTGTTTTGTTTTGGATATTGAATTCTCCATGTGCCCATGATACTTGTGGACTAAAGACCAGGTGGCCAAATACCATTGGTCCACCTAGGCTAGGGGCATCCAAGTTTTGATCGGCGTGACTTTTTTTTAAATTCTTATTGACTAGAATTTATAAAATTCCTAACTAAATATTTACTTATCATAAAAAATAAAATAAAATATGATTTGAATTTAGAAAATTATTTCCCATCTACTATGTCAGTTTCATCACCTAATTCCAATTTAATAAACCTATGATTTTTATGGTTTTTCCTAATTGGTTAAAATTTGTAAAAGTCATTGTGAAATAAATAATCTATAAGTCCTATAAATAAAATAAAATATGTCATGACCTTAGAAAATATAAACTATAATATACATACTTTTGATAATCTAATTCATTAATAATTAAAAATTTGATTTTTAGGGTTTATGCAATTAATGTAAACCTAATCCTGATCTCATATATGCCTTTTATAGGTTGCTTGTAGACTGAGATGGAATTAGGGTTGACTTTGGACATGTAGACTCTATCTGAGGTATGTTGCATCTCTTTATGAGTTATATTAAGCAAACACATAATTTCTCTCTATATTAATGTACGTTGCATTTATTTATGAGTCATAATGAGTAATTACTTTCTTTACTTTCTCTTTTTCTCTCTCAAGCCTCTTTGAGGTATTTGGAGATAGACTTGAGATAGTTGGATATTCCTCTACTTAGATCCTGATGTAGATGCTTTCATGTAAGACCCTTTATCGGAAGAAAAAAAATGTAAATTTGATAAATAGAATATAGTCATGAAATTTTATTCCGCTGCTATATTTTGGTTTTTTGAATACCACAATTTAAGAAATGAAATTGTAACGACCCCGCCTCCCAGTAACCCCCAATTAAGGAAGACCAAGAGGTCATAGCCATTATCCCAATTTCCGGATCAAAGGTTCGACAAATAATCAATAATAATTATCAAATTCTACTAGACTAAAATGAAAGGCTGTAATAAAATTTACTTTTCATACCTTTTTTAAAAAACTTGGATATCTACTTTTATCTGCATCTGGAGTCTATTCTAACTAATCCTCCTTTGCACTTTAATTCTCATTTAATTCCACATATTCCACTTTACTGTTTGTTCTTTTCACTTGTACCAAGAATGCCGACAAACAAAACGTCGGCCAACATAAATGAATTATGCTGGTATGTGGGGGAAACAATAATCGTGCAATTAACTGTAACAACATATTGCAGTCAAATATAATTTAACAAACAACTTTACATTTTCAACATAACTACTCAATCCTTACATACCCTAACCTCTGCGCTGTCCCTACAATGGACCTAGATGCTACCTTCCTCATGGTAGATCCCCATTAAACCCCGCATGATCCTACCTAATAGGTAGATCAATATCTAGGGTTGAGTCGCATGGCACTACCCATAAGTATCCCAATCCCTAACTCATGGTGTGCTAAAGAGTCGCAAGGCACTACCCATAGGTAGCCCAATCCCTAACTCTTATTAACTTGATGGTCCCACTTAACAAGTAGACCCTTTACCAGGTTACCCTTTTCATCATTAGCAAAGCCATAGAGGAGGACCAGGATCTGAGCCAGTCATGTATACATACTTATGGTGATAATCATAGCCACTTTATAGTTGCATGAAATAAAAGTCACCCAAGCAGTTATTTTCAAGCAACCGATAAAACAACTGGGAATCACCATGAAACTAAAGCGATTATTCATAAGCGTAACCACATACCTAATCTGATGATTTGAGATAGAAATATTCCATGCAAGTAAGAAATCCAAGCAGGCAAGCACACACAACAAGATCCTGAAACAATCATACAATTGTCCTTTTATTACTCATATCATCAAGATCTATTAAACCTAGCTCGCTTCTAGGGTTTCTGGTTCACTTTTAGGGTTTCCATTGCAATTAGGGTTTCCCTTCATCTTTTACTATTTTAAACCCTAATTTTATACAATTACTCACAAACCCTAATTATCTCATTTATTCTTCATGAAAGATATTAAGGTTATCGTTTAACAACATATAACCGTAATTTTATACAATTACTCACAAACCCTAATTTAAACCATTATGTGTCACTTTTACTAATATTAGGGTTTCAAGGCCCATTAAAGCATATTTATGCACATGAATCTCTAAATTAAACCAATTACATGCAAATCTCATCCTTTTTGTTCTCAATATACCTTTTTTACAATTAATAGGTTAATATCAACTTTAATCATCCATTAAACCCTACTAATTCATTAATCACCTCAAAATAGGGTTTCTTAATCTTTAATTCATTAAAGTTGATAACTTACACTACTTTTTGAATTGCAAGAGGAATTAGCCTCTAAAACCATTTTTAATGAATTCCTCTCGTTTTTTGAGCAAAATACAGACATTATATGTACCCATCTGAGTTACCATTATTTAAATATGAATTTTGCAAGGATTACCAGGTTAGACCAATAAGCAAGCGCCACGTGTTGTAGTTTGAAAACATTTCGAAAAGACGAAATCACCCTCGGTTAAGTTAAATGCTTCTTTAGCCTGTGGAGGGCAAAATGGTCCAACGACCCAAAGGATCGTCTTCCTCCTCTTGCACCCTAGCAGTGCCGCAATTTGCAGTAGGTTACAGACATGCTCTCCTCCTCCAGGGCCTCGATGGCTGCCGCCACTCCTCGCCCTAGCCCCACCGCCTTCTACCGCACCTGGGGTGCCGCCTAGCGCGTGACCTAGTAGACTAAAAAGAGAGCACAAAGCCTGTGACTAGTGGATGACCTGCAACCATCTAGCGGATGTGGCACAAGTTCCAAAGCACGACAAGATGGCCTCTCTCTTCTGGTGTTGTCGTGGGAGCATTGGGCTTCCATCGCACCTCCTTCACATCCCCTTGTTTCTCCCAGATAGAGCTACGCTCAAGGGTTAGGGTTTGCACAAAAGAAGAAGATGAAGATGAAGAAGAAAGAGAAAAAGTTGCATGGGATCTCTTTGGAACTCGAACCAGGGCTCTACCCTTTATATAGGGAAGGGTATCCACACCCTATTATGTTCATTCACAAGGATACAAGGCCTTTTCCCAATAGGAATCCAATTCCTTCATTAAGAAGCAAGTTTCTCTCTCCTAATTATCTTCTTAAATATACTTTGCTCATTAGTTATTAGGAATTTGAAATTCCTCTCACTTATTCTTTTTATTGCTTGCCTTCTAACCCATTGGCACGAAATTCTATTTTCATTTAGTAGAAAATACTTCCTTTTTAACAATACCAAAAAATTCATTAATAATGTATCACATTATCCTCTTATTTTGCATTATTGGTATTTTCTCTTTATTTCTTCTCCATTAGGGCTCCTTGGACCCCAAGAACCTCTAAGATTTCGAAATTCCTTTTTAAGGATACTTATTATCCTTCTAGATGTATCTATATTCATTATTTCTCATTACCTTATTTATTTCTTATTAAAATATCACTTTTTGAGAATTTCTCTTTATCTTTCTTTTTATTTTCCTCATTAGAATTCCTTTTAACATAAGAAACCTCATGGATATGATAATCCATCAAAGATAACTCAATTATACCTCGTTTCACTTATTTCCCACATTTTATCATTGTTTTCAATTTCTTTCTTAATAAAGAAATATTTAATGGATCTTTTCTTTTCTTTTTGCATTATCTTTGCAATTTTGGACTCCTTGGAACCCAAGGAACCCAAGAGGCATGAAATCCACCTTTGGATTACATACTTTTGCCTTCTAGAGGTTTCTACATCTTTCTTTTCTCCATTTCATATTAATAATGGAGTGCCTTTTGTCTTTTTCTTGTTATTGGGCCCAATAGCCAATAAAGGCCACAAAACAACCAACAAGGCTATTGTAAACAAAACTCATTTATTCAAAACAAATTATATCATTATTTGTTCCAATATCTTTAATATGAGAAATTCCATTTCTCACCAAATGAACCCAAAAGTTGGGGTTGTAACATCCTTCGCCTCTTATAGGAATTTTGTCCTCAAAATTCCATCAAGCAAACAAACAATTTAGGATAAGACTTTTCCATGTCCATCATTGGCCCATATGTGGCTTTACCTTATCCATGGCACTTCCAAAGAACCTTTATCATCACATATTCTTTTCTCTAAGTTCTTTCACCTTGGCATCTATAAACCTCACAGGCGACTCAGGTCATTTAAGCCTCCCTTGGGGCTCACTAGGTTCATTGCTCCGCACATGATTCCAGGTACCTCACATAGTGCTCTAAATTGGACACATGGAACTCATCACACATCACATTATACTAAGGGGTAAGGGCAAACTTAACCTTCTCCACCAAACCATGTCAAAAGAACCCATGCACCGGGGACTCATCTCTCTTAGCTATAACTTAGAGGGGTCGGATTTTCATGTCACATATTCCCCCATAGTGAACAGCATGTCAGTCTACTTTGCATCAGCTTACAACTCATGTCATCTCTGGGCTCCTTTCAGCCATTACACGATCAAGCGACTTCATCTGCACACACTGCGGTCCTTTCTTGACCTTCGCGAGGTCCCTTCACCAACATCATCTTAATGAAGTGGTGACCGACATAACCTCCTTTGCAGGGCTTCTTTACATCCCGAAACTGGCTATGGTGGTTATCATCACATCTTACAGAAGACAAGAACTGTTTCCATGTATCACCCTGAACGAGCACACATGCTCTCATCAGACCTCTAATATGGATCTCACTAACCATTACTTAGGGGTGATAGACTGTACTAACATCGAATTCTTCATGTATCTTCTTCCACCTTATGGAAGTGAACCTTTAGGTCATACTCAAGAACTTTTAAACTCGCATCATGGTGTAGTTGAATCATCTCTTTCTCATATGTAGTTCAACCGGATCTGTCCCTTGAAAGAACTCTTTCTTTCTCATGTCATCTAGGTAAGGCGATCTAACATAACCCATATTGTGACCTGTCTTGGTCTAGGGGAGACTTACCATAACATCCATAGTGATGAACTCCCATTCCCTCTCAGGGACTCTTTTATCCTCTATATTGATACACTGGGTTACAGGTATTCGTCCTTCACCTTCTGTCATACATGGCAACATACCACATGCAACTTCATCTTAGGAATCCAAAGTACCACTGTCACTTACTATCTTCATAGTACCATGGTGTATGGTGATCTTCTACATGTCATGATTCCTCAAGATTGATTCCCCGAAAACCCTAAACTACTCCAATCAGGGTTTCATCACCTTCCTTTTCAGAGAAGTGCATATGAGGTGTTGCAACCATCCTTTTATTGCATCAAGGACTAGGCTGGCTAACCAAACAACAATTAACTTGATCAACCGATATTGTTACATCTAAGTGTTAGCCAAACTTATTTCTTCTCCAACTGAGAGTTAACCTAACAACCTCTTCTAGCCTCCATCTAAACTAGGCAGCTGTATCTCATCCAGAGCATCCATTACCACTTCACATACCTAGGGGTTAGGTAAAGTTGAAGACATACACCTCCACTTATCATTTCATCTCAGCTCTAAGTTCTACCTTCATCAAGAAAACTCTAAGCTTATTATCTTGGTTTTTTGAACTCAACCTCATATCTTATGATAAAAACATCCTCATAAGATGACTACCTTGTTTCTCTTAATGTTTGTAAATCGTCCATGTATGATTCACTCCACCAGGGTATGTTATCCTCTCTGTCCTCATACCTCATGGCAACGTTCCAACTCACATCTCCTTTTATCCTTGGTGTATGACATGTGTATTGTCCTATCTCTCACTCCCATAACAAGAGGAAATAAGCATTTGGCTGCAGTCCAAATACAAAGTTCTTCCTATTCCAAGAGTAGAGATGGTACATCCCCACCTTGCCAGTACACCTTTAAATCTATGTTGAAATGTGCCACATATGCCTCTACATCACAAACATCTTGATATCAAAGTTACTTCCATGGAAAACTGGTCTCAAATTTACTTGGGTCCACACACAATCCTTGGTCATCTCCTCTCGGTCTATAGGGTGTTTGCACTTTTGGGGTCATCCCTCTTCCCTCATGCATCCAGAGAGTGCCCTACTCATCTTCCCTTTGGGTCCCATGAGTTCATGAAGGTGATCAATCTCCTAACCCATGACCCTTAGACAATGATAGCTGTTACCTCCCGAACCTATGGTCATGTGAAACTAGGGAATTAGGCAACTCCTACTTCCATCGGTCTTATCCCTACCTGACCCTAGGATAGACTTAGGATTCTAACATAGTACATGTTCAACTTAGAACCTTACCCAAGCCTTCATCATCTCTCTCTACATTCATGGGATGACTTTCATCCTTTCATAGGGGTCATGGCAACCTGCCTACCTTGGTCAGGCCCCATACCGATTACCTCCATGGTAACACATCCACATGCACTTAGAGGTGGTTATCTATGGGTCTACATGTTCATTCTCATACCATGTACTTTTCACTTAGCTTCTGAAGATCCTATGAGACCTCTTTAGGTTTCCTCAAAACCCACTAAACTGGTATACACCCTACCAAAGGGTCCCTCTCCCAGGATGGGAGGAAACTACATCTTGATAACAAAGGTCACAAATGCCCTTAGGGTTTATATTCACATGAGCATGCTTAACCCAACAACTACTAAAGCACAAACAGACCACCTTCTAAACCATGCTAGGTCATACTTGTTCTCATCCTCAACATTGGATCAAGACCCTACCTTCCCATGTCATCCACTTAGCTGTGAGGGGTTCATCAAACATACCTTTAAACTTAAGGGGTTTCCTTTTCCTCTAAACATGAAGAGTATCATGATCGATTCTATAGAAACTCAAATCTCATCATAAGCATCAGGTACACCACTTCCCCTCTTATACCTAGGAACCCTAGGTTCACTTTTGGATGTCAAAGTGCATGCTCAACCTCTTAACCATGAATCAAGCATGTATAAGGCATGACTTGCACTTCCTATCATCCTTCTACTCGAGCAACACTTTAGAGTTGAGTCCTCCTCTAGGACAATAAACAAGGTGCAAGGCCTCACAACCTGTTACTAAACCTCACCAGGTCTAAGGAACTCTTCTTCTCATCTATACCATAGGTACATAGGTATCAGCAGATTCACCCTCTCCCCATGAAGATGGATCAAGCTCACAAGCATACCTCTACGTGGGTGAAGCCTAAGTTCAAACTTATGTTTGCTTAAGGTTATCCCTAGCCCTTTATGCTTATCTCATCAGCTATCCAACATACTCCCTTGGCCAGGGTTTCAACCTATTGCTCGCATTACTGACGTATTATGGGTGCCTACTATGCCATGCTCATATAACCTCATGGGGTTTCCATAGGTTCCTCTCTAACCTCATCAATGAAGGAGCTATCCTTCACTCTAACATGCACTACCCTTCCCAGGGTTGGGTCGCCAAAGGTACTTGGTCATTCAACCTCTCATGGCTCATATAGCATCCAAGGCATGCCCATCCAAACACCTGGTCTACCATGACATCTAACTCATCATGCCATCTCTCACTCTAACCTTCACTTAGGGTTAACATCATCCTCAGTGGATGTTCCAGGTCTCTACATGTAATGGATATCTCTACCTCCAAAACTAACTCTCTTTACTTAGCCTCCCGACAAGAAGGTCCAGCCTCAGGTCTCTCCTGAGGGCATGACAACTTATGTCAAACGACCTAAGCATGTATCTATTCTTTTACGCTTAATCTACTAAGCTTATGTCCATGACATCTTATTTACATGCTTTTTATTAATTTGGTGGAGGATCCTTAAACCTTATCAATCTTACCCATACCTCAAGAGGGTGAGGAAAAGAGAGAAAACCCTAATCCTTATAATCCTTAACAACATTTGAGTTGAGAGGGGATGAACAAGAGAAGAGAGTCCTAAAGGTATCTTATTTTGAATCAAATCCTGAGACTTCGGCCAGGCAGTCACACGGATCCGAGAGTCCTCATATTCTGACTAGCGGTGCGGAAGAAAATCTTGCCAGCCCCCGGGCGTGATCCTTTTCTAGACACCTCTGTCTTTCAGAAAATCCTCTAATAACTCCCTTGGGTTCTACAGAGTTTGTAAAATTTAATAATTATTACAGATTAAATGAGGAACCTATGCTCTGATACCAAATGTAATGACCCCGCCTCCCAGTAACCCCCAATTAAGGAAGACCAAGAGGTCAGAGCCGTTATCCCAATTTCCACATCAAAGGTTTGACAAATAATCGATAATAATTATCAAATTCTACTAAACTAAATTGAAAGGATGTAATAAAATTTACTTTTCATACCTTTTTCAAAAACTTGGATATCTACTTTTATCCGCATCTGGAGTCTATTCTAACTAATCCTCCTTTGCACTTTAACTCTCATTTAATTCCACATATGCCACTTTACTGTTTGTTCTTTTCACTTGTACCTAGAACGCCGACAAACAAAATGTCAGTCGGCATAAATGAATTATGCTGGTATGTGGGGGAAACAATAATCATGTAATTAACTGTAACAACATATTGCAGTCAAATATAATTTAACAAACAACTTTACATTTTCAACATAACTGCTCAATCCTTACATACTCTAACCTCTACGCTGTCCCTGCAGTGGACCTGGATGCTACCTTCCTCATGGTAGATCCCCATTAAACCCCGTATGATCCTACCTAATAGGTAGATCAATATCTAGGGTTGAGTCGCATGGCACTACCCATAAGTAGCCCAATCCCTAACTCATGGTGTGCTAAAGAGTCGCATGGCACTACCCATAGGTAGCCCAATCCCTAACTCTTAATAACCTAATGGTCCCACTTAACAAGTAGACCCTTTACCAGGTTACCCTTTTCATCATTAGCAAAGCCACAGAGGAGGACCAGGATCTGAGCCAGTCATGTATACATACTTATGGTGATAATCGTAGTCACTTTATAGTTGCATAAAATAAAAGTCATCCAAGCAGTTATTTTTAGGCAACCGATAAAACAACCAGGAATCACCGTGAAACTAAAGCGATTATTCATAAGCGTAACCACATACCTGATCTAATGATTTGAGATAGAAATATTTCATGCAAGTAAGAAATCCAAGCAAGCAAGCACACACAACAAGATCCTGAAACAATCATACAATTGTCCTTTTATTACTCATGTCATCAAGATCTATTAAACCTAGCTCGCTTCCTAGGGTTTCTAGTTCACTTTGAGGGTTTCCATTGCAATTAGGGTTTCCCTTCATCTTTTACTATTTTAAACCCTAATTTTATACAATTACTCACAAACCCTAATTATCTGATTTATTCTTCATGAAAGATATTAAGGTTATCTTTTAACAACATATAACCTTGATTTCACAAAAAACATAATTAACCATCAATTAATTCCATTAAGCCTCTTTTACATTAAAGCTACCATTTTTATCCTTTTAATCAATGACAAGATCATTATGCTCATTTATCATCAATTCATAGTTCATTATTGTCTAATTCACATATGAACTCTATTTGTCATTAATTCTACCTTTATCCATTAGAAAACCCTAATTACTACATTAAGGGTATTTATCCACAATTAGGAACTTTTATACTTGAAATAGCTTAGAATTACCATATCTCAACTTTATTCACAATTTTGAATAATTAAAACCATTATGAGTCACTTTTACTAATATTAGTGTTTCAAGGCCCATTAAAGCATATTTATGCACATGAATCTCTAAATTAAACCAATTTCGTGCAAAGTTCATCCTTTTTGTTCTCAATATACCTTTTTACAATTAACATGTTAATATCAACTTTAATCATCCATTAAACCCTACTAATTCATTAATCACCTCAAAATAGGGTTTCTTAATCTTTAATTCATTATAGTTGATAACTTACATTACTTTTCGAATTGCAAGAGGAATTAGCCTCTAAAACATTTTTTATTGAAATCTTCTCATTTTTTCTAAGCAAAATACATATATTATAAGTACCCATCCGAGTTACCATTATTTAAATATGAATTTTGCATGGATTACCTATTTAGACCAATCAGCAAGCGCCACATGTTCCTACTCCATGCAACATTGTTGGTTAGTTTGAAAACATTTCGAAAAGATGAAATCGCCCTCGGTTAAGTTAAGTGCTTCTTTATCCTGCGGAGGGCAAAATGGTCTAGCGACCCAAAGGGTCGTCTTCCTCCTCTCGCACCCTAGCAGTGCTGCGATTTGTAGCAGGTTACGGGCATGCTCTCCTCCTCTAGGGCCTTGATGGCTTCCGCCACTCCTCGCCCTAGCCCCACCGCCTTCTGCTACACCTGGGGCGCCGCCCAGTGCGTGACCTAGCAGGCTAAAAAGAGCACACAAAGCCCATGACTAGCGGATGACCTGCAACCATCTAAGGGATGTGGCGTAGGTTCCAGAGCACGACAAGATGGCCTCGCTCTTCTGGTGTTGTCGTGGGAGCATTGGGCTTCCATCGCACCTCCTTCGCATCCCCTTGTTGCTCTCGGATAGAGCTACGCTCAAGGGTTAGGGTTTGCACAAAAGAAGAAGAAGAAGAAGAAGATGAAGAAGAGAGAGAAAAAGTTGCGTGGGATCTCTTTGGAACTCAAACCAAGGCTCTGCCCTTTATATAGGGAAGGGCATTCATGCCCTATTATGTTTATTCACAAGGATACAAGGCCTTTTCCCAATAGGAATCCAATTCCTTCATTAAGAAGCAAGTTTCTCTCTCCTAATTATCTTCTTAAATATACTTTGCTCTTTAGTTATTAGGAATTCGAAATTCCTCTCACTTATTCTCTTTATTGCTTGCCTTCTAACCCATTGGCATGAAATTCTATTTTCATTTAGTAGAAAATATTTCCTTTTTAGCATTACAACAAAATTCATTAATAATGTATCACATTATCCTCTTATTTTGCATTATTGGTATTTTCTCCTTGGACCCCAAGAAACTCTAAGATTTCGAAATTCCTTTTTAAGGATACTTATTATCCTTCTAGATGCATCTATATTCATTATTTCTCATTACCTTGTTTATTTCTCATTAAAATATCTCTTTTTGAGAATTTCCCTTTATCTTTCTTTTTATTTTCCTCATTGGAATTCCTTTTAACATAAGAAACCTCATGGATACGAAAATCCATCAAAGATAACTCAATTATACCTCTTTTCACTTATTTCCCACATTTTATCATTATTTTCAATTTCTTTCTTAATAAAGAAATATTTAATGGATATTTTCTTTTCTTTTGGCATTAGCTTTGCAACTTTGGACTCCTTGGAACCCAAGGAACCCAAGAGGCACGAAATCCACCTTTGGATTACATACTTTTTCCTTCTAGAGGTTTCTACATCTTTCTTTTCTGCATTTCATATTAATAATGGAGTTCCTTTTGTCTTTTCCTTGTTATTGGGCCTAATAGCCAATAAAGCCCACAAAACAACCAACAAGGCTATTGTAAACGAAACTCATTTATTCAAAACAAATTATATCATTATTTGTTCCAATATCTTTAATATGAGAAATTACATTTCTCACCAAATGAACCCAAAAGTTGGGGTTGTAACAGAAATAAATACATGTATCCAAGCATACCTTCTTAGTATGTTTGGAATAGATGTTCTGTTTCTCAAATTTTAGTAGGGAGTGGATCCCCTCTTGGATCCCACTCCTTACACTTGATACATAAAGATTCAAATATTTTAGTTGTTGTTTAAGATTAATTTTGCACCCAGGCCATCCTCCCAACTACTTCATTATTGATGACTCTTTTTTTCCAACTCATTCAATTATTATATTGTTAACATGCATAGGGAGTATTTGCATTGATAGGACATTGAGAGGTATCCCCACTGCTGACAATCTGTTGCATCTGTATTGATTCTTATCAAATTCTTATTGTTTGACATGCATTGTGATATATCACCACTTTGCATGCGTGTTAGGTTATTAACTATCATGAACATGTGAAAATGGTTAAGAACTGCGATAAATATATATTGAATCCTAGATGCTACCATGTGTAGGGTGTTTCTAGAGCATCAAGTGCATGGAGTCAACACCACAACCATGCAATGGGGTGATATTCATCTATAAGTATAATCCTCTCATTGGGACAAATTGTTCTATTTATTATACTTGAATATTTATACCATGTTTTAAAGATATATGGTTAATGAGGTGAAATCATGTTGCTATATTTTCCTGATGGAATTGTTAATATAATTTCTAATGCCCTTAGTTTAATCATTTAATACTGCTAAACACATTTTTCTTAATTCAATTATTTTCTTCCTCTTAAAATGTTGTCTTGACCTTCAACTAAACTACGGTAAGACCAAACTATTTGTAGGTGGATTCTAATTATTTTCCCTTGATTTCAAAAGTAGAATTTCATATTAAATAAATTGTTTTATAACAACTAGCCATATAAGATTGAATTATACAAAGATCAACAGACAATATTGATGCCTCCCCTAGAGGCAAGGAGACACAATTTCAACCCACCGTGATATCTAATTTGAGAACCAACCCAAAGATGGATGGGGATATTGACGAAGATGATAGGTGAATTCTCATGGCTTATATGGAGCAGGGAGAGGTAGTGGAGGGCAAGCAAGTAGGACAACAATACATAATATATCACATTAGGTTGTTAAACTATCACACTAAGCACTGCCACCACAAACGCTTAAGGCTTCACTACCGAAAAAATACAAAGCTGCATGTATAATGGCTTGTCGAATGTGACATGAATACTGAAAATGAGGAGTACTAGGAATATGAACATCAAAACATCTGAGTGGAGGTCTTGAGTATGAACTGACATTCTCTGGTAGTGAAAAGATAAGCAATAGTCACAATTCTTTTGTTGACATTATATTTTTGGTCACTCAATCTGTGATAAGTATTAAATTTTATCTCTAACTACTGATGAAATTTATCCATATTATCCACGTTTTGTTGGACATGCTTCTCATAAGTTAGGGGATGGGAACTAATCACTAGCAGAGTCAACTCTTATGTGGTAAAATTTCCACCTCCATAGAGAGACTAGGGGTGATTAGGGTTACAAAATACTAAGTCTTGTCTACAAAAGTAGTTTGGGGAGTGGTAGTGGTCCAGTGAGACACAAACTAAAACCCTAATTTGTATTCCACAACTCAAGATTAGGCACATTGAAACACTATATATGGTTACCTAACTACATAATTAGGAATATGGATAGGAACATTAGAGGATAATTTTAAATAGTAAGATTGACTAAATTCTCAAGCCTTGATACCATATTGTAAGGAATGAGACTCAAGAGCGGATTCACTCATTACTTATTGAAGAATAAATCCATATAAATACAAAAATACAATTACGTATGACACAATACATTTATTTTTTTCCAAAAAGTATGATACGGAAAAACATGATAAATCATCCAAGAGTGGAAAGTTTACTATTTATTATAACAAAACTATATAAAGTTCCTCACTACAAGATGTGTTCAATTACTAAAGGAAATGTACAACTACTTATACTAAGGACTAGTTATCAAAGGGCAACTTGGGCATCTCAAGATATCCTTCACAATCCACAATCATGGTCCACGATTCTCATGAGCCATCACTCTTTCAAAAATGCCTACATCTGGTTACAGTGGATAGGGTGGGAACAACACCCATAAAAGGAAGTTATAAAAAAGGTTACATGTCAGATAATTAGTATATGTGTAATAATTAAAAATATTTAGGCATTAAAGTATGCAAGTACAATGTCAAGGGTGTTCCTGGTCAAAAGATGTGCACAACAACTAGGTAAGCTTTAGAGAAATTAGTCAATAGAATAAATAGTAAAGGAATGAGTAACGAAAGGTTGAGGCATTTTGAACATAGTGAAACAATTCATGAGTAAGGAATTTATTTCCCTTTAACATTTCACAAAATAAAAATAGATCCAATTTTATTTTAGACTATAATAAATACTAGAACAATCAACATTAGGGGCACCATTAACCCATATCCATGGTACTCAATTCCCAACATCTAAAACACGACAAAGGGAATTAAACCTCAGTGCTTAAAACATAGTTAGACTACTAATAGATATTACTAGTACAAATCTCTCATACATAATAGAGAAGGCAAGATCACAAATGTGGCCCAACTAATAATCATGTATAAAAGGGATGAAAACATCTGGAATATAGAAATATGATTTATATAAATGAGAAACATGATTTCAATAATCATCAATGGAGAAAATAAATGATAACAATTGATATTCCAAACAAAATTTCAAGATATTCCAAAGATAGGAGTATTTTATGGAAACACTTAATTTATAACTTCGGTTTAGTCATTATCAACCTGAATATATTTGGGAAGCATAAAATAACGTACCAACTTCACTAAAAATATCCACGGTTAAGCTCTAGGTCCAAGCAAAGTCTCAAACCACTTGATAAGATATTGAAATCAGATTAGGGTTAACATACAAACCTAAAAATCACCTTTTATTATGTTAAATTTGGTCATGAAACCAGTACCACTAGATTTATATAAATTTTATAATCCTAAAACATATTTATTTGTTAATTTCTGAGTTATAAATAATTAGATACACATTTTACAAGAATAATACATTTTACATAGTTTTATAAAAAGATATGGTCAAAATATAGGGATTCCCATGCTAGAAGCATGACATGTCCTCTCAATCTAATCCTCATTGCATGGTGGATAGAAATGAAACACTGATAAAAAGCACTATTTCCCATAGAAAATGTGATGGAAATAAATCATATCATTGGCAATATAGTACAATTACTACCCCGAAAGTTCTTCTTCTCCCACATGAGAACCAAGAGCTGGACTATCTCAAAATCATAATCATTTCTCATGATCAAACACAATTCACATTTAGGGGGAAGGGGAAATCTTAACATCTTATACACATAAAGATGCACTCGATAAACCCAATAAGAGTCTGGGAGGTGTACTGGCCCAAAACCAACAATTGAGGAGAACCTTGGGCACTCAAAGTAGTAAAACTAAAGGAAAATCAAGCTATCATCAGATTCACCAAACCAGTATAGAGTCAAACATCAAAAGGTCAACAAGAGATAATGATAAACATGATATATTGATTGTGGGTATGTGAATACATGGAAATAACTTCAAAATTAGGGAATTACCTAGAATCAGAGGGGACCAAAGCGTGCAAAAGTTTGGGGGACTCCTAAATATGAATCTACAATGTTTCAATGCTCTAACATGGTCCCAAGATGTTGGACAAGGTAAGTCTAACAAACTCAGTCAAGGAGACGTGGGTCTATTTGGGATTTAGGAGTCACATAAAGAATCTTTCACCAGCCACAATTCATTGTAAATCCCTTGGCATGGTACTGGAAAACTCAATCGGTCGAGTTGGCCCATTCCATCAAAGCCAACTACAACAATCAAGGATGAAAGATGAGAGGAGACATGGGTATTTCATAAATACATGTACCAAAGATCCAAGCCAAGGCTCTCCCATTTTGTTAAGATATCCAAAAGTGTTCAAAAAAGAAATTATAAGATGAGATCAAGACGAGAAAGAGATAGCAGAGAAGGTAGGAAAGTAGGCGGATGGTTGTTATTGTGTGTTGTAAAGAGTGTGACTTGAGAGGGGATCTATTACTCATTAAATAGAGAAATAAACCATCCTATTCCAAATAGAGAGTAAAGGGGAAATTTCATTTATTTCCCAGATAGTAAATATATATGTATATATATATATATATATATATATATATATATATATATATATATATATATATATATATGAAAAAATAACTATTAAAAACTTGTAAAGTATATAATTATAAAAGTTTTCCTCACCATAAAAGAGGGTATAACAAAGTTAGAAATGTATACATCTAACAAATCTAATAACATTAAAGGCCTAATTTTAGAGGGCAATCCAACCATTCCAAGCTATCATTAAGTCCATAGTCAGTAAGTGGTCTTCCTGAGTCCTTGTTCTATAATGTACCTACACCTGTGTGGAAGGGGAACATCACTTAGAAAATAAGAAACAAAAGGGTATGCATCAATAAACACTAAGTATCTGCATATAAACAACATTTGGAAATTATATTGGGTAACAAGTATAAAAAGAACGTTCACATGTGAAAGGGGCCATATAAAAGTAGTTATATTCGAAAAGAGGCAAATAAAGAGATTGAGGCATATTATTTATGGAGAGAAAAATTTGAGATAAAAAAGTCTTGCCACACCAAACATTCATAATTTCCATATAAATAATATCTTTGCATGCATAAACAATGTCAGACTACATATACCTAGAATAGGGCCATAAACCATAGGAAAGGTCATGACCTAAAAAGTATGGATGGAAATGCACACCCCAAGCAGATCTGCATCCTTTATAAGTATGGTTGTAAGTAAGTACCACTATTCTAGGGATTATAGTAAAACATTTAGCATGCACAAACAGTCATAATTTACATAAGGAACTGAAATCATAGCAAGAGGGGTCAAAGGACCCATCTTATATAATTAATTGTCTATAAGATTTCATAAGATTTTAAACTAGTCAATATGTAGGTTCAAGTTTGGATTTCCAAAAAGAAGGATAGTAGTCAAGTAAATGCCTCAATAGGAATTTAGATCACAATCATCATAATGCCCAAATTTATGTAATGATTATACATACTTGACCATTATAGCTAATGGTTAACTCAATAGATATACATAGTCCCCAAACTCGAGTATTCATCCTTCAATTTTCTTATTTAGCACAAATTTGTAGGGTTATGTATTCATATTGGGATCCCATCTGCATGAGAATAAGATGTCTAGATGTTACAACCCCAACTTTTGGGTTCATTTGGTAAGAAATGTAATTTCTCATATTAAAGATATTTGAACAAATAATGATATAATTTGTTTTGAATAAATGGATTTCGTTTACAATAGCCTTGATGGTTGTTTTGTGGGCTTTATTGGCTATTGGGCCCAATAATAAGGAAATTAAATTAGTAAATGAATAATTGAGTTTTTGAGAAAAGAAAGATGTGGAAACCTCTAGAAAGCAACAATATGTAATTCAAAGGTGGATTTCGTGCCTCTTGGGTTCCTTGGGTCCCCAGGGAGTCCAAAGTTGCAAAGATAATACACCAAGAAAAGAAAAGACCAATCAAGTATTTCTTTATTAAGAAAGAAATTGAAAATAATGATAAAATGTGGAAAATAAGTGAAAAGAGGTATAATTGAGTTATCCTTGATGGAATTTCATATCCCAATGATTCCTAATGTTAAAAGGAATACCAATGAGGAAAATGAAAGAGAAATACTCAAAAAGAGATAATTTAATAAGAAATAAATAAGATAATGAGAAATAATGAATATAGATGCATCTAGAAGGATACTAAGTATCCTTAAAAAGGAATTTCAATCTTGGAGTTTCTTGGGGTCCAAGGAGCCCCAATGAAGAAGAAAGAAAGATAAAATACCAATAATGCAAAATAAGAGGATAATGTGATACATTATTAATGATTTTGGTGGCATTGTTAAAAAGGAAGTATTTTCTACTAAAAGAAAATAGAATTTCGTGCCAATGGATTAAAAAGCAAGAACAAAGAGAATAAGAGGGATGATTTTCGAAATCCTAATATCAAAAGAAGAAGGAATATTAAAGGGAAATGAGAAAGAGAGAAACTTGCTTCTTAATGAAAGAATCACATTCCTATTAGTAAAGGGCATTGCTAATTTGTGGGCAAGCACGTTAAGGCGTGGATGTCCTCCCTATATAAGGGGTCGAACCCTTGGCCGAGTCCAGAGGAATCCCTCATGACTATCTCTCTTCCTTCTTCTTCTTCATGTTTCTTTGCATCCAAACCCTAACCGGAGGGGATGGTGTGATCTCTGGAGCAGTGGGGATCGTACAAGTAAGTCACGATGCTCTTACGTCTTCAGAAAGGAATTGGATGACCTTCGTTTTGGCTCCTTGCACCTGTGCGACAATTGTAGGTTGACTGTAGGTCGGCCATGGTGGAAGATCTGCTGGCCTCGTATCCGGCCGCCTGGCGGTGCATCTGAAGCATCTTTGCCTACGCGAGGGCACGACGGAGCTAGGGGATGCCTCCCTGGTGGCCGTCGAGGTCAGGGGTGGAGAAGGGAAGTCATAACTTGCTACAGATCGGCGCCAAGGCTAGGTCATGCGAGGTTGAAGACAACCCATCATTGTTGGACAAAAATACCCCTCTGGGGTGTGAAGAAACCATGACTTATGCAAGGGTAAAAGGGTCTTTGCGTTATGTTTTGCAAATCGGGTCGCTTTGCATGGAAATTGACGACGTGGCGCTCTCTGATTGGCCGAAAGGTATATTTTCTTGCATGAATCATAACTAAAGATTGGTAGCTCCGATGGAAATATGCAAAATATGAAAATTGATCAAGAAAACGCATAGAATTCAATAAAAATACTTTTAGAATCTTATTTTGGTCCTAATTGCAAAAGTACGCTAAATTAATGAAAAGTGCTTTGAAATCATGTTAGGAACCCTAATTGAAGTTAATGGTTAAATTCATGATACTTAATTGATGAAATTAAGTAATAACAACCTATTGAAATGTTAATGATGAACTTGAACCTAATGTAGATGAATTATTGCATGGTTTAGGGTAAAAGAGGAGAAGATCATATTTAATTTGAATAGTGTGAAAATATGTTGTTAAATGATGGTTCTAAGCTCTTTCAAGTATAAAAGCTCCTAACTATGGATGAATACCCTTAATTTGATAATTAGGGTTTTCTAATGGATTAATGTGAAATTAATGACAAATAGAGTTCATATGCGACTTAGACCATAATGAACTACGAATTGATGATAAATGATCATAATGGTAGCTTTAATGTAAAAGAGGCTTAATGGACTTAATTGATGGTTAATTATGTTTTTTTTTGAAATTAGGGTTATATGTTGTTAAAAGATAACCTTAATATTGAAGAATAGATGAGATAATCATGGTTTATGAGTAATGGTATAAGATTAGGGTTTAAAATAGTAAAATATGAAGGGAAACCCTAATTGCAATGGAAACCTTAAAAGAGAACTAGAAACCCTAGGAAGCGAGCTAGGTTTAATAGATCTTGATGACATGAGTAATAAGAGGAAATTGTATGACTATTTCAGGATCTTGTTATGTGTGCTTGCTTGGATTTCTTACTTGCATGGATCATTCTGTCTCAAATCAGCCAGACAGGTATGTGGTTACACTTATGAATAATCTCTTTAGTTTCATGATGATTCTCGAACATTTTATCGATTGCTTGAAAATAACTATTGGGTGCCTATTTATTTCATGCAACTATAAAGTGACTATGATTATCACTATAAATGTATATATAACTGGCTTAGATCTGGGCCCTCCTCTGTGGCTTTGAAAAGGCTAAAAAGGGTAACCTAGAGAAAGGTCTAGGCTATCACGAGTTAGAAATTGGGCTACCCACGTGTAGTGCCATGAGACTCTTTAGCATGCCATGAGTTAAGGAGTGGGCTACCTACGGGTAGTGCCATGTGACTCAACCCTAGAAAATGATTCACTTGTTAGGTGGGATCATGAGGGGTTTAATGGGGATCTACCATAAGGAAGGTAGCATCCAGGTTCACTGCAGGGACAACACAGAGGATAGGGTATGAATGGATCATGCATTTATGTTTATAACGTAAAGTTGTTTGTTAAACTATAATTGACTGCAATATGTTGTTATGGATAATTGCATGATTAATGTTTCCCCAACATACCAGCATTATGCTGACTGACATTTTGTTTGTCGGCGTTTTAGGTACAAAGACAAAAGGACAAACAAAATGGCATTTTAGGGGTATGCTCGTAAGCTTGTCCCACCTTCATGGAGAGAGGACCTCAGGTAGTGAGGTTGGTTGTAGGGTTTGCTTAGAGAGAAAGAGCAGGACCCATGCAAGAAGGTTGGAAGCCTAGACTCTGAGATATGAGGAATAGTGGGGAGTTGAGGATGATGCGACCTAAGTGGATGACAGTGGTTGCCTCATGCTTGATCCCTGGAGGCTGGTGGTATCTTGGTTGCCTTTAGAGGAACCGAACCCTAGAGAGAGGATGAGGCTTCTGGTACCTAGGTGCCTATAGTATAGGAGTTTACCTTATGAGATAGGAAGAAGAGTTCTTTATACCTGGAAAGGTTTAGTAACAGGTTGTGAGGCCTTATACCTTGTTGGTTGTCCTTGAGGAGGACTCAACTCTGAAGTGTTGCTCAAGTAGAGGGATGATAGGAAGTGCATGTCATGACTTATACATGCTTGATTCGTGGACACCCAAAAGTGAACCTAGGGTTCCTAGGCCTAAGAGGGGAAGTGGTGCACCTAAATGCTCATGACAAGATTGGAGATTTGATCATGGTACTTCTTATGTTTAGAGGAAAGGAAAACCCCTTAAGTTTAAGGTATGCTTGGTGAATCCCTCACAGCTAAGTTGATGACATGGGAAAGTATGATCTTGATCCAATGTTGAGGATGAGGGAAAGTGTGACCTAGCATGGTTTAGTGGGTGGCCTGCTTATGCCTTAGTAGCTTGCTAGGATTAAGCATGCTCAGGTGGATGCAAACCCTAGACATAAGGACGTTTGTGACCTTTGTTATCAAGGTGTAGTTTCCTCCCATCCTGGGAGAGGGACCCTTTTGTAGGGTGTATATAAGTTTTTTTGGGTTTTGAGGAAACCTAAATAGGTCTCATAGGATCTAGAGGAGCTAGGTGAAAACTACATGGTATGATAATGAACCAGTAGACCCATAGATAACCATCTCTAAGCACATGTGGATGTGTTACCATGACGGTAATCGGTATGGGGCCTAGCCAAGGTAGGTAGGTATCCATGACCCCTATGTAAGGATGAAAGTCATCCCATGTATATAGAGAGAGATGATGAAAGCTTGGGTAGGGTTCTATGTTGGACATGTACTATAATGGAATCCTAAGTTTATCCTAGGGTCAGGTGGGGATGAGACCGATGAAAGTGGGAGTTGCCTAATTCCCTAGTTGCACATGACCATAGGGTCAGGAGGTAACAACTATCATTGTATGAGGGCCATGGGTTAGGAGATTGATCACCTTCATGAACTCATGGGACCCAAAGGGTAGATGAGTAGGGCACTCTCTGGATGCATAAGGGAAGAAGGATGACCCCAAAAGTGCCGACACCCTATAGACCTAGAGGAGATGACCAAGGAATGTGTGTGGAACCAAGTAGGTTCGAGACCAGTTTCCATGGAAGTAACTCCAATAACGAGATGATTGTGATGTAGAGACTTATGTGGCACATTTCAAATGAGATTTAAAGGTGTACTGGCAAGGTGGTATGTACCATATCTACTCTTGGAATAGGAAGAACTCTGTATTTGGTATGCTGCCAAATTCTTATTTCTTCTTGTTATGGGAGTGAGAGATAGGACAATATGCATGCCATACACCAAGGGTAAAGATGATGTGGGTTGGAACGTTGCCACAAGATATGAAGACAGAGAAGATAACATACCCTGGTAAAGTGAATGATCCATGGATGGTTTGCAAACACTAAGAGAAATGAGGTAGTCATCTTATGAGAATGTTTTATCATGAGCTATGTGGAACTTGCAAGTTATACCGGGTTGAGTTCGAAAACCAAGAGAATAAGCTCAGGGTTTTCTTAATGATGATAGACTTAGAGTTTGAGGTGATAAGTTGATTGCACGGAGGAGTATGTCTTCAACCTTATCTAACACCTAAGGGTGCGAAGTGGTAATAGATGCTCTGGATGAGATACAACTGCTTAGTTTAGATGGAGGCTAGAAGAGGTTGTTAGGTTAACCCTCAATTGGAAAAGAGATATGTTTGGGCTAACACTCAGATGTAACGAGATCTGTTGAACAAGTTGGTAGTTTTTTGGATAGCCAGCCTAGGCCTTGATGCAATGAAAGGATGGTTGTAGAAACTCAGATGCACTTCCTTGGAAAGGAAGGTGATGAAACCCTGATTAGTGTGGTTTAGGGTTTCTGAAGAATCGATCTTGAGGAATCATAACATGCATGAGATCATGATACACCTTGGTACCACCAAGATAATAAGTGATAATAGTACTTTGGATGCCTAAGATGAAGTTGCATGTGGTGTGTTTCCATGCAAGCCAGGAGGTGAAGGACGAACACCAATAACCCAGTGTATCCATATAGAGGATGAAAGAGTCCCTGAGAGGGGATGGGAGTTCATCACTATTGATAACACCGGTTTTTGTGACGTTTTTGCCCTTTATTTTGTTATCAAAACTGCCCTTTTCAGCTATTTTCCTCTATTTTATTAGCATTTTCGCAATAATTGGCCAAGCAATGCTCTTAATCCAATTTTCCCATCTTTTGCAGAATTTTTCCTCATTTTGGTGCAATAAGGTCGTCCCAGCCCATGAATAAGTCCAAGTCTGTTTCGGCCTTCCCGACGCCCGATACAACCCCTGCCCGACATGGTAGAGCGTCACAATGACGCACGACAAAGTGATGCCACGCAAGAAGAAGCTGGCGGACAACACACCTTCTACCCGACAGGGAGCCCGGCTCGCCTCGACAACCCAGCTTGTCGGGCGAGACAACCACCCACCGGTAGGCGCGCCGCCCGTCACGTGACCGATAGCTGACACCTCTGCGCCGAGCGATACCTGTATCGGCCGTCCATCGACCGACGCATAAGGGGGCCATGTGGCGCTTCGAGCACCATAACTCCTCCCAGCCAGTTGACTATAAATAGCAGCTACAGGAAGATGAAGAGACAGGTTTGGACAGTTGGGAGATTGAGCTATCTTCCGAGGAAATTGTGAGAGCACAAGTATTGTGCCCCAGTGCTTGTTTCGGGCGACACTAGGTGAGCTTTTCCTCATCCCGAGAGGGAGGGGATAGTTCACTTAGGACTGTCCCGGGCGACACTGCGGGCCGATATCGGCCTACGTAGAGGAGTGACACAAGTGCGTGACAGAAGAACGTGTAGCTCTTAGCCCGACATGATATCGAACCCGATACACTTTGACAGTCGGTGCGTGCCGCCCGACGTGAGCGTGTCGGCCAGGGTCCTTGAGCGATATAGTCGACAGTCGGTGCGTGCTGTCCAAGAGGGTATGCCACTCGACACCTCTGTATCGGGCTAGGCCCCTGACCGATATCGGGTTGGAGAGCTACAACACCCCGTCGTCCTTCTACATCAAGGAGGCGACATCTATCTTTTAATTCTGTTATTTAATTCCTTATTTACGCAATGTATTAAGACCTTTAATGTTTATGGAAATAGCAAAGTTTAATTACTTGTTGCTCTATGCTTGGTGCACAATGTTGGATGACTGCTATGTTTGATATCTGAATTCTAGCTTGCATGTTTGGATCGCGTTTCGCTTAGCTACCGAATCGTGTTTTCCCGTCACAACAACTTCGAGAGTTGTGTTGTGGCTCTAGTGTTTGGTCCGATTCTGGAGTACGAGAGTGCCTGGAACGGAGTTGTTTCGATAACATTCCACTCTAACTTAAGTCCAGCAACCTCGAGAGGGGTGTTGACACTTGGTTAGAGGTACCCGCTCTGAGAGGACGGGTGCAGGATGTTACCGCTGCCGCTTGTTTTACTGTAGTCTTATCCTTCGTACCTTGCTTCATCTCTAGTCTTTATCTTTCTGCTTCTGTTGCATGAAAACCCCTAAAAACTACTAAATGACTAAAAAAAATCTCTCTAGTAGCTCCAGTTGGAGATAGTTTTCTTTGTTTTATTTTGTGACATCTTGCTGTTCCCTTTTGGGAATTTACATCTCTTTATACCTGCCGGAGTGTAGCGTGTCGATTCTGGATTCTCAACACTACCCCTTGTCCTTGTGTTCGACCCCGTATGGCTACTTCGACCCCATAAACAAAGTTGCGGGGGCCTAGAAGGATTCGGGTTTATAAATGTAAAAGCTCGACTACCTCGAATCCGCCTCCACTTTTGGACGCGCGATTTAGACCGGTCAACTTTTTGGCGCCGCTGCCGGGGACAAGGCAAAAGCGGTACTGTAGACGGACCCAAATCCACTAACTACACTCCAGTGCCTCAAGCTTAGAAATGAGTTTGACAATACTCTTTTTCTTTTTCTTTCTTTTCTTATCATTATTTTTTGCCTTAAAATAAAAATTCAATTTTCTAAACTTGATTTTTTATGCCTTTTCAGGAACTCTGAAGAATTGTGACCTGTTTCGCCGAGCTTTGATACCATTTTTCTATGCGAGCAGTCTCTTTCTGAGGGTGAATGTCAGGGCCGAGGCGAGAAGTCGAGCCAACCTAACTTGGTTGGTCAGCTTTCTGCCTACATAAAGAGACAAGATACCATCATCAGCCAACTGGTGCAGAGCACGCTCCCTAGTCCTGGGGCTCTGAATTCAATGCAACGCCAGATGGCCAGCTTGCAGATGAGCCAGCGTGAGGTAGATCAATGACTGACCCAGATGGCTGCTCTGATGGAGAATCTTGAATAAAAGCACTCCCACACCCTGAAACTGCCGTAATGGCAGTCCTGAGGTCTGGAAGAACGCTGGAGCACCCTGATGAAGCCAGGCCTGAGCCCGAGCTAAGGCCTGAGGGTGCGGACCCAGCAGAAGGGGAAGAAAGACAGGCATACGTTCGAGAGTCTGCGCAAGGGTTCCCTGAGGAGCTACCTGGCGGAAGGAATGCTTACGCTCCTAGGATTCCGTTCCCGTACAAGCTGATAAAGGCGAATATGAAGAAGCGTCAGGAGAAGTTCATGGAGTCGATTAGGAAACTACATCTCGAAGTGCCCTTCCTTGACTCATTGGAGGAGATGCCTACGTACGCCAAGTTTCTCAAGGACCTTGTCACAAAGAAGAGAAGGGGAGGAAGGGTAGAGACAATGTATCTAGTTTCCACCTCCTCCGCCTTCTTGAAGCCCGACATGCCAAATAAGAGAAGGGATCCCGGAGCTTTCACAATCCCATTCGCCATCGGGGACAATGTCGAGCGCAAGGGTCTAGCAGACTTGGGGGCGAGCATTAGCCTCATGCCTCTAAGTTTTGCCCAAAGGGTGGGTTTGACCGACATGGTTGGAACCAACATGCAGATTCAACTGGCGGACCACACCTTTAAGAGACCCGTTGGCATTTTCAAAGATGTGTCGATAAGGGTTGGCGATTTCTTCATCCCTTGTGATATAGTCGTCATCGACACAGCTGAAGACCCCCGCTGCCCGATCATCTTTGGGCGCCCCTTCTTGGCAACAGGGAGAGTGCCGATTGATGTTTCCGAGGGGATGATCACTTTAAGGGTCGGAAATGATCATATGGACTTCAAGCTGAAAGAGATCATGAGAAGCCCGTCCCTGTCTCAATCAGCATGTTTCGTAGATAGCTACAATAAATTCTATGAGGAAATAGAGGAAGACATCCGGACAGTAGACCCCCTCTTGAGGGCCATAAACTGTCAAGATCCTGACCTCGAAGATCCCGAGGTCGCGAAGCATCTCAACCTTTTCAACCTTTCTGACGAAGACTTGCAAGAAGAAGATATGGCGGTGGATTCTGCGATGTATGTCTCTCTCGAAGAAGAGCCTCAGGAGAAGACACCCAGACCAAAGCCAGAGTTAAAAGTGTTGCCCGAGGGCCTGAAGTATGAGTTCTTAGATGAAGAGCACAGAAACCCAGTCATCGTGAATGTCGATCTTTCGAGCAATCAGCTGGACTGACTCCTTGATGAGTTAAGACTCCACAGGGGGGCTATAGGATACTCGGTAGATGATATCAAAGGCCTTAGCCCCGCCTTGTGTATGCATCACATCAACTTAGATGAATCTGCCAAGCCTTTGGCCCAACCCCAGAGGAAGCTGAACTAGATGCTCAAGGAGGTCGTCAAGAAAGAGGTGATAAATCTTAGGGATGCGGGGATCATTTACCCAATCAGCGATAGCAATTGAGTAAGTCCAATCCACGTAGTGCCCAAAAAGGGCGGGATGACGATGGTTAAGGGTGAGAAGGGCGACGAGGTGGCGGTTAGGACCGTCACCGGATGGTGGATGTGCATTGATTACCGAAAGCTAAATCAGGCTACAAAGAAGGATCATTTTCCGCTACCTTTTATTGACCAAGTTCTCGAAAGGTTAGCGCATCACGATTTCTTTTGTTTTCTTAATGGCTTTTCAGGTTTTTACCAGGTACCCATCTTGCTCGATGATCAAGAGAAAACAACATTCACCTGCCTTTACGACACTTATGCCTTCCGAAGGATGCCCTTCATACTCTGCAACGCCCCCGCTACCTTTCAAAGATGCATGATATCAATGTTCTCAGATTTTCTAGAAGACATCGTAGAAGTTTTCATGGATGATTTTTTAGTCTATGGGAAGGACTTCGATAGCTGCCTGAAGAATCTGGCATTGGTCCTTCAAAGATGCGAGGAGAATAGCCTAGTTCTGAACTGGGAGAAGTGCCATTTCATGGTGCGGGAGGGCATCATTCTCGGGCATAAGATCTCGAAGCATGGGATCGAGGTGGACGAAAGCAAGGTTGAAGCAATATCCAAGCTTCCTCCACCAAGATCCGTGATGGGGGTGCGAAGCTTCCTCGGGCACGCGGGATATTACTGAAGATTCATCAAGGACTTTTCAAAGATCTCCAAACCACTGTCCAATCTTCTGGTAAAAGATGCTGAATTTGTTTTCTCTAACGATTGTCTCAGTGCTTTTCAGGCCCTGAAAAACACTTTAATATCACCACCTATCCTTCATGCACCAGAATGGGGTTTACCTTTTGAGCTGATGTGCGACGCTAGCGACTATGCGGTTGGGGCAGTCCTGGGGCAAAAGAAAGATAAGAAGCACCATGTGATCTGTTACGCGAGTCGCACGTTGGACGAGGCTCAGGTGAACTACACAACAACTGAGAAAGAGATGCTAGCGATCATCTTCGCATTTGATAAATTCAGGTCGTATCTCGTTGGAGCCAAGGTCAAGGTATACACAGATCACGGGGCTATAAAATACTTAATGCAAAAGAAAGACGCAAAGCCCAGACTGTTGAGGTGGGCCTTACTACTCCAAGAATTCGACCACGAAATTATCGACAAGAAGGGCGTAGAGAATGTGGTCGCAGACCACCTATCAAGGATCGTGACTGAGAGAGAGAGAGGGCCTCCAATCAACGACGACTACACCGACGAAGCTCTTATGTTGGCCGAAGCCCAAGAAGAAAGCTTACCCTAGTTTGCAGACATCTGCAATTATCTTGCTTGCAGAGAACTGCCTCCTGACATCACGTACAATCAGAAAAAGAAACTATTCGCAGATGTTAAAAACTACTACTGGGATGATCCTCTCCTGTTCAGAAGATGCGCCGACAACTTATACAGGAGGTGCATCCCAGAAGAAGAAACTGCGGACATCCTGAAGCAATGCCACGCCTCCCCCTATGGTGGTCGCCTGGGCAGCGAAAGAACAGCTACAAAGGTGCTACAGTCAGGTTTCTACTGGCCCTCCTTATTTAAAGACGCTGCACAATTTGTGAAGGTTTGCAAAGAGTGCCAGTTTACGGGGAACATAGGGCGGAGAAATGAAATGCCAATGGCTAGCTGGATCGAAGTAGAAATATTTGACGTATGGGGGATCGACTACATGGGACCGTTTCCCCCATCCCGGGGGTATCAGTACATACTCGTGGCTGTGGATTATGTATCGAAGTGGGTGGAAGCGGTAGCCACCCAAACCTACGATGCCAAGTCAGTTATCAAGCTCTTCGAGAAGACCATCTTTCCTCGTTTCGGCGTCCCGCGCTCAGTTATAAGAGACGAAGGATCGCACTTTGGAGAAAGACAGTTTGAAGCACTCCTACACAAGTACGGAGTGAAGTACAAGATCACTACACCCTACCATCCCCAGACGTCAGGGCAGGTAGAGGTTTCCAACAGACAAATCAAGCAGATCTTGGAGAAAACTGTCAGCCGAACAAGGAAAGATTGGTCCATGAAACTTGACGATGCACTTTGGGCCTACCACACCGCCTACAAAACACCCATTGGAACCACCCCCTACCGTCTCATCTACGGAAATTCTGCCACCTGTCGTTGGAATTGGAACACAAGGCCCTTTGGGCAATCAAGTTCCTAAATATGGACCTCGAGAAAGCTGGAGAAAAGAGGTTTTTGCAACTTCAAGAGCTCGAAGAGCTGAGAATGAATGCCTATGAAAATGCAAAAATATATAAACAGAGGACAAAGTTGTGGCATGATGCCCATCTCAGGAGAAAAGATATAAGCGAAGGGGATAAGGTCTTGTTATTCAAGTCCTCTATTCGTCTTTTCCCTGGGAAGTTGCAAACGAGGTGGTCTGGACCGTTCACAGTGTCAAAGATATATCCATCAGGGATGATGGAGCTCTACGAAAAAGACGATCCGACCAAGGCTTTTCAGGTGAATGGGCACAGGGTGAAAAGGTTCGATGAAGATGAAGCGTTTGTCAGGAGAGCAGAGATCAGTCTGTAGGATATGGGTACAATTGAGGGCTGATCAAGATGATCTTACACCGGTTGAGCTGGCGACACAAACCCCAATGCTCCTCGGGAGGCAGCCCGAGTTCTTCTTTCTTTCATAGAATAGGTTGCATTTTTCTTATAACAAGTAAAAACAAACTTTATGGATTGTAATAAGGCCCGAGTCAGAGCAGGCGCCGAGCGTGCCGACTCTTCTATTTTATGGGTCATCGCTGAATTTTGCGAAGCTTTGAGGAGCAATTCTGTCTGAGGACGGGAGGGCTCTTCCCTAACCGATGATGTTTTGCCCGTCAAATGCTTTTTCCAGCTTTGTTTTAAGTTTCTGGTGCCTTTTTCATGACGTGTCGGACAGAAACTCAGCTGGCGCGCTATCACGCTTGTATCGGGTCGGAGTTTCTTGGGCGCCGCAAGCGCCGCGACGGTTGGCATCCCCGAGCAACAGCCGTTTCGTGCATGGGGAGTAAATGCCCTTAATTTGACTGACGGGTCGTCTCGGGAACGACATGTCTAAAACGGTCGACGCGCGCGCCCAGAACTGCCCGATTTGTCCCCAGCTGAGTTTGCTATATATAGTAAGGTGGATTTACCGTGTTGGGCTATCACACTTACCCCGTTTAGCCACCCTTTCTTTACCGTGAGCCGTTTTTGCTCCTGTATCAGGCAGGCCTGCCTTCACCTCTGTATCGGGCGATGGCTCCTATGAGCAAAGGTATAGCCCGACATGCTTATCGACCGACATGCTTATCGACCGACAGTCTTGTCGCCCGACACGAGTTTTCTTATCGCACGCTGCTTATCGGGTTTACGTGCCTAGCCGATTTTTGTATCGCCTGACGCAGTATGCACGAAATAACAGCCGATGGTGCTCGCCCGATACGCCATATCGGGTGACATGTTTTATTTTGTACAGTCCTATCGGGCTGTGCTTTTTGGCAATCTTATCGCCCAACATACCCCTATCGGGCAGTGTGTTGTGCTGTGCAGCTCTCGTAGTATCGCCCTAATTTTGTATCGACTCGATTTTTCTTCTGATGGACGATACCCGGAGTTTGTAATAAGTCTTATCGAGTTTCTTTTGCTTTTCCTATATAACATATAAATGGTCAATAAACTTGATAATAGGAAGAATTGCGGCCGCAACTGAAGCAACAACTGTTCGGCAGAAACGTAAAAATCCCAAGGCAGCTAGCCATCGACTACCGCAGATAGAACGTGGGAGAATTTTTCTTGATTTGGTAGTTGAAGAGGAGGGTCATTTCTTTATCATAGTCTGTCTTCTATGGTGTTTAAGACATCCTACAGAGACAGCACGAGTACTTTGCCGGTGACCTCCGGATGGAACCTGGGCATCCCGGTTCCAGCTACTTAATAAGGAGGAAGCATCCACAAGTGTTTGCACTTGTTCTGGCTATTTCCAAATGAGAAATAAGGAGGCTGCATCAAAGAAGCATATTGCAGCTTCTCCATGGCACAAGCAAACCCGCTAGGTAACCTTCACTGGGCTAACATGACCTCACCCTGTCTTCTTCGCTACTCTAGGACAGAGTGTAGGGTAAGTTTGGGGGGGGGGGTACCCATGTACCAGTGAAGGAGGTATAAAAATTCTTGTGTCATTTATTTTGTGCTTCTCCTATATCATGTGTATATATCCATGCTTATATAGAAATTTTGAAAAATTTCATGTTTATTCCCATGCATATGTACAAAGTTTCTTAAATGTAATAAAAAAAATCTACTGTGACTTCTTGCGATGTTAGTTTTCTATGTGCTTAATGAGATGCAAGTTGTTGTTATATCTTTTTGATAATGCTGCTTCAAATGAACAAAAGAGTATGTTTTGCCATGTCAAAAATTTTGAAAAATATAATAATCTCGCAAACAGCTAAGAGACGAGTATGGAGAAGGAAAAAGCTGCCCAAACAGTAGAAATCTCTTTTGTTTTCCCTCACCCAACAAAAATCCCAAAAAGAGAGAAAAGCCTTATGAGTGTGAATAAAAGCATGAGAGTTGTGCCAATAAAAGAAAAGAAAAAAATATATATATACACACTTGTTTTCCAAAAGTACCCATCTTTAGGCATGGTAGATCTGGGGCAGTGGTACGTAGGATGTGAATTCACTGCTCTAAAGCCAACTGGCTTGGACTGCAGGGACCACTTGCCCGCTAACGGACCCTTACCTGGATGGACTGATGGGAAACAAGAAAAACCCTAAAAAGCCTTAGCCTTCCCGATACACAACTTTCTGCCCAAAAAATAAAGCTGTTTGGTGTGTAAGCTAACTTCAGAATCATACAACAAAGTCTCGCCGAAGCTGTAGAGAAGAATCTTACTTAAACAATAAGGAAGGAAAAACTAAGTCTTTTGTTCGTACTAAGACAACATTATTTTTAAGGCATTACGATTCTTGTTTCACCTTTTGAACAAGAAGCTTTCCCGAGCAGAAGAAGCATCGCTAAATATAGTTTAAATATTGATTGAGGACAATCAAAACGCTAAGTTTGGGGGAGTTGATAACACCAGTTTTTGTGACGTTTTTGCCCTTTATTTTGTTATCAAAACTCCCCTTTTCTGCTATTTTCCTCTATTTTATTAGCATTTTCACAATAATTGGCCAAGCAATGCTCTTAATCCAATTTTCCCATCTTTTGAAGAGTTTTTCCTCATTTTGGTGCAATAAGGCCGTCCCGGCCCATGAATAAGTCCAAGTCTGTTTCGGCCTTCCTGACGCCCGATACAACCCCTGCCCGACAGGGTAGAGTGACACAATGATGCACGACAAAGTGATGCCGCACAAGAACAAGCTGGTGGACGACACACCTTCTACCCGATAGGGAGCCCGGCTCGCCTCGACAACCCAGCTTGTCGGGCGAGACAGCCACCCACCGGAAGGCGCACCGCCCGTCACGTGACCGATAGCCGACACCTCTGCGCCGAGCGATACTTGTATCGGCCGTCCATCGATCGGCACATAAGGGGGCCACGTGGCGCTTCGAGCACCATAACTCCTCCCAGCCAGCTGACTATAAATAGCGGCTACAGGAAGACGAAGAGACAGGTTCGGACAGTTGGGAGCTTGAGCTATCTTCCGAGGAAATTGCGAGAGCACAAGTATCGTGCCCCAGTGCTTGTCTCGGGTGACACTAGGTGAGCTTTTCCTCATCCCGAGAGGGAGGGGATAGTTCACTTAGGACCGTCTCGGGCGACACTGTGGGCCGATATCGGCCTACGTAGATGAGCGACACAAGTGCCCGATAGAAGAACGCGTAGCTCTTAGCCCGACACGATATCAAACCCGATACGCTTTGACAGTCGGCGCGTGCCGCCCGAGAGGGTGTGCCACCCGACATGAGCGTGTCGGCCAGGGTCCTTGAGCGATACAGTCGACAGTCGGTGCGTGCCATCCGAGAGGGTGTGCCGCCCGACACCTCTGTATCGGGCTAGGCCCCTGACTGATATTGGGCTGGAGAGCTACAACACCCCTTCGTCCTTCTACATCAAAGAGGCGACATCTATCTTTTAATTCTGTTATTTAATTCCTTATTTACGCAATGTATTAAGACCTTTAATGTTTATGGAAATAGAAAAGTTTAATTACTTGTTGCTCTATGCTTGGTGCACAATGTTGGATGACTGCTATGTTTGATATCTGAACTCTAGCTTGCATGTTTGGATCGCGTTTCGCTTAGCTACCGAATCGTATTTTCCCGTCGCAACAACTTCGAGAGTTGTGTTGTGGCTCTAGTGTTTGGTCCAATTCTGGAGTACGAGAGTGCCTGGAACAGAGTTGTTTTGGTAACATTCCACTCTAACTTAAGTCCAACAACCTCGAGAGGGGTGTTGACACTTGGTTAGAGGTACCCGCTCTGAGAGGAGGGGTGCAAGATGTTACCACTGCCGCTTGTTTTACTATAGTCTTATCCTTCGTACCTTGCTTCAGATCTAGTCTTTATCTTTCTACTTCTGTTGCATGAAAACCCCTAAAAATTGCTAAATGACTAAAATCTTAAATCTCTCTAGTAGCTCCAGTTGGAGATAGTTTTCTTTGTTTTATTTTGTGACATCTTGTTGTTCCCTTTTGGGAATTTACATCTCTTTATACCTGCCGGAGTGTAGCGTGTCAATTCTGGATTCTCAACACTACCCCCTTGTCCCTGTGTTTGACTCCGTATGGCTACTTCGACTCCGTAAACAAAGTTGCGGGGGCCTAGAAGGATTCAAGTTTATAAATGTAAAAGCTCGACTACCTCAAATCTGCCTCCACTTTTGGACGCACGATTTAGGCCGGTCAACTATGAATGTTGAGGAAAGTCTCCCCTAGACCAAGGAAGGTTATGATGCAATATGGGTTATGGTAGATCGCCTTACCTAGATGACATGAGAAAGAAAGAGTTCTGTCAAGGGACAGATCTGGTTGAACTACACATGAGAGAGATGGTTCAGCTACACCATGATGCAAGTTCAAACGTTCTTGAGTATAACCTAACGATTCACTTCCAGGAGGTGGAAGTGGGTACATGAAGAACTCGATGTTAGTATATCACCCCTAACTAATGGTTAGTATGATCCAGACTAGAGGGTCTGATGAGAGCATGTGTGCTCATTACGGGTGATACATAGAGATAGTTCTTGTCTTTTGTAAGATGTGATGATAATCACCATGGCCAGGGTCGAGATGTAAAGAAGCTCTCCAAGGGAGGTTGTGTCGGTAACCACTTCATAAAGATGATGTTGGTGAAGGGACCTCACAAAGGTCAAGAAAGGACCACATTATGTGCAGATGAAGTCACTTTGATCGTGCGATGGCTGAAAGGAGCCCAGAGGTGACATGAGTTGTAAGCTGATGCAAAGTAGACTGACATGCAATTCACTATGGGGGAAATATGTCACATGAAAATCTAAACCCTCTAAGTTATAGCTAAGAGAGCTGAGTCCCCGATGCATGGGTTCTTTTGACATGGTTTGGCGAAGAAGGTTAAGTTTGACCTTACCCCTCAGGATAAAGTAATGTGTGATGAGTTCCATGTGTCCAATTTAGGGCACTGTGTGAGGTACCCGGACCGTGTGTGAAGCAATGAACGTTGTGAGCCCCAAGGGAGGCTGAAATGACCTGAGTCACCTATGAGGTTTATAGATGCCAAGGTGAAAGAACTCAGAGAAAAGAATATGTGATGATAAAGGTTCTTTGGAAGCACCATGGATAGGGCTAAGCCACATAGGGGCCAATGATGGACATGGAAAAGTCTTATCCTGAATTGTTTGTTTGCTTGATGGAATTTTAAGGGCAAAATTCCTATAAGAGGGGAAGGATGTTACAACCCAACTTTTGGGTTCATTTGGTAAGAAATGTAATTTCTCATATTAAAGATAATTGAAAAAATAATGATATAATTTGTTTTGAATAAATGGATTTCGTTTACACTAGCCTTGATGGTTGTTTTGTGGGCTTTATTGGCTATTGGGCCCAATAACAAGGAAATTCAATTAGTAAATGAATAATTGAGTTTTTGAGAAAAGAAAGATGTGGAAACCTCTAGAAGGCAACAATATGTAATTCAAAGGTGGATTTCATGCCTCTTGGGTTCCTTGGGTCCCCAGGGAGTCCAAAGTTGCAAAGATAATACACCAAGAAAAGAAAAGACCAATCAAGTATTTCTTTATTAAGAAAGAAATTGAAAATAATGATAAAATGTAGAAAATAAGTGAAAAGAGGTATAATTGAGTTATCCTTGATGGAATTTCATATCCCAAGGATTCCAAATGTTAAAAGGAATACCAATGAGGAAAATAAAAGAGAAATAAAGAGAAATACTCAAAAAGAGATAATTTAATAAGAAATAAATAAGATAATGAGAAATAATGAATATAGATGCATCTAGAAGGATAATAAGTATCCTTAAAAAGGAGTTTTCAAATCTTGGAGTTTCTTGGGGTCCAAGGAGCCCCAATGAAGAAGAAAGAAAGAGAAAATACCAATAATGCAAAATAAGAGTATAATGTGATACATTATTAATGATTTTGGTGGCATTGCTAAAAAGGAAGTATTTTCTACTAAAAGAAAATAGAATTTTGTGCCAATGGATTAAAAAGCAAGAACAAAGAGAATAAGAGAAGGAACTGCATTGATGCACTGAAAGTTCATGACAATATTTGGACCACGACGGAGGAGGAGGTGAAAACAGTGGTTCAAAATCATTTTACAGCTATTTTTACAGCTCCTACGGAGGAGAGGTCTACGAGGAGTAATGGAATCCCAGGCACCTTCAAGCCGCTCGATGATTGGGAGATACAGAAGATGACCGCTGAGCCGACGTTGGAGGAGGTTCTGCATGTGCTCAAGAATTCCGATCACTACAAAGCGGCTGGCCCGGATGGTATCACCGGGAGCTTCATGAGGAAATACTGGAAAACGATCGGTAGCTCTGTCATGATTACTATCACCAAGGCTCTGCGAGGGGAAATCCTAGCTGACGAGATTTACAACTCCTCCATTGTTCTCATCCCAAAGGTAACTAATCCGGAGAGATGTGATCAATTAAGACCGATTTCTTTAAATAACCTCTGCTTGAAGATGTGTTCTAAAGTGGTTGTGGAAAGACTTAAAAGATACATGCCGGAGTGGATCTCACGTGAACAATCCAGCTTTGTTCCTGGACGGAGAATTACAGACAACATTGCTGTGGTGCAGGAGGTCATCCACAGGATGAGGAGACCCAAGGGAGCTAAAATTATGGCTGTTAAAGTGGATCTCTCTAAAGCTTACGATATGATGTCCTGGGATTTTATGGAGGATACTCTTAACCATACAGATATTCCTGAAAATCTTAAAAGATTCATCATGAACACTATCAGGTCGGGGAGAAGCTCTATTATTTGGAAGAATACCACCCTTCCGGAGTTCAAAGCGACTAGAGGCTTGAGGCAGGGAGATCCTCTTTCTCCATATTTATTTGTGCTCTGTATAGAAAGATTAAGCCAAATGATACAGAAGAAGGTGAGGCAGGATGAATGGAGGCCTGTGAAGCTTTCTAAGACGGGGCCTACCCTTGCACATCTATGTTTTGCGGATGATATCATCCTGTTTGCGCATGCTACCGTGGACAATATAAAATCCATCATCAACTGCTTCAAAGAATTCAGTGCTGCCTCGGGCCAGAAGATTTCTGTGGAGAAGACAAGAATCTACTTCGCCACTGAAGTGAGGACTAGAGTGCGCCATGCTATCTGTCGATATAGTGGATTCATTGAGACTTCCGATCTGGGAAAGTATCTTGGGGTGCCTCTGCTGCATAAACGCGTCAATAAGCTTACTTATGCAGATACTCTCACCAGCATCGACGCCAAGATTAACTCTTGGTCGGCTCGGTGCCTTTCCTTGGCAGGACGAGTTTGCCTGGAGCGAGCGACGTTGACGGCGATGCCTACATACCTTATGCAAACGGCGGTCTTGCCAGTTGGGCTCTGTGATCGGATTGATGGTATGGTTCGGAAGTTCATATGGGGAGGAGGCAGGAAGGAGAAACCCATGTCCTTAGTTGCATGGAGGAAGGTGGTCAGCAATAAAGCAAATGGTGGGCTAGGAGTTAAAACCATGCGGGATTGGAATAAAGCCTTATTGGCGAAAAACTCTTGGGATGTGGCGAGAAATAGACCCTCAACCTGGTGTCAATTACTTAGAAGGAAATATGTGGCCTACAAGGAGGGGGATAAGCTAAACATGTCTAGATTAGCTAAGGTGACGATGGAAGGTAAATGCTTCATTACCCAAAACTCCTACGTTCAGCTGAAAATGGGAAGGAATACCAATTTCTGGGATGATGTATGGGTTACAAATCATGGACAGCTGAGGAATATGGCTACTAAAGTCATTCCGGAAGACCTACAAGACCTCCAGGTTAGAAGCATTGTTCTGGATGATAATGCTTGGGATGCGCAATTCTTGAGGGAGTGGCTTCCTATGCACTGTGTGAATGACATCCTACGGATTCCACCTCCAACGCAGCAGACTGGAGACGATAACATTGTCTGGAGGCATACTGCCACGGGCAAGTTCACTACTAACTCTGCTTACAAAGCCTGCCGTAAGGAGAAGGAGCAGATGGTCCAAGGAGAATGGAAGATCATTTGGAGCGCACACATCCCAGCCCGAGTGAAGGTCTTCGTATGGACGTTAGCTCACAATGCTATCCTGACGAACAAAAGAAGAAGCGAGAGGATGATGGTGGATGACAGTAGATGTGGCATCTGTATGGCCCAGGAAGAAGATAGTCTTCACGCGGTGAGAGACTGTCCACACGCCAGGGAATGTTGGAAGCAGATCCTGGGGAACGAGATACCGCATGGGTTCTTCACCGAGCTGAACCTCCAGGCATGGTTGCGCGAGAACCTGAGAAACAAGTTGATCATAGAGAAGTTTATGTTTGGTTGTTGGAACATTTGGAAGAGTAGAAACGGCCAGGTGATGGAGAATAAACAGCCCAATCAAGAGCATACGAGCAGAACTGTGAACCTCCAACTCCATCTGAACCAGTTAGCCTGGCACCGAGAAGAGGAAGACGGTCCTGCGACTCAACAGGAGCTATGGGAAGCACCGTTAGAAGGGTGGCTTAAGATTAACACGGATGCCGCTTGCAGGAAGAGGGGCAGCAGCTATGCTTATGTTGTACGAGATTATAGAGGAAGATGGTTGATGGGGAAAGGAACCAAAACAAAGGCGAGAGATGCTCTTGAGGCGGAAGTGGAAGCTATTGTCATTGCGATGGTGGAGGCTGAAAAGCTAGGATGGGAGAAGGTGATCATGGAATCTGACTGTAAGACTGCGGTCCAGCTGCTTCAAGGCGACGAAGATGAAGCTCCACGGTTCGCAAAAGCTCATAAGGATTACAGGAGGATGATGAGGTCGAACTGGAAGCTCATTCATGCTAAAAGAGAACGCAACCAGCTAGCAGATGGTTTAGCTAGCTACCACCAAAAACAAAACCTTGGAGAAAGGTATTACACCAACCCTCCGGATTGCCTATATGGCAAGTTAGTTAGTGATTGTAATGGCAGTAGTACTGCCAAATTTAATTCTGCACATGAGTTTATTTGTAGAAATAATTTTGTTGATTTGCTCGTAAGAGGAGGGCGGGATGAATAAGATTGCCTCCTGACTTATACAAAAAAAGAGAATAAGAGGGATGATTTTCGAAATCCTAATATCAAAAGATGAAGGAATATTAAAGAGATATTAGAGAGATAGAAACTTGCTTCTTAATGAAAGAATCACATTCCTATTAGAAAAGGGCATTGCTAATTTGTGGGCAAGCACGTTAGGGCGTGGATGTTCTCCCTATATAAGGGGTCGAACCCTTGGCCAAGTCCAGAGGGATCCCACGTGACTATCTCTCTTCCTTCTTCTTCTTCTTCTTCTTCATGTTTCTTTGCATCCAAACCCTAATCGGAGGGGATGGTGTGATCCCTGGAGCAGTGGGGATCATATAAGGAAGTCGCGATGCTCTTACGTCTTCAGAAAGGAACTAGACGACCTTCATTTTGGCTCCTCGCACCTGCGTGACAACCGCATGTTGACTGCAGGTCGGCCATGGCGGCAGATTTGCTGGCCTTGTATCCGGCCATACGGCGGCACACCTGAAGCATCCTCGCCTACGCGAGGGCACGACGAAGCTCGGGGATGCCTCCCTGGTGGCCGTCGAGGTCAGGGGTGGAGAAGGGAAGTCGCAACTTGCTGTAGATCGGCGCCAAGGCTAGGTCACACGAGGTTGAAGACAACCTATCATCGTTGGAAGAAAATACCCCTCCGGGGTGTGAAGAAACCACGATTTATGCAAGGGTAAAAGGGTATTTGCATTATGTTTTGCAAACCGGGTCGCTTTGCATGGAAATTGACGACGTGGTGCTCTCTGATTGGCCGAAAGGTATATTTTCTTGCATGAATCATAACTAAAGATTGGTAGCTCCGATGGAAATATGCAAAATATGAAAATTGATCAGGAGAACACGTTGAATTCAATAAAAATACTTTTAGAATCTTATTTTGTTCCTAATTGTAAAAGTATGCTAAATTAATGAAAAGTGCTTTGAAATCATGATAGGAACCCTAATTGAAGTTAATGGTTAAATTCATGATACTTAATTGATGAAATTAAGTAATAGCAACATGTTGAAACATTAATGATGAACTTGAACCTGATGTAGATGAATTATTGCATGGTTTAGGATAAAAGAGGAGAAGATCATATTTAATTTGAATAGTGTGAAAATATGTTGTTAAATGATAGTTCTAAGCTCTTTCAAGTATAAACGCTCCTAACTATGGATGGAAACCCTTAATTTGATAATTAGGGTTTTCTAGTGGATAAATGTGAAACTAATGACAAATAGAGTTCATATGTGACTTAGACCATAATGAACTATGAATTGATGATAAATGAGCATAATGGTAGCTTTAATGTAAAAGAGGCTTAATGGACTTAATTGATGGTTAATTATGCTTTTTCTGAAATTAGGGTTATATGTTGTTAAAAGATAACCTTAATATTGAAGAATAGAAGAGATAATCAGGGTTTATGAATAATGGTATAAAATTAGGGTTTAAAATAGTAAAAGATGAAGGGAAACCCTAATTGCAATGGAAACCTTAAAAGTGAACTAGAAACCCTAGGATGCGAGCTAGGTTTAATAGATCTTGATGCCATGAGTAATAAAAGGAAATTGTATGATTATTTTAGGATCTTGTTATGTGCGCTTGCTTGGATTTCTTACTTGCATGGATTATTCTGTCTCAAATTAGCCTGACAGGTATGTGGTTACACTTATGAATAATCGCTTTAGTTTCACAGTGATTCCCGAACGTTTTATCGATTGCTTGAAAATAACTGTTGGGTGCCTATTTATTTCATGCAACTATAAAGTGACTAGGATTATCATTATAAATGTATATATAACTGGCTTAGATCCAGGCCCTCCTCTGTGGCTTTGAAAGGGCTAAAAAGGGTAACTTAGAGAAAGGTCTATGCTATCATGAGTTAGAAATTGGGCTACCCATGTGTAGTGCCATGAGACTCTTTAGCACGCCATGAGTTAAGGAGTGGGCTACCTACGGGTAGTGCCATGTGACTCAACCCTAGAAACTAATTTACCTGTTAGGTGGGATCATGAGGGGTTTAATGGGGATCTACCATAAGGAAGGTAGCATCCAGGTCCACTGCAGGGACAACACAGAGGATAGGGTATGAATGGATCATGCAATTATATTTATAACGTAAACTTGTTTGTTAAACTGTAATTGACTGCAATACGTTGTTATGGATAATTGCATGATTAATGTTTCCCCCACTTACCAACTTTATGCTGACCGACGTTTTGTTTGTTGACGTTTTAGGTACAAAGCCAAAAGGACAAACAGTAAATCGTCATATTGTGAAATAACTGAATTAAAATACAAGGAGGATTAGTTAGAGTAGAATTCATAAGTGGATAGAAGTTTAGAGATCCAATTTTTCAAAAGGTATGCACAGTTTTTATTTTTACCATATTTCAGTATAGTTGGTAGAATTTAATAATTGTTATTGATTATTTGTCGAACCTTTGATCCTGTTAATTGGGATAATGGATCTGACCTTCTGGTCTCCCTTAATTGGGGGTTACCAGGCGGCGGGGTCGTTACACTAGATGCCACAACTATGTTTGATAATGTACATACTATAGTCTTTTATCTCGCTTGAGAAGGCAGTGTTCAGAACCCGCAATCCCACTTGAGAAAACATGGAAGAGAAGCTGAAATCCCACTTCAAAAGATCTTAGAGCTTGAGGTAGTGTTTTAGGTCCAAAAAGTGAATGTACACAAAGACTAGAGTGCCAGGCATAGTCGAAGAGATCATGGTGGCAGTTGTTACGGCCATGGTGGAGAGGTATTGCAACCATGGGTGGAAAATCAAGGAGGAGAAGGAGGAATGGTGATGGAATAGAGAGGGGAGGTGTTAGTGGTGATGTCAAACCTTCATGCTCGACAATAATGTTGCACGCTCACCAACCATGAGCATGTAGTTTCATACCTACAATGGTTTGCAAATTTTGTGCAAAGAAAGAAGATGGACTTTGGGTTAGAAGACAATGGAAGTTGCTCACACATGTGGCATCATACATAGAGAGGAAGAAAGGGGCCTATCATACGGTGAAAGATAGTTCTACAGTGCAATTATCGATAAAAAAATCTTGGTGGAGGCCATCATGAGGATGGAAATGGGCTTCTTCCTCTATAATGGCTGGTGCGACGGGGGAAAGAACATTACAACTAGGGATTTTTAGGGTCAAGGATGATGGAGGAGAATAGGTATTGGAGGTGAGGTGGATGTGAAGAGAGGGGGACAACATTCATCTGTTAGGACTAACCCATTTTGTGATTAGGCTCTCGACACAAGATGTGCAATCGGGGAAGGAAAAATGAACAGACGTTACGTGGAGAAGGGTCAATGACACTTAAATGTAAGTACAAGGTGAAATAATGTACATTGAATATCAAATTTTCTACCAATTAAATGGATGGGTAAAGGGAGTTTGATTGACACAAAAATAGATGAGTGGGCTAACTAAGATGTGAGGAATTTTATTTTCAAGTCAATTTCTCCTTTCAAATATGTTTGACATTTTATGTATTTATTTGGATGATAAGTACTCCTTTTCACGTGTTTATTTTCTTCTATTAGTCAAGTTGATAAATTTAGTCACAATTCACCTATTTCCTTTCATCAAAAATCATAGAAATGTTTTGGAGTATCATAGTAGTGTCTAGACTCATTACTCGATGAACTTGTAGGATTAATTCCCTATTCACAACTTAATTAATTAATTTATCTATAATTTTATATAAAATGTTATATGTTAGAATATTATATTTTCTTGGCTCTTAATACTTTTACTTAATATATTATAATGAAAAAGCATTTAGTTCTAACAAAACCAAAAAGGGTCCTAGAAAAGGTAAGACTTAGATCATGAACCCAAATTTGGGTATGCCATAAAACTCCACCCCTTAAAGAGGATTCCGTCCTCGAAATCCACCCATCTATAGCCACAAATACAAACAAGGTTACACTTATGACCCAATCATAGATTTATAGTTTACATAATATAGTGGATCATAGTACATCGCCCCATATCACAAATATTGTTGAATCCCAGGGTTAAACTATATCACTCCATTTGTCAAGTCTCCCTTAGTTTTTCATATCATATGCTGAGCTAGGGAAGTAAAAACCCAATGTTGTCTTAATAGTATTGTATTCATTTTTAAGATGATTTCACCTTCCATTCATCATGATTCACATCATTTACACAAATTATCTTGATTATCGTAACCTACCTTACTTAATCATCACTTTGCACAAGGGAAGATAAATTTATACCCTATTTTAATTATGTAAGTAACGTTCATGGTGGTAAATTTTGCACGGCTTACCTATCGACCCTGGTTATACAAAAGCATGTCCAACTTATAATCATAAGAGAGGAGACAAGTCTTCTAGTACACATGGTCATCTGCTATTAGATCCTAATAAGCATGATATCCACCATTCCCCATGTCATTTTCAACATAATTTAAATTACATCATCTCGAGATATAGGGAAGCCATATTATCATCCAACTAGTATGGGAAGAAATTGGGGTTCCTTCTTCACTTTACAATTTACAATCATAATGTCATCACAATACAAGCTAAACAATATAGTCAAATTACCCATCATCTTGTTCACTATGTAACCTAATAACACCATGGAGATGAGACAGGTGAACTCCTAAGAGTATTTTACTAAATGAATAGCTTCCATGCTTAAACATGCATTCATGAGGCATAACAAGCTCAATAAAGATGGTATCCGACCCTTAAATAGATGGATCTTGATAGAGCTATGTTGAGACACTCTATGTTAAAGGCAACACATGCTTAACTACAATAGAGATAATTTAGATTATTACTTAGTAACAAGGAATTAATCTCAATTCTATAACTTACGTCACATTTTTGTGGTTGTAGCAATGCATGCGCACTCAATACCTAATGTGGACGTATGCTAACATATTAGAAAAGAAAAAAAAGGAAATGAGACTAAGGTGAGAACTAGGGTCAAGCCTATCTATGTGTGCTAAAATCAACCCATACTTCATAATGCTCAAGCTAACCTCAAGAAATAGGAATCGAACAAGAAGAGTCAATTCCCATGTGGTGACATACCCACCTCCACAAAGAGGGTAGAAGTGACTAGGGTTACTAAGATATTGACTGTCAACCACATATGTAGTTTGGGGAATAGAAGTGACCAAATTAGTCAATGGTTGAACCCCTAGTTGGTATTCTAAGACTCAGGGGTAGGCATATCAACAACCCGTATATGGTTACCTAACAATCTAACTAAGGAACTACATGAGATAACTTGAAATAGTCAAGTTACCGACTGCTTAGGCTCTTATACCATTTTGTAAAGTGGACCCAAGAGGGTATTGACTTCCACCTATACAAAGAAATATAACCATCCAACTCCAAATACGGGGGAAAGGGAGAATTTCATTTACTTCCCAAATGGTATATACATACAACACAAAGCATGATAGTTAATACACAGTGGAAAAGTAACTATTAGAAGGTATGAAGTGTTTATGTATACAATTGTTTCTCACCATAAAAGGTGGTATGTCAAATTGAAAAGGCATACAGCTAGTAAATATAGTAACATGCAAGGCCCATAACAAAAGGGCAACCCAACCATTCCAATACATCCTTAAGTCCAAGTTCTATAAGTGATCTTCCTGAGTTCCTGTTCCCTAATGTACCTACACTTGTGTGTGAAAGGGGAACATCACCCAATAATAGGACACAAAAGGGTATGGACTAGTAAACACTAAGTGTGTGCATATAAACAACATCTGGGCATTATATTGGGCTACAAGTATAAAAATGATGTTCCCATGTAAAAGGGGCCATATAAAAGTGTGAGAACCCATTACACTAAATGAAATTACTCAAAACATAAAACAAAATCAATCACCAATTAACCACATACCCAAAAATATGGGTAAATTAAAACCGATTTCAATGTCAGCACCCGCTCAGAAACATTTACGTAAGAGCCCAATATTTTTCTTATATCCATACTATGCCAAGAATTTGATACAAATTGTTTTATTGCCTTCGCCACAACATATATACACAGGAGAAAAATATTCATATATGCCACACAAAAAAGCATTAATATGCTAACAAAAGTCCAATTCATTTGAAACACCATATACAAACTTTTTCCCACCCAGACCTGAGATTACATGGACAACACTAGGACACACTAGATGTTGGTATGTATGCCCTGAGAGCCAATCATGGGATGATTGGTGGGATACAATAAGATTGATTTGATAAACATAAAAGGCAAGCTTCCAATTCTTTCTGGTTCAGTCATATGAGATAGTGATAGAACAGATTGAATGTCTAGAGAATGACAGTACTCAATGACGTATGCCTTCAGGTTCATGACCTGAACGATGAGATCATACAGATGCTAAGAGTTTGTACATTCTTGTTATGTCCCTAGTCGGATGTCATTGTGGAAGGTAGACAGACAACAATGACACACAAGACTAGATTGTGGTGTTGGTTGATGACAGAATCTCATTAGTCATGATATAGAGATATCAAACCAAACACATAGGTACTTGTTAGAGAACAAGTGTACCGGACAGACCCACCGTGAGTTTGACACATGGAACCATGAGATGGTAGTCACAGTCAGTACTCACAGTGATGGTGGTGAGTGTGATTCTTAGACCTGAAATCACTGCACTCAACACATGTCGTTGGGCACACTTTGACATCATCAAACGCAGTCCTGAAACATGGGTTGTTATAAAGGTGATTATTGGGTGACTTTGACACATGGGGCTTTTGAGGGGTGAGTGATAGATATGGGATTTGTCCCTCCTGAGGGAGTTTGATATCCATGGCCACTTGATGAGTAGGATTGAGAAAGGCGTGCACACATGTGTGAATCAGTATATGATACTGATGTCATACATATCTCTTCCAGTCTACTCTGAGATCAAGGAAGTGAATGAACGTTGACAGGATGACTGTTCCATGCCTCGAGTTCATTCAGGATATCAGTGACAAAGGAATTATACATTCGCTGTAACACCATTCATGGATTGTAGGATGAAAGTTGTTCTCCAACTTTCTACTTTCACTTGGGTAGCACTGATGTGTGACTAGGTACCGCTCTTTGCTTGTGAAGTCATAAGTGTTATGGACTTTCACTACCAACGTGAAATGGACCTGCAGGGTCACACACATAGGATTTAACCTGGAAGAGGAGTTTTGTCCACAAAGCAATGTATAGATTGATTACTAAAGGAGTTTAGTAGTTCAATTAAACAATCAATCAGTCGATGGCTCAATATCGTATGGTTCAAGGTGTTGGACGCATTGATTGGAGTATCGGATTGATTGAAATCACAATTGACTAATTTTGCCCAACCTGTGCTCCCAACCGATCGGTTCATGTGATGAACCGGTCGGCAGAGGTTGCTGAACCGGTCGGCTGGAGTGTCCAGGCCGATCGGCTCATGCCCAGGTTGAAATGACCGGTTCAAGGGTTGAACCGATCGGCTCAACTGGTGCAACTGACCAGTTGGGAAAGTCATGTCGGCAAGATTTTTCCTTTGGTTTCAAATTGCCCAATTCGATTGGGAATAATATTGGTATTCGATACCAATTGGGAAAGAAACAAGGAAAGTCTTTTTGAGTCGGGTTAGGACCATGAACCGATCGGTTCAGGGCACCAACCGATCGGTTGGAGTGCCCCAAACGGTCGGCTCAGGTCCAACCGATCGGCTCAATGACTGAACCGATCTGTTCAGCAGTGAACCGATCAGTTCAGGTTGCGAGATGGTTGCTTTTTGTGGAAAATCCCAAACCCTTCTACTCCTGCTTTAGTCCCGCATTGCCCGGGATGGAGAACCCTGTCCCATGACTCTCCTATATATATAGGGGGTATTGGGGGCTTCTCACAATACAGCTCAGTGCAACCAGTTGCTCTGCAAGTTGTCGTTCTCTCTGGTTTTGGTAACCATGAGAGAGCCCGAGCAAGTGCTTCCCGCAAAAGGGAGGTGCAGCAAGGGAAGGACAACTGCAGTTGCAACAGGAGGCAGGAGAGCGTGTTGGCGACTAGTATGTCAACAGGTGGGTGCGACTCCTTCCACTTCCTTGTGGGACAAGGAGTGTGGAGTTCCAGGTGGTCCGTGTGGACTACTACATAGGCGGGAGGACACTACCGCTTAGGAGGACAACTGTCATCCGACAGTCCGATTCGAGTAGGAGTTGTCAGTCCCGGTGCGACCAGGAGCTGCACAGACACCGTCGAAGTACGGAGTTGAAGACCGCACATTACGCGAGGTATTGTCGCTGAGCAAGCCTCGGGACAAGGTATGATTCCACAAACCATCCTTTCCTATTATATAGACGTTGACGCGTTTCCTCGGTATGGGTTGGGGGAGAAATGTTTTTTTGTTTCCGCTTCCTTCTCTGTCTCCCCTAAAACCCAACAGTGGTATCAGAGCCACGTCAACTGCTCTATATTTTAGGGAAATCGATATGATCGATTTTGGTTTGTCGCCTTTATTTATTGCATACGATGCGAATAATATCGGCTTTATACATGTCCAATCCTAAATCCACAAATCCCTAATTACATATATGATATGTATTATTAATGCACTCAATACGCGTCGCCCTTAAACGAGTTTTGTGGTGGATGTGTGTAGCGTGATTATGGCCTATAAACCCCTATCTGTGATTGGTTGTGTGTGGTTGCTTGCATCTCGGTCTGCGCACCGATCTTCCCTCTCTTATTCCTGATGTAACTCGAAATAATTCGAGATTCATTCCTACCTTTGCTCCCCCCGAATGTAACTCGGGGTTTCCCTTTTTAAAGCAATGTAATAAATAGGATAGATTTTTTATTTCCTGTTATGTCAAAGACCGGCGGACATCAAGACGACTGCTCAGACGATCGGTTCAAGGAGTGAACCGATCGGTTGACGTTCCAGACGGTCGGTTCAAGGAGTGAACCGATTGGTTGATGACCAGTTCGAGGAGCGAGACGAGCGGGTGGCGGACATGACGAGATGCACGATGACCAGGCGAACCGATCGATTGGAGGAGCCAACCGATCGGCTGGTGGCACCCAGACGACCGGCTGGAGAGTACAGATCGTTCATGTGATGAGTTGATCTACTCGGATGGCAAGGCACAGAGTTCATCTTATACAGGTTGCATGTGATGTAGACCTAGATGACTGTGATTCCTCTTGGCTCGAGGAATCACATTAGGATGGCCATAATCATCGCTTTTTATCGTTTTTGCATGTTTTCTGTGGGATATAGCATGTATATGATACGTACTATGTATTGTGGTGATTGCATATGTATATGTATATAAAACCAAATCCCTCATTAAAATATTAAGTTTTATATGCCTTCCAAATGCGACACACGTGAAAAGCTTGATCGACCAAGTGTGGACACGCCCTAGCGTGGTGCACCGTCTATCTCGTGGAAGCGTGAAGGATGAATGTGTGGGTCTGCCCTAGAAGGGTGCATATTCATCGTGTTTGCTCTGGGTCAGACTTAACAAGGTGATCTAGATGGGATCTAGTACCTTGAGGCATGGAGATGATCATTGCAAGGAGTTGTAGATGACATCTTATCAAGAGTTGCATATGATGCAATTGGCAAAAGTTGCCTACCTGAGAGATCTATGTTGTGGGTGACAGCCCTAGCTGGTCCATGGCTTAGAGGATTTCATGATCTTGCCCACTAGAAGGTTGTACACTGCAATCTTCCGAATTGATAGTGAGGGCTATCAATTTGAAGTAAAATAGTGGGAGCGATAATTAATTAAAGGCCTAATTATATCGTCAAACTTTCAAATCAATCAAATAAGTCAAAAATTGAGTTTTGGACTAAAATTGCATATTTTCCTTTTGTAGTTCAAATGGCAACAAACAACAACAACTTTTCTTTGCGATCGGTCCTTGACAAGGACAAGCTAAATGGGACAAACTTCCACGACTGGTATCGGACATTGAGAATTGTTCTCACTCAAGAGCGTAAGCTCTATGTCCTGGATACTCCAATTCCAAAGGAACCCGCTCCTAATGCACCAAAGACAGAAAGGGATGCTTACAAGAAGCATTCTGATGATGCCATTGATGCAAAGTGCTTGATGCTATGTTCAATGAACCATGAATTGTTGAGGCAACATGAGAACATGGGTGTCATAGAGATGATTCTGCATCTCACGAACATGTATGAAGATCAGGCACGGCAAGAGAGGTACAATGTTTCTAGGGCGCTGTTCAAGTGCGTCATGACAGAAGGAGATCCAGTTGGTCCTCACACACTCAAGATGATTGGGTATGTGGAGAACCTGCAGAGACTGGGATTTCCACTGAGCCAAGAGTTGGCTACTGACGTGATACTGCAATCGTTTCCAGAATCTTACAGTCAGTTTGTGATGAACTACAACATGAACAACTTTGATAGGCCACTGTCAGAGTTGTTGTGCATGTTGAGGACAGCCGGGTTACAGATGAAGAAGGACAAGCCTAAGTCCGTGATGGTGATCACGAGCAAGAAAGGCAAGTCCAAGCGCAAGGGCAAGAACAAAGCTAAGAAAGGTTCTGAAGCTAGCCAGGAGTCCAAGCCATCTTCAGCTCTCAAGGCCAAGGGAGGCGTGACCAAGAAAGGAAATTGCCACCATTGTCAAAAGCCAGGACATTGGAAAAGGAATTGTCCTCTCTACCTGGAAGAACAAAAGAAGAAGGAGGCGACTGAAACCTCTACTTGAAGGTGTCATGTAAATAAACTTGTAACACTTTTTGAGATATATGATATCAAGATGTAAAGTGTAAAGCATTCTTACTTGGGGAAAGTGTTGCCTTTATAGATAGGAATACTTTAGTTTATTTTCAGCCAATAAGGCATGTAATACAGTTATGAATTGCTATTTCATACTTGTCAATAGATAGAAACACTTTATTTTTGCATATTGTATGACAATGATGGCAATTAATAAAGAGATGTTTCAATTTATAAAGATGTGATCTTTATGGAAATGCCTTATTTATCTTGTGATATTTGATATGCATAAGATAAGATGATACCTAAAAGTTATAGATAACTCAAACAATTTAATTAGCATTAATCATGAGAAATTCATTTCTAGTTTCCATGTGATGGATAAATCTAGACTCTTTTGGTTATAGAACCAGTAAGAGACATGAATATCTTGGACATGATTAATCAATCTTCACTAATGTAGTGGGAGAGTGATTATCCTATTAAGTATAATACATGTGATGTATTTACATACCTATTGGAATAAATGCTAATACTTCAAATGGTGTTTAGAGAAATACCAATATGAATATCTTGAAGTGTTCAAGATTATCATAAATGAAGTACAAATTTGGTAAAGTATTAATTCTTAATGAGATCAATGAATGAAATACTTGGACCAAATGTTTGAGATCCTTATGAGTGATTATGATAATGTATCATAGTGAACTCATGATTAAGGCATGGTGATGTCTGAATCAAGAAGGAATCATACTCTAAGGATTTAGAGAATGATTATCAAATATTGAATTCTTCTTAATAAAAGAATACCCCACACTAATAAAAGAAATCAAGAATCACAAGGGTTGCGAGTTCTTATATCTTTAACAGATACACCTCAATTATCTATGTGATGAGTTGTTCATGTGATGAGTCAACTATCAAGATGAATATGAGGAACCGAATCTTGAGTTATGGTTTAAAACCATTACATCCTTAATGACTTCCATGTGAACCATAAGGTATGACCTTGATGGTAGCACTCATTGGATCATATCCATAAGTGCAAATGAGTCTTAAGTGTTAAGACACATGGATAACATTTTGAGAAGGATGATGCTTGTTGATTGCAACTTAATGACTAAGACATTTGGCATATGGATACTAAAACCGCATTCCTATGAGGAATAAAACCAGGATGTGTACGTGACACAACCTATAAGGTTTATGAATCCACTAATGCAAATGAAGTCTATAAGTTACAATGGACTAATCAATGTGATTGATTGAGTACAAGCAACTCAAAATTGGATCTTTACTTTGATGATATAGTCAAAGGGTTTGACTGATATGTCAAAGATAAAGAAGGGGTCTGTGATTTAGTGGGAGCGTATTCACATTCCACATATTGATGTGAAATGGAATTGTTCTAGAATGGAAATCCAAAAGTGGAAATTATCTTTAAGGAAGATAGAGATGTTTCCTATGTGATAGGAATAGAGATCTATAGAGATAGTTCTCAAAAATCTCTTGACCTGGAAAGAGAAAGCATACATTGGCAATCTGTACTGAAGTGTTCCATATGCACAGATTCAGTGGGAGAAAAACTTGTCCATGTTACATGAAGTTAGTATCCCAAGGCCAAGTGTCCAATTCTTATGAAGAATGGGAACACTAAGAATAGATATGGATCTATCATGTATGTAATCATCCCATTATCTTGCATGTATGACATGGCAAGAATAAAATGCATTCATCATCTTGTATGTAGGACATGGCAATATGATGTGCTCATCCTGATAACTCGTATGTAGGACATGACGAGTGGATGTCTGTCTTCTTCCAGTAAGGGTTACTGGAATACCATAAGAACTTGATAAGTGCTTGTGAAGTACTAGTTCTATGGAGATAAGGAAGAGTTCGATGTAAAGAGTTACATTGATGCGAACTTCCGAAAGGATAGAAAATTAATCGCAACATATATACATAAGATGTATAAAAGTGAAAGTTTGTTGGAAATGTTCCAATAAAGCCATTTAAAAGGGAAATGCCGAGTATCTATGTGTTAGAGAACAACAATGGATACTATATGGATCTGAAAGTTCATGAGATGAACTTATATTCCACTCATTGATGACAAGTCTGGAATCCTTGATCATGCAATGTGGCTAAAGGTTAGCAATGGAATACTAGATCGTATATTACGGAAACTCCATCTCATACGTGTGACGTACAATGAAGAGATGTGAGACATGCAATTTATACAGACTTTGGCAAGGTGTTGCCATTACTCACTATGATGGCACTAAGAGCACAGTAACATGTGGGACATGTTTGAAGATCACTATGAATATGATTCAAGAGTGATTGGCTCACAGTGCAAGTGGGAGTCTGTTGGTATGTATGCCCTGAGAGCCAATCATGGGATGATTGGTGGGATACAATAAGATTGATTTGATAAACATAAAAGGCAAGCTTCCAATTCTTTCTGGTTCAGTCATATGAGATAGTGATAGAACAGATTGAATGTCTAGAGAATGACAGTACTCAATGACGTATGCCTTCAGGTTCATGACCTGAACGATGAGATCATACAGATGCTAAGAGTTTGTACATTCTTGTTATGTCCCTAGTCGGATGTCATTGTGGAAGGTAGACAGACAACAATGACACACAAGACTAGATTGTGGTGTTGGTTGATGACAGAATCTCATTAGTCATGATATAGAGATATCAAACCAAACACATAGGTACTTGTTAGAGAACAAGTGTACCGGACAGACCCACCGTGAGTTTGACACATGGAACCATGAGATGGTAGTCACAGTCAGTACTCACAGTGATGGTGGTGAGTGTGATTCTTAGACCTGAAATCACTGCACTCAACACATGTCGTTGGGCACACTTTGACATCATCAAACGCAGTCCTGAAACATGGGTTGTTATAAAGGTGATGATTGGGTGACTTTGACACATGGGGCTTTTGAGGGGTGAGTGATAGATATGGGATTTGTCCCTCCTGAGGGAGTTTGATATCCATGGCCACTTGATGAGTAGGATTGAGAAAGGCATGCACGCATGTGTGAATAAGTATATGATACTGATGTCATACATATCTCTTCCAGTCTACTCTGAGATCAAGGAAGTGAATGAACGTTGACAGGATGACTGTTCCATGCCTCGAGTTCATTCGGGATATCAGTGACAAAGGAATTATACATTCGCTGTAACACCATTCATGGATTGTAGGATGAAAGTTGTTCTCCAACTTTCTACTTTCACTTGGGTAGCACTGATGTGTGACTAGGTACCGCTCTTTGCTTGTGAAGTCATAAGTGTTATGGACTTTCACTACCAACGTGAAATGGACCTGCAGGGTCACACACATAGGATTTAACCTGGAAGAGGAGTTTTGTCCACAAAGCAATGTATAGATTGATTACTAAAGGAGTTTAGTAGTTCAATTAAACACTCAATCAGTCGATGGCTCAATATCGTATGGTTCAAGGTGTTGGACGCATTGATTGGAGTATCGGATTGATTGAAATCACAATTGACTGATTTTTCCCAACCTGTGCTCCCAACTGATCGGTTCATGTGATGAACCGGTCGGCAGAGGTTGCTGAACCGGTCGGCTGGAGTGTCCAGGCCGATCGGATCATGCCCAGGTTGAAATGACCGGTTCAAGGGTTGAACCGATCGGCTCAACTGGTGCAACTGACCAGTTGGGAAAGTCATGTCGGCAAGATTTTTCCTTTGGTTTCAAATTGCCCAATTCGATTGGGAATAATATTGGTATTCGATACCAATTGGGAAAGAAACAAGGAAAGTCTTTTTGAGCCGGGTTAGGACCATGAACCGATCGGTTCAGGGCACCAACCGATCGGTTGGAGTGCCCCAAACGGTCGGCTCAGGTCCAACCGATCGGCTCAATGGCTGAACCGATCGGTTCAGCAGTGAACCGATCAGTTCAGGTTGCGAGATGGTTGCTTTTTGTGGAAAATCCCGAACCCTTCTACTCCTGCTTTAGTCCCGCATTGCCCGGGATGGAGAACCCTGTCCCATGACTCTCCTATATATATAGGGGGTATTGGGGGCTTCTCACAGTACAACTCAGTGCAACTAGTTGCTCTGCAAGTTGTCGTTCTCTCTGGTTTTGGTAATCGTGAGAGAGCCCGAGCAAGTGCTTCCCGCAAAAGGGAGGTGCAGCAAGGGAAGGACAACTGCAGTTGCAATAGGAGGCAGGAGAGCGTGTTGGCGACTAGTACGTCAACAGGTGGGTGCGACTCCTTCCACTTCCTTGTGGGACAAGGAGTGTGGAGTTCCAGGTGGTCCGTGTGGACTACTACAGAGGCGGGAGGACACTGCCGCTTAGGAGGACAACTGTCATCTGACAGTCCGGTTCGAGTAGGAGTTGTCAGTCCCGGTGCGACCAGGAGCTGCACAGACACTGTCGAAGTCCGGAGTTGAAGACCGCGCATTGTGCGAGGTATTGTCGCCGAGAAAGCCTCGGGACAAGGTATGATTCCACAAACCATCCTTTCCTATTATATAGACGTTGACGCGTTTCCTCGGTATGGGTTGGGGGAGAAATTTTTTTTGTTTCTGCTACCTTCTCTGTCTCCCCTAAAACCCAACACTAGACATCTAATCAACTTTCTCAAAGATTCATTACTATAGCTCCTCTTTGCTGCCACATGTTTGTTTTCGTCACTTCTGATTATCTAAAAAAATGTGGCGAACCACAAGGGTGAGACCCATGTCCCAGCAAGAGATATAACCTCCAACAACGTTTATTGATTACAACATTTGTAAGTAATTAAACAGTTAAGCAATTTAATAAGATATAATAAATAGGCTCAAAAGTAGGGATGATTGATAGAATACATAAAGGAGCAGATAATAATTATCATCATTAGCCAGACTATCACCCTTCATCTTGTTGATAATATAAGCAATTCAGTAGCATATGCATATCTAGCATCATGAGCAAGTCTAATAACATAGAATCTCTATCATTATGAATAAGTCTAGCCACATAAGCATAGATAACAACATTAGCATGTGTAATAGGTTGAATATATTAACATCATAAGAAGAGCTAACAACATAAGCACAACTATCTGCATAAGCATGATTAGCAATATATGCATCTCTAGTAACAAAGGCATGGCTAGCATGCTAAACATAACTAACAACATGAGATATCTAGCATCATGATTATAATCAGTAGTAGCAGTATATTTATCAACATTATCATGGCTACTGTATGTATGCATCTACAATCTTAACCATATCCACAACATAAGTATATCTACTATCTCTTAATTGCACTAAGCATCATCTTTATGTAAAGAGAACAAACAAGGGTTATCATCCAATGTGAAGCATTGTGTATAACCCTAAATAGATATGCTATATGACTATATTACATCTTTTATTATGACATGGGGAATTTGAATCGTACCATTCAAAGTCCAACCGACCTTTGCAAAGGGATATTCGATTCCGTACAAGATATAGGAGTGCCAGTACCCTAAGATGTCTTCCCCTCGGTCAGTATGAGTAAAAAGGAAATGACATATCAGTCAAAGTTGCCACCACAGTGACATATAGTCAAGATGCTAACCACTAGTCTGCCCTTGGTACAAGCCACGACACTAGAAACTAGGATATTCAAACCCAATTACTGAGGTACAACCGCAGTTGTCCTCTAATCACATCATGTTATAATCACCGAGACGCGACCACATCCGTTCTCAATCACATCAGATGTATGAGGCATGACTATAGCCAAACTCTACAATCTGAATCGTGGATGACAAGGATATATCCTCAACTTCCCACCCCCACAAACTCAACATATTGCACTCTGAATTTCCCTTAGGAATACTCATTTCACCATCCAGCAAGTTCTGACACTAAAGATGGTTCTACGACACAAGGCACTACATGATTAGAGTTGCACTTGATTAGTTATGCCAATTGGGTGAATTAAGACTGCATCAAACAAGTGGACATACAAACCCTAATTCACTTCTAGCTGAAAAACACTAGAGGGGGGGTGAATAGAGTTTTAAAATTAGTTTAACAATTATTTAACACAAACAACCAACCACAAGAATATTGGACAAGGGGACAAGGATTTAGAGTGGTTCCTACCTTAGCAAATACTAAGGTAGTCAGTCCACTACCTGGTTGCTTACCCAACCGGGATTTGGAAAAAATTTAATTTTATTACCTCGCAAGGACTTTACATAAAATTACAATTCTTTCCCTAAACCCTTCAAGCAGCCTTCACCTTGAAGTAATTGCACCAACCTTGAAGCAACCTTCACCTAGAAGTAATTGCACCAACCTTGAAGCAGCCTTCCTCCTGAAGTAGCTTCCCGTTGCAATAGCCTTCTTGAAGTAGCTTTCCGTTGCAATAGCCTTCTTGAAGTAGCTTGAAGTCCACCTTCTCCTCCGAGAAGAACCTTCTCCAATCCGCAGCCTCCAACCCTAGGAGTAGCAAGGAGAATACAAAGAATAAAAGGAACAAGAAGGAAAAAGGAAATTACAACTTATCCTTTGAAGCACAAGGCTTGATTTGCCTATATCAAGCGTGTAGATCTCCTAACCAATGTGTATGGAAGTGTGATTGTAGTGGATAGGAGATACTAGCCTATAGGACATGAAATTAGACCAAGTAGAGGAATTGCCAATGCAAGTGTTGCTCAATTTCTCAAAACAAATTGCCAATTGTTAGTTGATGGAGCTAGAACTTACACCAAAAGATTACTCTTCCAATGGAAGTCCTAATATGCACCAAAAACCCTAGGGAGTTGATGTTCTCTCTAGGTTTACCTACAACTGGTGCTAGATAAATGCTCCAACCCCACAAGAGTGTGGAAGCCTTATCATAGTACAGATTTAGGATCGAACCCAAAGGACAACGTTAAGAATCTGAGTGTCTTTTTCTTGTTTCGTATCGATCTAAGTTAATCATCTAAGACCAGAAGTTTGATTTGAGTTATTTAACCTAAAACATGCAAAAATAAAGGCAAGAATAAAAACTAGTTTAAGGATTAAAAACTAAGATTAGCAAATGATGATGGATCACTGGGGTGACGCGGGTATTCTCCACCACTACACATGAATTTCACTTGTACCAAACATAGCAAGACTTGTAAGCAAGATACATGGATGTTGTACAATACCGATGTCTTATAGGACAAGAGTAATGCACACATCCTTCACGGGTTGAGTAACTCTCATTCGGTATGTATCTATGTGTCAATGAAGATATGTAGTCCCCGAAGAGAAAATCTTACTCAACCTCATGAAACGTGCATTGGAAGACTAACAAGCGAGCGATAATTACCAAATCGATTAGTATCCTTATAGACTATCCCTCTTTCGAGGATATAGCTACGAGAAACGTGAGAGTGTTGCAACGTCAGCCATTCCCGAACGAATGGTTAAGTACTTTGCACCACTCTCTCCTCAGAGTGTGTTCCTCGACCTGTCAAGGTTGCACTTTTGTACATCAACTAATTCCATTTCATTGTGCAAAAGTACAACGATGGAGGTGAGTTTACTCCACTCCTTAGAAAGCGTTCCTAGATACCGAAACGGATGCACGGTGGATACACACACCAGAAACCAACACTAAATCGATATTCGAGTCTCAAGAGCGGTCGTAGACAAACCAAAACGAAAGACAATAGATGCACACAAGAATGTGGCCAACATCCAAGCATGTATGAAACGATTTAGTATTAAATCGGAAAGATAATATCTTTTTGATACAAGTTACAAAACACGGGCAGCGGGGCTAGTCCCCGCACCCCAGTGAATGGAACTACTCAATCCTCATAGAGGGAGCAACAAAGAAAGAGAAGAGAGAGAAAGAAAGCATCGTCGGAGCAGAAGAGTAGATCTGTGACAGCCCGGTGTAGATCGTCGCAGTCTTCGGGACTGCTCCATCGTGGTCGATGTCGTCCGTTTCTCCGCCTCGATCTTCGGGTCATCCTCCGGAATAGCAAGAGTAGGATGAGGTGGAGCTATGGTGTGAGCAATGGTGAGATGGTTATGGAACAACCTACTAGACCTGCGCCCGGACTGGCTGCTCACCGGATCTGGACTCAGGATGGGATTCTGAGGCTGTGGGTGAAGTTTGGTCGGAAACGGTGCTCAGGCAATCCGGCAGCGTTCCGGCCTGGTCCCAGTCCGACAGCCTTGGGCCGTAGTGAGATGGGATCCTTTAGAACATGCCTCTACCCTTCTATTTATAGGCTTGCTAAAATATCTTGGGCCAAGGTGTCCTTTTGTCCATGCGGTTTGCTTTCCATAATTGCTTCATGCAGTCTTGAAAGTAGCGCTTCATTCGGTTTGCTTGGCCATTCGTTTTGGTAGCGTGCACAACAATTCCATGCGGTTTGCATGTGCATGCAGTCTTGCTACTTCATTGGCTTTATGCGGTCTCATAGCTCATGCGGTTTCGAATCAAATGCTCCATGCGATCTCAGCTCAGCTGCCCATGCGGTTTGCTAGAGCCGTGTGTTCTCTATGCATGCGTGGGGTCATGCGGTCCTTTTCTTCCCAACTCTCCATGCAGTTTTCTCTATTCATTCAATCATAGCAGCTGCCTTCACGTGAGCGTACAAGCTGCTGCAACGCTCCATTCCACAACCCACAAAAGCAACTAAACGGTTTCGTGTGGACATCAACTGATCTTCATGCGTTCATATTAGCTGTCTTCACGTGGGCTTAATGCTGCTGGCCGTTTGGTTTGCAGCGCTGAGTCACGTGGACTCATGCGGTTTCACTTCCTATTGCTCATACGATCTTGGTGCTATGCGGTCGCTCCATGTGGTCTGCTACTCTTTTGTTCATGCGGTCTTGCGCTGGTGTGCATGCAAGTCGCGAGAAGAAGATGATGACGGCAGCGCTGCTTCGTGCATGAGCGATGGTGGCGGATGGTGCCGACGGTAGTGGCGGCTAGAGCAGCTCGCAACACCGGCGAAGTTGCTGCTGTGATAACGGGGACGAAGGTGGCTGCTGGTGTATGTTGCGTGCTTCAAACGATTTGCATGCATGGTTGGTGAGGGCGGCGTGGTTGCCGGAGCAAGTGATGAAGATGACGACACCAGAGATCATGTGTAGGTGGGCGCCGACATTGTTGGTGACGGTGAGGAAGACGACGACGACGCTTGTGGCAAGCCGGCCATCATGGGCACCGTCGCTGCTGTTGCCGGTGACATTGACACTTGTGGCAAGAAGGCCGTCAAGGCAGCGGTGGTGTCAGCGAGCAGGTCACATGCACCGGCGGAGGTGCTGGTTCGTGCACGTGCGATGGCGGCGGAGCAAGGTTGGTGAAGACGACGATGCCAGAGATCATGCGTAGGTGGGTGTCGATGTTGTTGATGACATATAGCTCAAACGGTGTCGCATGCCATCATGCTCAAGCGGTCTTGGGACCGCATGGGCTCATACGGTCTTGAGACCGCATGAGCTCAAACGGTCTTGAGACCGCATGGGCTCATACGGTCTTGAGACCGCATGAGCTCAAACGGTCTTGAGACCGCATGGGCTCATACGGTCTTGAGATCGCATGGGCTCATACGGTCTTGAGACCGCATGAGATCAAACAGTCTTGAGACCGCATGGGCTCATACGGTCTTGAGACCGCATGAGCTCAAACGGTCTTGAGACCGCATGGGCTCATACGGTCTTGAGACTGCATGGGGTCAGGACCGTATAGCGCTCAAGACCGCATGGATGAAACCAAATGGATCAAGATCGACTAGTGGTGATCTGCAGAGGGAAAGGAGAATGTGTAAGAGAGAATAGCATCGAATAAACTAGTGATTAGAACTATTTAGGCAATATTTGCAAGGAATTAGTGAAACACTCAAGGTGAACCAAAGCGAGGGTAAATCAGTCAATATGAGGAACAAAATCCCTAGAATTGGCGACTGTGCAGATGAATCTGGAGGATTCATCACCACACCGAAATTGAGCGTTATTCGTCCCGAGGAACGGAGAAAAACTGAAGATAGTCGACAAAAAGCTCGTTCGTCTCGTAATTACCTCACCTGCATGTAAGTGTCAGAATTTTCATGAGAAAAGAGAAAAGGGAAAATGAGACAAAACAAAATTAGGGCAAAAACGTCGAAAATCCTTTGAATTGGTGACTGAAGGTGGATCTGGAGGATTCATCGCCACACCGAACTTAAGCGTTGCTCGTCTTGAGGAATGAAAAACTTAAAATAGTCGCCAATGAAATCGTTCATCTCAGGATTGCCTCATCCTATTGTCATATTGTAATTTTGTTCATGGCTCAGATCGATACAATATTAGAGCTTCCTTAGATCACGAAATACATCTTATGATATCCTCATTTCTGAGTTCACTTTGCTGAAGTACTTCCTTCTCACTCTCTATTGTATCAGTCATGTTAAAGAGTATTATGAGACTTTGAACAGACCCTCAGAATCAAAAAAATGCATACGATCTGTCACTGGTGTTGAAAAAGGAGGGAATGGGGGTATGATCAAAAGATAAGAGTCACTCCTCTGATTGAATCAAGACTCTTATTATTAGTTGACTCATCGAGATACTTTGAATGATTTATGCACAACTCTGGTTGACTTAGCCTTACACCCGATTTTTTTTCTAAAGGTAACTCAGAAGTGTGTATAGGTTGGATTAAGGCTTTTGGCTATTTTACCTCTTCGAGAGGAGGTAAGGGGTTATTTTTGGATCCTTAGGATCTTCACTACCGGTCACAACACATCTGCCTTTATGAGGGCAGCTAATGTACCGGCCGGGCGAGACCTTTATCAGTTATCCTTATTCAGGGCACAACTCTCATGGTTTTATTCACACTCTGGCTTTTATTCATTCTCACTTGGCTTGGGAAAAAGGGTATTTTTGGATTTTTATATATTTAAGCTGCCAAGCCTCTTTTTGGAATCGGGGTAGATTTTTTGCCAACCGTGGTATGTGCACAATCATTGTATACTCTTTGAATCAAGAAAAGAAGGTGATACACCCCTGCTATGTATTTAGGGGTATGGAAAAAGTGGTAGTGGAAACAGGGGTGTGGTATACCACATCGAACTTAGAGTTTTGCAGAGGTGTGGTTTACCACACCGAACTTAAAGTTTGGCAGTGTTCTAGTTTTCACTAGAAAGGAGTGTGGCGTGCCACACCGAACTTAAAACTTTGGCATGGTTAGTGAACAGAGGGGTATGAAAATGAAGGAAGAAGTGTAGAAGAGAGTTCGGATCATGATGTAGTTTGCTTGGCGATTCCATGCGACGAGTCTTTTCTCCATCACACTCTGCTCAAAAAGAGACATGATGAAACATCAAATGAGAAATCCATACAACAGATCCATTAATCAGATAAAGGCGTGATGTATTTGATCTATCTCATCCTTATTGAAGTGTATCATATTTTCTTATTTGAGGGAATGACATTAGGTTTCATAGACAATTCAAGATGAAAGACACGCATTGGCTAGTTTTAAGCATTCTTTTCTTGGAAAATTGCAACGAAAAGAGGTGATGATCACAGATTCGAAAAACAAAAAGCCGACTAGATAAAGGCTTTATTTTTGGAAGACTACCGAAAGGAAGAAAGATTATGAAAAAGAAACTAGAATGGAAAAACAAGAAGCAATAAAGATAGAGGGTGGAATGAAATTCATACCACCCGCCCTCCACCTCAAACTTATGAATTTGCCTATTTCTGAGCAAATACTAGGTTCAAGATGGAGGGGAAGGGTTGAGCAGTGTTAACCAGGTGGTCCGACAAAGATATCTCGTGATGGCTGGTGCTGAGAATGAGGAAGTGGTCTGAACAACTTGTTGGCTGGGAAGTTGTGGCAACTTGAACGAATCTTCTGGATGACTTGGATGCACATCACTTTCACCTCGTTGTCCATCCAGAAGAATCTAGAGACCTTCCCCCATCAGCGAGGGAGGTGGAACATAAGCAGTCGAAACTGGAGGACTATGCGAGAAATCAAGGTTATGCCCACTTGTGCCCTCCAGTTGTGGCTCACCCTCAAAGTTCAAAGTAAAACTACTTTCTTAAAAATCTAGGGCAGTTGATTGAGGGTCGGCCACTTGAACTTCCTCCTATCTAGGATCAGGTGGTGGATCCGGTTCCGGCTTCATTTTGTCACCTGGCTTTTCTTGTGTGGGGTATGGTAGCCAGGATGACGTTTCTTCATCAGAGGAGTTATTTTGGGAAGTATCATCATCTTTATCAATGTTGAAATTGGTAAGAGCGTCGTTCTTCTTTTCAAGGTTTTGTTTGGAATTTTCTTCATAGAACATCCTTAATTCATCCAAGTAACTAGAAGAGGATTTGACTGGTAGAATGAACTCTTGCTCGGGTGAGGAAATCATGGGATCCTGATATATGAGTTCCAGTGATGTCTCTTCATGAGAGGGAATGGAAACTAGCTCAGGTAATGGATAAATCTCAGTTTCATGAATGTTAGGAGGGGCTTCTTCATAGGGATGAGTGGCTATAGAGGGATAGGTTTGTGGCTTGATGTCATCCCAGGGGTCCTTTTTGTCATTACAAGAGTTAATGCTAATATCATAATCCGTCCCAAAGTCAAGAGATGGTTCATGTTTCTCTTCATAGTGCACTTTCAACTCGTTCAAGTGACTAGAAGGAGATTCAATAGAAAAATCATGTTCTTGTTCGAGGACTGGCTCCGTCAGAACTCCTTGTGGCGGTGTCATCTCATGGGAAGGACCCGTCATAGGATTGTCATCTTGAGACCCCTCATCCTCCCTTGATTATGTTTCATCATCAGTGAGAGTGGTATGGTCCATCTCTGGATCAGGATCTTGGTCAGTCCCATCCTCGAAGTTTGTTTCTAGATCAGCCGAATGATCAGAAATGTCTTCATAAGGACAAATCAGATCCTTTTCCAGTAATGGAATCATTTGAGTCTCTTGCATAAAAGACGTCTCCTCATCTGAATCAGTCTCATATTCATCTATGTCTGACTGAGAAGGAGTGTAGAGTTCGTGTAACGTAGACCCTTCTTCATTGGAATTCAACGACAAGACAGTTGAAGTTGAAGAACATTTGTCATATAAGGAGTAAATCATTGATGATTGCCCCTCAATTTGTATGGTATGATCTGAGTCTATGGGGGAAGATGTGAACTCACCGAAGTTCATCCCCAATTTATCTTCCAATTGTAGACAATCTTCAGACTGACTGCTCATTCTTTCATCTAAGAGCATAGTGCATGAATCATTATCCGAGTCAGACCTTGGCTCAAAAAATGATTCTTTTTCTTGCGACTTTGCAAAGGAGTCATCCTTGAATTCAGTTATTGACTCAGAGGGTGATTCCCCATTTTGCACTGATGCATGCTGATCATTGGAAGGCACCTCCCACATGATATCGTAATCATCATCATAATCAACATGTGGACTAGGGCTATGCTTGGTTGAAATTGATAGAAGTTCTTCATGTTGGTCAGAAGCATTGGCAAGTTGTGTAAGTTGATCAAGATTGTCTATCAACTTCTTGGTCGTAGCTATCTGATCAACTAGTTGTTGAGCCACTGTTAACTATAAAGCTCGTAGTTCTTCCATCGACGTGTGTTGCTCTTCATGGAGAGGCTCTTCACCACACCCGTTGGCTTGATCCTCATGATAATAGTATTGATTTGCATTGTTTTCCAGATTCCCTCCTTCATTGTAGCCTACATCTTGAAATCCACCATAGTTAGGTTTTTCATAGTAGCCACCAAGGTGATACGGATTATAACTTGCGTTATATCCATAGTTGTATGATGAAGCCGCTCTGAGTTTCCCAGCTATCCGATTCATGATTACTTGACGCAAGGCCATCACGTAGAGAGGAGGGGCACTGAAGCAGTTGATCGATGCATGAGAATAGTCACCACATAGTTGACATCTAACGGTTGGTGATGTCGAGTGCTTCATTTTGAAGGGAGTTGGTACCTGAAATCAAAGAAGGAGTTTATCAAGTTTGACCAACCACTTCAAATCCAAGATGATATGCAAGACTAAGTACTTTACTTTTTAGGTTTTTGAAAGGAAAAAAAAAGAAAACCCTAGAGAAACCTAAATCGACACGAAATTTGAAAAAGACGATTCTTAAACTGTTGTCCCCGGCAACGACGCCATTTTTTGATGGAGCTAGAACTTACACCAAAAGATTACTCTTCCAATGGAAGTCCTAATATGCACCAAAAACCCTAGGGAGTTGATGTTCTCTCTAGGTTTACCTACAACTGGTGCTAGATAAATGCTCCAACCCCACAAGAGTGTGGAAGCCTTATCATAGTACAGATTTAGGATTGAACCCAAAGGACAACGTTAAGAATCTGAGTGTCTTTTTCTTGTTTCGTATCGATCTAAGTTAATCATTTAAGACCAGAAGTTTGATTTGAGTTATTTAACCTAAAACATGCAAAAATAAAGGCAAGAATAAAAACTAGTTTAAGGATTAAAAACTAAGATTAGCAAATGATGATGGATCACTGGGGTGACGCGGGTATTCGCCACCACTACACATGAATTGCACTTGTACCAAACATAGCAAGACTTGTAAGAAAGATACATGGATGTTGTACAATACCGATGTATTATAGGACAAGAGTAATGCACACATCCTTCACGGGTTGAGTAACTCTCATTCGGTACGTATCTACGTGCCAATGAAGATATGTAGTCCCCGAAGAGAAAATCTTACTCAACCTCGTGAAACGTGCATCGGAAGACTAACAAGCGAGCGATAATTACCAAATCGATTAGTATCCTTATAGACTATCCCTCTTTCGAGGATATAGCTACGAGAAACGTGAGAGTGTTGCAACGTCAGCCATTCCCGAATGAATGGTCAAGTACTTTGCACCACTCTCTCCTCAGAGTGTGTTCCTCGACCTGTCAAGGTTGCACTTTTGTACGTCAACTGATTCCATTTCATAGTGCAAAAGTACAACGATGGAGATGAGTTTACTCCACTCCTTAGAAAGCGTTCCTAGATACAGAAATGGATGCACGGTGGATACACACACCAGAAACCAACACTAAATCGGTATTCGAGTCTCAAGAGCGGTCGTAGACAAACCACAATGAAAGACAATAGATGCACACAAGAATGTGGCCAACATCCAAGCATGTATGAAACGATTTAGTATTAAATCGGAAAGATAATATCTTTTTGATACAAGTTACAAAACACGGGAAGCGGGGCTAGTCCCCACACCCCAGTGAATGGAACTACTCGCTCCTCATAGAGGGAGCAACAAAGAAAGAGAAGAGAGAGAAAGAAAGCATTGTCGGAGCAGAAGAGTAGATCTGTGACAGCCCAGTGTAGATCGTCGCAGTCTCCGGGACTGCTCCGTCGTGGTCGATGTCGTCCGTTTCTCCGCCTCAATCTTCGGGTCAACCTCCGGAATAGCAAGAGTAGGATGAGGTGGAGCTATGGTGTGAGCAATGGTGAGATGGTGATGGAACAACCTACTAGACCTGCGCCCGGACTGGCTGCTCACTGGATCTGGACTCAGGATGGGATTCTGAGGCTGTGGGTGAAGTTTGGTCGGAAATGGTGCTTAGGCAATCCGACAGCGTTCTGGCCTGGTCCCAGTCTGGCAGCCTTGGGCCGTAGTGAGATGGGATCCTTTAGAACATGCCTCTACCCTTCTATTTATAGGCTTGCTAAAATATCTTGGGCTAAGGATCACACCTTGTGTGTGTCCTTTTGTCCATGCGGTTTGCTTTCCATAATTGCTTCATGCGGTCTTTAAAGTAGCGCTTCATTCGGTTTGCTTGGCCATTCGTTTTGGTAGTGTGCACAACAATTCCATGCGGTTTGCATGTGCATGTGGTCTTGCTACTTCATTGGCTTTATGCGGTCTCATAGCTCATGCGGTTTCGAATCAAATGCTCCATGCGATCTCAGCTCAGCTGCCCATGCGGTTTGCTAGGGCCGTGTGTTCTCTATGCATGCGTGGGGTCATGCGGTCCTTTTCTTCCCAACTCTCCATGCGGTTTGCTCTATTCATTCAATCATAGCAGCTGCCTTCACGTGAGCGTACAAGCTGCTGCAACGCTCCATTCCACAACCCACAAAAGCAACTAAACGGTTTCGTGTGGACAACAACTGATCTTCATGCGTTCATATTAGTTGTCTTCATGTGGGCTTAATGCTGCTGGCCGTTTGGTTTGCAGCGCTGAGTCACGTGGACTCATGCGGTTTCACTTCCTATTGCTCATACGATCTTGGTGCTATGCAGTCGCTCCATGCGGTCTGCTACTCTTTTGTTCATGCGGTCTTGCGCTGGTGTGCATGCAAGTCGTGAGAAGAAGATGATGACGGAAGCACTGCTTCGTGCATGAGCGATGGTGGCGGATGGTGCCGGCGGTAGTGGCGGCTAGAGAAGATCGCAACACCGGCGAAGTTGCTGCTGTGATGGCGGGGACGCAGGTGGCTGCTGGTGTATGTTCCGTGCTTCAAACGATTTGCATGCATGGTTGGTGAGGGCGGCGTGTTTGCCGGAGCAAGTGATGAAGACGATGACGCCGGAGATCATGTGTAGGTGGGCGCCGACGTTGTTGGTGACGGTGAGGAAGACGACGACGACGCTTGTGGCAAGCCGGCCATCATGGGCACCATCGCTGCTGTTGCCGGTGACATCGATACTTGTGGCAAGAAGGCCGTCAAGGCAGCGGTGGTGTCAGCGAGCAGGTCACATGCACCGGCGGAGGTGCTGGTTCGTGCACGTGCGATGGCGGAGGAGCAAGGTTGGTGAAGATGACGACGCCAGAGATCATGTGTAGGTGGGTGTCGACGTTGTTGATGACATATAGCTCAAACGGTGTCGCATGCCATCATGCTCAAATGGTCTTGGGACCGCATGGGCTCATACGGTCTTGAGATCGCATGAGCTCAAACGGTCTTGAGACCGCATGGGCTCATATGGTCTTGAGACCGCATGAGCTCAAACGGTCTTGAGACCGCATGGGCTCATACGGTCTTGAGATCGCATGGGCTCATACGGTCTTGAGACCGCATGGGCTCAAACGGTCTTGAGACCGCATGGGCTCATACGGTCTTGAGACTGCATGGGGTCAGGACCGTATAGCGCTCAAGACCGCATGGATGAAACCAAATGGATCAAGACCGACTAGTGGTGATCTGTAGAGGGAAAGGAGAATGTGTAAGAGAGAATAACATCGAATAAACTAGTGATTAGAACTATTTAGGCAATATTTTCAAGGAATTAGTGAAACACTCAAGGTGAACCAAAGCGAGGGTAAATCAGTCAATATGAGGAACAAAATCCCTAGAATTGGCGACTGTGCAGATGAATCTAGAGGATTCATCATTAGTGTATGCTCAAGTGTCTCACAAATATAGCTTAGGTATATTTAGGTGTCCTAAGGCATGTCCTATTTATAGGAATGGCCTACAAGTGCTTAAGGACGTTCTAGACACTTTCTAGGGGGTTTTAAGTGCTTAACTAGCCGTTAGGTATAAGTTAGTTGCATTAGTAACAGCTAGTTACTTTATTCTGCAGTTGCTATCAGAGTCCATCTCGGTCGAGAAATTGTCGACCGAGATACCTACTCGGTCGAAGTTTTGTCGACCGACAGGCTCTCTGGATCAAGTGTTAGCAACATTAATTTCCAACTGCCAACTACCTTGTCTGCTGTGTCTAACGGCTACTTGGGTCTTTCTCGGTCGAGATGTTTGTCGACCGAGAGTGTCTCGGTCGAGGAGTTTGTCGATCGAGATTGACCCTGTTTCAATCTTTCAATTAAGGCACTAAGTGTGTGTATGAGTGTGCATATGTGACACTATTGAAGGGGATGACCTATCTAGGTGTGGTGATTGGCTAGGGAAGATCTAACGCTTGATTTACATGAAGTCTAAGTACTTGTACATTATATATTTGTACAAGTTTACAATTGATTACATTTCTTGACATTTACAATCATTCAAGCATATAGATTCCCTAGAGCTTTGTCATCCACCTCATTCCTGCAACACTCAAGTAGCACGTTAGATTAACAAGAATGAAATGTTTGTCATCATCGAAACAAAGGGATTTATCATAATATCCAATTTATCCAACAATCTCCCCCTTTTTGAAGATGACAAACATTTCCTAAATATGAAATAAGGAAATATAAAGCATGTGAGTTTCATACCTGAGGATTACCTTTTGTAGCCATTCTTGTTTTGTAAGTGAGTGCTGGCTAAGATGTTACGAACCTTATTTATAACTCATTTACTCATTTATATTTTTGATTTTATATTCTTTCTCCCCCTTTGTCATTTCAAAAAGATATCCAAGTTGAATATTTTATATTTCTTCTCCCTCTTAATTTTATACTATGCTCCCCCTTAGATAGATATTCTATTAGGAACATGGATTTAATATCATTTTTGTCTAATTTAGCCACAATTTGTTTCTCAATCATTTGCAAAGGATGTTAAGCCTTGAAATGATATGAGATCATGTTAGGTTCATGGCATATGGGGATGTTAAGCCCTAAAATGAAATGAGAATCCTTTAATCTTAGAGTACATAAAAATGTCTCTAACCAAATGCATGGGATGTTAAGCCCTGATTTGTTTAGAGATTTCCTTTAACAAGATATATCATTTTTATGAAATTCATAGATTTCTTCATAACCAAGAGTAAAGATACTAAGGTCGTAACAAGCTCCAAATGATATTTACAATGTTTTTGTAAGCTTCTTAAATAATCAAATTTGTTTTTATGAGCTCCCCCTTAATCTTACCATTAAAGAAATTTAAAGCTTCTAAGGTCACATATGATTTTAAATTTTGATTTTGACCTTTATCAAAAGTATACTAAGATTAAGTACAATAAAATGATGTCCAAATAAGAATTTTGTCAAAGCTTATTTTAGGTCGACCTTGACTTCGACCATAGCGCCCCTTGGTCAAATTTTATTTCAACCAAGAGGAAAATGCTGCAGATTGCACATTTGAACATTCAAATATTAAGTATAATTCCTATAGGTAGCTTAAAGAGATATCAATTCTTTGAGTGAAACTTATTATGAATGATGTCCCTCAATATCAAGTCCTATTTCTTTTTGTGATCTTGTGTTCAGATTAATCATGTGATTCTTCAAGAAAATATATACTCTTGAAAGCAAGATTAATGTCTCAAGTTCTTAAAATACCAATAGAGAAATTTTATCTTATGTGTTAATAAGCATTGACATTCTTGTTCTAAAGCAACATGTGAAATAGTGAACACATATGTATGATTATAGAACATTTGAATCATGAAATTCAATACAATGTTGCTATGTAGATATGTCAAGGAATACTTAGAATAAACCATGAAAACAATAATTTTCCTTGACTAAAGCAAATATGATTCATAACATAGATGAAAATATTCTCATATAAGTGTTCAAGATAATTGTTCATGCCTAACCAGCTTTTTCAACAAACAGTCTTCTTATAGCACAATTTTCATAAATATCTATCTTAACTCATGATGGAAAACTTTAATATATTGTGTTCCAAGAATGATTTCCAGAATTTATTCTTATTTTGCATGTAAAACAGTCATTAACAGCAAATAGATAGCCACTTGATCAATCAAAAAATTATTCAGCAATTTTACTGCAGACTGAAATCAGTGACCTGCTCGGTCGAAGATTTCTCGACCGACTGACTGCTCGGTCGAAGATTTCTCGACCGATCAGGTTTCTGTATTGTTTTCATAACTATTTATTGATTCCAAGTAAAATAAGATTATGCAAGTTAGAGCTCGATTGTGTTGAGATATGACATTTGTATATCAAGAATCAGTTTAGGTCAAATCTCAACTAGTTAAATTTAAGCTTCTAAGTTTTAGGAATCCAAGCTAAATCATCATTCTTTTTCTTATTTGGGCATAAAAATGAATAATGTCCAAGGCGCATGCAATAATGACAACTAATGGAGTCAACTTCACTTCTCTTTCTAGGAATTGTGTTCTTAGGTACAAACACCATCTTAGACTTGGATGCTTTAGCTCTTGTAGGTTGATTTTTCTTTGGATCATATCCTAATCCGCTTCTTCCATTATAACTAGAGGAAATTTTCAGAATATTCTCAAGTATATCATTTCCTCTTAACTCATTTATTTTTCTTTGTAACTTAACAATATCATCCATCTTCTTGTTTATATCTTTCTTTGCTTGATCTAAATCAGATACTAGAGAGTTTCTTTTGTTTACAACCTCATCATAATCTAAGTGTGAACATAAGATAGGTTGTTTCTGAAGATCATTCAGTTGAGTTTGTAAGTTTAACTTCTCTAAGGAAAGAAGATTGCAATTAGCTTCTATAGATTTTAACTTAAGATCATAATCTTCATTTGCCTTTTTGAGATCTTCATTTTCAGATGCAAGAGCAAGAAGTTTAATGTTTAAATCATCATTTACTTTATTTGATTTCTTAAGTTTCTTCTTGAACTCAATATATTTGTCATGAGTATCTTGAAGACTAGCAATTAGATCTTCTTTTGGTAGATCAAAAAGACTTACCTCTTCTTCTTCATTTGTTGTAGCAATGAGGCATTCTACTTCTTCTTTTCCATCATCACTATCATCACTTGAATCATCCCATGCAGCTTTATATGCTTTTTGTTTCTTTTTGTGAGATGATTTCTTCCCTTTCTTGAGTTTTGGACAATCACCTTTCATGTGTCCCTTCTTGCCACATTCAAAGCACCTGGAAGAAGAAATACTAGAAGTTTTATTAGTTTTAAAACTTTTATACTGCTTACCATTTACAATGAGAGTTTCTTCTTCACTATCATCTTCACTTGTATCATGATTGTTCTTGGTTGATGCTTTGAATGCAATGTCCTTCTTCCTCCCTTGTTGAAGTTCACGTTCTCTTCTTTCTTCCTCTTCTAACGTTGCCTCATGAGCTTCTAGGTTGCCAATGAGTTGTTCCATCTTTAGTCGGGTGAGGTCATTTGCTTCTTCAATGGTCGTCACCTTGGGCTTGTATTTGGGAGGAAGTGATCTAAGAATCTTTGATACCTGATCTTCCTCAAGAACAACTTTACCTAAGGCATTTAAACCATTTACAATAGAAGAGAATTTTGCATACATTTCACTAATAGATTCATTTGGATCCATACGGAAATGTTCAAAATTTTGTTTAAGCATACTAACTTTGGAATTCTTAACTTGAACTGTCCCTTCATAAGTTATAGAAAGTCTATGCCATATTTCATAGGTTGTTTCACAGTTTGATATTCTATTAAATTCTCCTACTGAAATTGAACAATAAAGAATACTTACAGCCTTTGCATTCATTTGAGCTGACTTTACCGTATTGGTGTCCCAAGTTGCATATTCCATTTGAGGTAGCTCATAAGGGGTTGACACCATTCTCCATAGATCCCAACTTATGCCTTGAAAGTAGAGCTGCATCCTTCTCTTCCAATATGTGTAGTTTGTTCCATCAAACGCTGGAGGCCTAGCAACAAGTGTCCCTTCAAGGTTAAGGTTGTTGAGCACCCCGTCACCCATTCTTCAAGACCTTGTTAGGGTTCCTTGAAGCCTGCTCTGATACCAACTGAAAAACTCTAGAGGGGGGGTGAATAGAGTTTTAAAATTATTTTAACAATTATTTAACTCAAACAACCAACCACAAGAATATTGGACAAGGGGACAAGGATTTAGAGTGGTTCCTACCTTAGCAAATACTAAGGTAGTCAGTCCACTACCCGGTTGCTTACCCAACCGAGATTTGGAAAGAATTTAATTTTATTACCTCGCAAGGACTTTACATAAAATTACAATTCTTTCCCTAAACCCTTCAAGCAGCCTTCACCTTGAAGTGATTGCACCAACCTTGAAGCAGCCTTCACCTAGAAGTAATTGCACCAACCTTGAAACAACCTTCCTCCTGAAGTAGCTTCCCGTTGCAATAGCCTTCTTGAAGTAGCTTTCCGTTGCAATAGCCTTCTTGAAGTAGCTTGAAGTCCACCTTCTCCTCCGAGAAGAACCTTCTCCAATCCGCAGCCTCCAACCCTAGGAGTAGCAAGGAGAATACAATGAATAAAAGGAACAAGAAGGAAAAAGGAAATTACAACTTATCCTTTGAAGCACAAGGCTTGATTTGCCTATATCAAGCGTGTAGATCTCCTAACCAATGTGTATGGAAGTGTGATTGCAGTGGATAGGAGATACTAGCCTATAGGACACGAAATTAGAGCAAGTAGAGGAATTGCCAATGCAAGTGTTGCTCAATTTCTCAAAATAAATTGCCAATTGTTAGTGTATGCTCAAGTGTCTCACAAGTATAGCTTAGGTATATTTAGGTGTCCTAAGGCATGTCCTATTTATAGGAATGGCCTAAAAGTGCTTAAGGACATTCTAGACACTTTCTAGGGGGTTCTAAGTGCTTAACTAGCCGTTAGGTATAAGTTAGTTGCATTAGTAACAGCTAGTTACTTTATTCTGCAGTTGCTGTCAGAGTCCATCTCGGTCGAGAAATTGTCGACCGAGATACCTACTCGGTCGAAGTTTTGTCGACCGACAGGCTCTCTGGATCAAGTGTTAGCAACGTTCATTTCCAACTGCCAACTACCTTGTCTGCTGTGTCTAACGGCTACTTGGGTCTTTCTCGGTCGAGAAGTTTGTCGACCGAGAGTGTCTCGGTCGAGGAGTTTGTCGACCGAGATTGACCCTGTTTCAATCTTTCAATTAAGGCACTAAGTGTGTGTATGAGTGTGCATATGTGACACTATTGAAGGGGATGACCTATCTAGGTGTGGTGATTGGCTAGGGAAGATCTAACGCTTGATTTACATGAAGTCTAATTACTTGTACATTATATATTTGTACAAGTTTACAATTGATTACATTTCATGACATTTACAATCATTCAAGCATATAGATTCCCTAGAGCTTTGTCATCCACCTCATTCCTGCAACACTCAAGTAGCACGTTAGATTAACAAGAATGAAATGTTTGTCATCATCGAAACAAAGGGATTTATCATAATATCCAATTTATCCAACACTAGCAAGCATATAAATATCAAAACTTTGAAAATATATAAAAAGTGTGAAACATAATTTCTCATCTCATCATCACATGGTACTATTCACTTGCCATTCTTGAGACCACACTAGTCATCATACTATTACGAGATATAAATCCTTTTCACAATGTCACAGGGTATCAACCGTTATCAACATAAGAGGATTACACCTCATTCAAGGCTCAACCATGCCCAAAGGTCATTAAGACCATCATACCATCACATGATATAAATCCTTTTCATAATATCATAGGGTATCAACCCTTATCAACATAAGAGGATTACACCTCATTCAGGGCTCAACCATGCCCAAAGGTCATTAAGACCATCATACTATTCCCTGCAAGATCATCATTATCTTTGCATGCCTTATAACAAGGCTCAACAACATTACTTACATATAATACACTGGATCAACACAAAATTGCATTAATGAGCTAGGAGATATTCACAAGCAATCATAGCAGGGTTATATTAACATTAAGAACATTCCTTTATTACATCAACATGCAAGGAATCTAGATATGATTATCCCTCATCATATTCATAATGCACATGTTTAGCATAAGAAAGTATCAACCATGTGGCTATGATAACCATCAATTAACATATTTAGGTTATGATCATATTAAGGAGGTTATTCCACCATAATTCCATCATATAAGAATGTTAAACATGAATACTCATCTTTATCTATTTGCATTAGAGTTAGGTTCAACAAGATAAATGATATTAATGTTACTAATCAACACTTATACCCAAACCCTAACTCACGACATCCTCATTGGATCATGGATGCATAAGGTGAAGCATCACCATCACATTCCATACCATTATCAAGTATGAACCCACACATAAATCAAGGTGTAACCATCAAGTTATAGCATACTAGGATTTCAACAAAAGTAGCAGAGTACTCCATGATTGTATTAGTCATTCAAGGACTATTCATACCCAATTACCATCATTTAGTTATATTAAATCTAGGTATAACACGCTATACCTCATTAGGGTTACATATCAACACAATATGATTATCATTCCTTCTATTCATATGAGTGGATAGGTAAGACTACCTTATTAAGGGTGACCCTCAATTTATTCCATCATCTTTCAACCCATATCTCCATACCACTATGCCACCCAGAACCATTGTATGTTTAAAAAGTAAGACCATTGATTGTTTACATAAGTAAAAACCTTGGATAAACCACCAATGAAGTCCTTGGTCTGTTCTCTATAAAGTTTCACCATCTAACCCTAGACATCCCTTTATTAACAATACAAAAAGTTCCATTGAGAGTAGGGTAAAACCCACAATCGACTGTTCATTTAAAACAAGCCATCCATTTCAACAAGTAAGCTCCTTAAGTTGACCATATAAAGGGAACCCTATAAATCACATTATTAGGACCAACATATTACATTAACCATCATTCCAATTTATTGGAGGAATAAACATTAGATCTTGACCATTGGGTCAATTTCATATGTTAAAACCATCAATTTTAGTATAGGTCCGATCATTGCATCAAGTGACCCAAGAAACCATTGGTCTAAGGTTTAATTGATGCTACAACTATATGATTAACCCACCATAGGTTGTGGAGACCTGATAAACTATCATTAGTGACCATTAAGTCACCATAGGTTGTTAGATTATCACTATATTCATTAATCAACATCAAATATTAAGCTAATGTCATCATTGATTGATAACATTATTAGGGTACTTAATGGTTGATCATTAAACTTCTAATTGATCCAAAATATGACCTAAGGGAGTGAACATAGGATTTCACCATAATATGAAACCATTGATCTCGACCATCGGTTATCATGAAGACAACACCATAGGGTTGTTGCAATGGTACCATCATCGGGTCATGGGTTTATAGAAGAAATCAACATTAAACCCTAAAATTGACCATTGGTTGATAGGTGCTTAGCACCATAGGTTGTCAAAGAAACCTGATCCAAGTCATATTGTACCTTAGGAATAATGTACACATGATCAAAGGTTCATCTAGAACTGAAATTAGAATAGGGAACATTATAAAAATCGAAATCAAAGTCAAGCATAGCTTTTTAGTGCATGAATCATCATTTTCAAGCAAGAACATGAGCTAGCAAGCTTATGGGAATCAATAAACGTGGAGCAAGTTATAAAACTTGCCTCTAATGAGAAGATGAAATCCCAAACAGAAGAAAACTTGAGCAGGTAGGATAGTAAATTCAATCATAAGTTGTAAACTCATCCATCTAGCACCTTTCTTCATCAAATGAGCAAACCCTAAGCATAAGGAGCAAGAGAGGTAGGGTTTTAGAGCTTTAGCGAAATTTCTACCATGGAAAAGCAAGGTTACGACCTGGAGAAATCTAAGAGGAAGGATAAAAAAGAAATAAATGGAGGAAAGAAGGGGATTCTTACTCTTTTAGGTCAAGATCACTAAAAGGAAGCTTTTCAAACCCAAAAAGGAAGTCAATTGCAACCCTAGATCCTTTTTCCAAGAAGGTCTCCACTTTCTTCTTCCTTGGATAGGAAAATTCATATAAGAACATAGGGAGAACGAGGTTGGGATAAGGAGGGAAGTGGTGGAGAGAAAATGGCTCATTTTGGTGCTTGGGGATAAGTATATGAAAATTTAAGATAAAGAAAAAGAAAAAGTTGAAGTTCTAGTATCTATCCAAGTGTCCATGGCCTTAATTTATTAATAATATACAAGCACACACACAAGAAGATACCCCAACATCTGTATATACCTGATTATCTTTCCTTTGTCAAATTTCCTAGCCAATCAAATAATTCATTAGTTGATAGCTACTAAAGGTAGCTCATCCATGAAGGGGTAAACCCTAAAATACCCTTGGAGAAAACACCTTCAAACCAAGGTTTAAATAGGAACCCCATGACTCAATAAGCTCAAGAATGATGAAAAAATATCCAAGGAACATAATTCAAGTGATAAATTTCAAATAAAACCTCTCAATTGCGTAAATTGCAGAAAAGTCCAAAATATGCATAAAATTACAGAACTTGCTCGAACAGTGTCCAAATTGGACCAAATTTGAAAGTAAAGCTTGTATTATGATTTCAAAGCATATCACAAGGTTATATTAGGGTTATATGAATTAAATTATGATAATTAAGATTATTCAACTCATTAAGCAAGTTTAGGGGCCTTACAAAAAGTAGGTATATTCAACAAGAGTCAAATCAAGAGATTGAGGCATACTATCTATGTAGAGAACTTTTGAGATAAAAGAAATGTCTTTTCATATCAAACACTATTTCCAAATAAATAATATCCTTACATGTATAAATAATGTAGACTAAATACACCTAAAATAGGGCCACATAACCATAGGATCATGGCCAAAAAAGTAAGGTTGGAAGTGTACATCCTGATTGGAATTTGCTCTCTCTTTATAAGTATGGTTGTGCATAAGTACGAATTCTAGATATTATAGTCAAACATGTAGCATGCACAAGTAGAGTGGCAATACTTACATTCCATTCATAATTCACCTTAGAAAATAAATGCATAGAAAGAGGGGTCAAACGACCCATTTCAATAGAATATTGAGTGTCCACAAGAGTTCACAAGATTTCAAATAAATAAATATAAATGTTAAACTTTGGATTTCCAAAATAAGAATAGTAGTCAAGTAAATGCTTCAATAAAGGAGTTTATATCATAGTCTATTAATGCCCAAAATAAAATAATGATTGCACATATCTGATCACAACTGATAAATGTGGTCCCCAAAGTCGAGTAGCTTGTTGATTTAGGATAATTTATAGGGGTCCATATTCATCTTGGGATTCCATTGCAATAGAGTTTAAGATGGCTAGAGGTTGCTGATATACTTGAGAAGGTGATGTCCACATTCTGTGATCTCACTTTAGAAGGCGACATCTGGAACTCATGATCTCACTTGAGAACATGGAGAAGAGAAGCCAAATCCCATTTTAGAAGATCATGATGCTTGAGGAGGTGTTCTAGGTATAAAAGGTACGTCCATACAAAGACTAATGGTTTAGGAATATCCAAAGACATCGTGGTGGTGGATGTTGCACGTCATAGCCATGGTGGAGTGTATTGAAACCATGGGTGGTAATAAAAGGAGGGGAAGGAGGCAGGGCAGTGGCATAGAGAGGGGAGGTTTTGGTGGCGACGTCAACCCTTCATGATCTGCAATCTTGTAATGCCATCACCATATGTGGGTTTTATGACCTGCTACGATGTGCAAATTTTTTGGAGAGGAAGAAAATGACATATGAGTTAAGAATATGATGTAATCTTCTCACACATGTGGCGTAAGACCTACAGAGGAAGAAAGGGGCTTGTTTTATGGAAAAAGACAGTCCTAGAGTGTCACCGATGGTTAGAAAAACTTGGTGGCAGCCATTGTGAGGAGGGTAGTGAGTTTCTTTCACTGTAACATCTGGTACAAGGGACTTTGCAACTAGGGTCTTTGGCGTCGAGGAAGATGGAGGAGAAAAGGTATAGGGGGCAAGGTGGAGGTGAAGAGAGTGGGATGACCGTCATCTATTATGACTAATCTGTAGTTTGTGGTTAGGATCCAGGTGTAAGATGCATGACTAGGGAAGGAGAATGCACAAACTTTACATGGATAAGGGTGGCACTTAAATGTAAATGGGAGGTGAAATATATACATCAAATATCATTTTTTATACCAACTAAATGGATGGGTAAAGAGAGTATTATCAACATAAAAATTGATGGGTAGGCTAATTAAGATGTGTGGAATTCAATTTTTATTGTTAATTTAATTAAGTTAATTACTCCTTTAAAAATATTTGACATTTTATTTCTGTATTTGGATTAAATGTCTCATTTAAAGTGTTTATTTTCTCCTATTAGTCAAATTGATTCATTTATCCATAATTCACCTATTTCCTTAATCAAATAGCATATCAATGTTTTACAGTGTCAATTTAGGGTCATGGATAATTGAATAATGGATTATAATTAACCCCCGACTGATGACTTAATTAAAAAAATATTGTTAATCTTATATAAAACGTTATGTTACATATCAACATTTAGCTATCCTGCTTCTACAAATCCTAATTCCTGATAAGATGATAGTGTGCTCTGGTCATTAGAATTGACCAAACAAGGTTAGAGTTATACTCTGACATGCTTGTTTGTACCCTAATGAATGTAATATGAGTAACTCACATGTTGACTCTAATTATGAATACATATGATCCTGACCATGTCATGGACCAATAAACCCTAATGTTATGATGAATGAGATATATGGAACTTAACCTAGATATCATACATGTTGATGAGGTGTGTGATGAATGATGATCATGCTGACCTAAAACCTAAGTTGTAATCATCCAATCCTAATATATGTGCCCTTGGTGACATTCATGATAATACATTAGAGACATTACATATCATAGTTGGATAACATACATTGATACACATAAATGATTCATAATCACCTAATCTTGGCTTGATATGTAAACCAATTTATCAATATGCAATATGTTTCACCTTGTACACTAATCTATATCTAATGATTCAAATATGGTTAATAAGTATTTGGGTTTACATAAATGGTTAATGTGGGGTTAAATGTGCATAATTAGTAATAGCAGGTGAATAAATATGAGTAATTGACTTTTTTTACAAGATCATGTGACTAATTGTTAAAATATCATAATAAATGGATATTGATTTAAGTGGAAGTAATTAATGTGACATTATTTGGGTTAATGTTGAAGTTAGTTGACTTAGTAACAAATTGTATAAATAATTTATTTCATTCAAGATAATGTAATATAACTCCATATGGTGATAATATGATGATTATAAAGTCTATATCCAGACTATTGAGTATAATAATGAAATATAATAATAGATATTAGCATACTTGAGTTAAAACCTAATTGTAATAAAACTCATATTATATAAAGTCTAATTAGTCTAGGTGTTAATTTTCAATTTGATTAGATAATCCTAGATATATTAATATAATTAGAAAGGATAATTCTCAATTATGCACTCCATATCTAAGTTGGACTTTGTTTTGTTGGTTTTAAATCAGGATTAAATGTCACATTTTGTCTTTTCTGATTCTCTCATAAAGTCCATGGGTCATGCTTCAGACCTAGATCCGTGAGAGATGCCCCTGTGGTCGTCTCTCTGACCCAGACCCTTGCCAATATGGGACTCTACAATGCACAATGTCTTCCCCTATCACGTTTCTCTCTCACATCACCATCTCATACTAGACTCTCATTCCCTTCACGTTCTCCTTGCATTTCCAAACCCAACGATCCCTGATCTAGAGGGACTTCATGGACCCAATAGCCTAGATGGTCAAGGGTTTTTTACATCCCTTAATTCCCCTCTCCATTAGAACTCCTCACCTCTCCACAATTCATCACATATGAGTAATGCTTTGTTGACCTTCATTAGTACCACAATGATTAGTCTAATGCCTCTTTCATCCATTTTCACCCAAAAAATTTGTTTCCACCTCTGGCCATCGGTGGTTGCCACCACAAGTCCAACAGTGTAGACTAGACTGCTATGTTTGTCACTGGGTGCTTGGGCTACTTCAACAAATACTGGATAGCTAGAACCTTCATGCATCGTCAGTTTTGCACAATGCAAGATACCATGTGTTTCCCACTTTTTTTATCATCATTGGTTCTATTCTAGAATTGGATACAATCAGTTCATATGGGTGTGAATTTGACATTATTTTCACCATCTTTAATTTTATGTATTCCTCTCAGTTGCTCCTTATTTTGGTTTTTGGTCCCGGCTTGACCTTCAAATCTCTGATTTTTGGTCTCTATGCTTCTCCCTTAGACCCGCCATGGTAGAGGTAGAGTTCTGAGTCAATGTCTTTGTTGCCACCCTTAGTTGGGATCATGGTGACCGACGGGATATGGTGAGTTTGATGGGATGGTCTTTGAAAGACAAGGAGTCCCTGAGATCTGCCCTAGATCCGTAAGATCTAAGCTCCATAGGTTGTACTCCTTGCACATGTTGTCCAATGCTAGGGAGAAGATGACTTCTTGGTTTTACAAATTTGCCATTTCTTTTAGTTAATTTTTTCACATATTTCATGGGTTTTGTTGTCTTTTGACCCTTTTACTTTTGATTTAATCACATGTCTGCTTGATCTTGGAAATGTATCAATATGCCCTGTCACACAGTGATGCTTGGGTGTGTGATGCGAGGGTATTGTCTTCTTTTAATTTCAACTTTTTTTTAGAACTTCGTTAAATGGGTAAAACTTAGATTTTTTTTTTGGAATAGGTAAAAATTAGTATTGCCAAAAACTTTGCTAAGCTTTACATGGCAGCCACACCTGGCTGAGCATCATATTACCAGGTTATACAAAACCTGTTGTAAGAGTAAGAGATAAACTAAAATAGAAAATTATGGGATGTATCTACAAAACCCCAACATTTTTTAGCATTGCAACCCATTCGTACAACGAGTTGTTTTCTGGTTACGCACACTGCTCTAAAGTCCCTACTGATCTCTTCCATCAGAATCAAAAAATCTTTGGGTGAGGCTCCATGCCTTCTGGTATTCCTTTCCTTCCATATCCAAAACAAAATGCTTCCTAATACTATGCCACAAAGTGAGAGCGCCTAAGGATCCGCAAACTTACTTTGGCACCAAAGCAGAATATTCACCATTTCATAAGGCAGATCTGCGCCCCATCCATTCCTAATGCAAGCTATTCTCCAAAGCGGAATAGTATAGCTGCATTTGAAGAAGAGATGCTTAGCAGACTCATCTTCCTTCAAGCAAAGTGTACATACTCTGTCCACCATCAGCCCCCAACTCAACAGTCTATCATTGGTAGGGATGCGATTCTTGATAATTCTATAAGTTAATGTGCTCCATTCAGGATAGTAGAACTTGCCCCAAACAATCTTCCACCACCTAACCTTAGGTCTAGGGATCAAGTTGATCCGAGTTATTGGGTCTAGCAAGACCCCAATACCTTGCATATCAACTTGAAATCTGCTACCAATGTTGTCATAGGACCTGCACATTCCCCTCCAAACTCGTGAAGGGTTACTATTTGCTGCCAGCCTGATATGGTTATCATATCTAACTCGCATCCATCTGACCCACGTGGTGTTAGGTTCAGTGATGAATTTCTGAATTCTTTTCCATCTTCTTTCCTCCATGATATCATCAGGATCCATGAGCTGCATCCTGCCTTCTTTAAAAGTTTTGGCAATTTCCGACCAAGCAATTCCGTGTGCTTTACCACCCCAAAGAAAAGAAGCAGTGATGGTTCTCATCTTATCCAAACAAGGTCCAGGGATTTCACTAAGGCAAGCCCAGAATCTAATAGTGCTTTGTAGAACAGATCTGATAAGAACAAGCCATCCATCAAGAGAAATGTGTAGACCACTCCAATTATTAACTTTTTCTCTAAATTTGTCTATGCACATACCGAAATCTTTGTTATGTCCTTTTCCACAAGTCAACGAAATACCCAAGTATCTTGTGGGCAAGCACCCAGACTTCACTCCAAAAGCAGCTGTAAGCCTACCTCTTCTATGATCGCAGGATTTAGAGTTATAAATTCTCGATTTGATCTCACTAATGTATAACCCAGTGAGCTTGCCAAATTGAATAAGCACCTTTTTGTATTCATGGAGTCTCTTAGCATGGCCAGTGGAGAAAATCAATACGTCATCAGAAAAAATAAGATGGGACATCACCTCAACATTCTTGACCTTGAACACTTTGATCTTCTTCTCACTCTCGGCCTTCTGGATAGCACAGGACAGCCCCTCCATCACCACCGAGAAAATCAGAGGTGATAGTGGATCACCTTGACGGATGCCATTAGAAGCAGCGAAAAGACCAGCAGGAGCACCATTGACGAGAATGGAGAATGGGGTTGTTTGCACACATTGTTGGATTATCTTTATCCAGACGTCATCAAAGCCCAAGATTATCATAATCTTCCAGATAGAATCCCATCTAATGAAGTCATAAGCTTTAGTAATATCCATCTTGATACATGACTTTAAAACTTAGATATATGATAACTAATGCTCTTGATATAAAAAATGTGTAAAAATATGTTCTAAAATAAAAAAGAAACCGTATCTAATGGTGGTTTCATAACCCAAATGTAATGTAATAAGAAGTTGAAATTCTAGGGTTATAATATACACCTTAATTAAAGACTTATATACCTAACATGTTAATAGGTGAAAGTGCATAATCTGGATCTAGGGTTTGGACCCTGACCTGTTACAGGAACCATTGAGGTATGTTGCGTTCCTCTGAGTCTTTATTGCGCAATTGTTTGACTTTCTCTCTCTTTTGACCTAATTTGATGGATATAAGTGAAATCTCTCCTTTGATAATTATTTATATTCTTTGAGACTCTGATAATGAAACCAGTTATATGTTGACACTTTGCAATTTATATTGCACTTAGGCATCTATGAATTGAAATCTTATTAATGCTATCTCTGGTTGAACCCTAATTGATGGAAATGCTCTGTACTGATATATTTATGCATGAAACCCTAATTTGTTCATGATGGATTTTTTATGGTCTAATGATCCACTTTTCGTTGGACAATCTTATTCAAAACCATGAATAAACTTTACTTGCCTCTACATTGCATGCTTTTTTTTTTTGGGTAAGGTAAAATATTACTAATCAAAGAAAAGTATAGGTGAGCCTATACAGTACAGAGGGAGGTTAATGACAAAACCCTACTATAGCCAAACAACAAATTACGAACCCGGGGAGAATAACTACAAAAAACCCCATTGTACTCTAACAACATGGTCAAGACCCTTATAAATCTCGGGTCTGACCTTACAAGCCATGGCTAACCTCTCAAAGAGAACGTCAAAAGAGGCCACTCTATCCACCTCATCACCTCCATGAAGTCTTCTATTCCTTTCCTGCCAGATGAGATAGATGATGGCGGCCATTCCCGTTCCCCCAAACGCCAACATGTTCTTGTTCCTGGTAGTTGAGGACATGATCTAAGGAATCCCTTCGGCTAAAGAAAGAGGCGGCAACCCGCCCCATCCACATTTCAAGGACCAGCGAGTCAAGACATATCTGGAGAAAGAATACGTGAAGAAAAGATGACCATGTGACTCCTCCTTGGTCTTACAGAGAAGGCAGAGGGGGTTCACCTCCAAACCCCACCTAATCAACCGATCAGCAGTGGGGAGACGACCCATAATCGCTCTATACAAGTAACAGCTCCACTTAGGCGAATGGAGCCTATTCCAGACCAGCTTCACCCAAGGAACCCTAGGTCCGAGAAACTTGAGAATCCAAGGTTTCTCCACTATTCTTTTACACACATCATTTTCATCAAACAAGTACTTGCTCCTCATAGTTGGCCACCCCAGTTTCATTCTCCGCCAGGTAAGCGAGCACCCATAGTCTCCTTCAACACTCTCTAGGTTGTCATACCGCCGCTTCATCCACCTTGACCAAATGGACTCAGTATCCATCAACAATCTATCAATTCTTTTGAGCGTGGAACCTTCCGCCAAATCTCTAGTGTCCTGCAGACCCAAGCCGCCCTGCTTCCAGTCCCTGGCAATGGTGTCCCATGCAACACCATGGGCTTTACCGCCCCACAAAAACCCATTGATGAGGCTCCGAAATTTATCAGTGATGAACCATGGAAGCTCAGTCTGATTACACCAAAAGCGAAATTTGGACGTCAAGACATACTTGCACAGCACCAAACGTCCCGCGAAGGACATTGAGATCCCTGCCCACTTGTCTATGGCACTTCGGAGATCGTCCACAAGCTGCCCAAAATCTTTACCTCTACACCTACCTCCCGATAAAGGAATACCAAGGTACTTTGTGGGGAAGCGCCCTCGGGTTATACCAGCTGTAGTTTTGAGCCTACCACGTCTGTTGTCACATGAGCGGGAGAAGTACACCTCAGACTTTATGGCATTGATGTAAAGAGCAGTGAGCTTCCCAAACTTTTCCAGAATGATTCGCACCATCTGAAGGTATTTACAATGACTGGCTATAAAACCATAACGTCATCAGCGAACACCATATGAGAGATGGCAGGCGTATTTCTAAGTTTGAAAACCTTGATAGTGCCTTCTTCTTCCTCCTTGTTAATGATGTGAGATAGGCCCTCCATAATGATTGTAAACAACAAGGGTGATAAAGGGTCACCCTGACGGAGACCATTAGAAGCAATGAATAGACCATGAGGAACCCCGTTCACCAAGACCGAGAAGGATGCGTTTCGACGCATTGTTTGATCAAGTTAGTCCATATGGAAGAAAAAACCATAGCATTCATGATCTTCTATAGAACAGACCATTCAATGTGGTCATAAGCTTTACTGATGTCAAGTTTTAAGCTGACTTTCTTAGTAGAGCTCGATTGATTAAATGAGCTGAGGAACTCATAAGCAAGAAGTGCCCCATCAGCTATAGACCTGCCCCGGATAAACACAAGCTGGTTTGGAGAGATAACAGACAGTAGAATACTCTTGATTCTATTCGATAGGATTTTGGCGATGATCTTGTAGAAGGTTGAGCAGCAGGGTATGTGATGATAGTCAGCCATCGATGTCATAATGTTTGTTTTAGGGATGAGTCTAATAAAAGCGTGGTTGGCTTGTTTAACCATCTTGCCTCCAACCGTGAACCAACAAATAGCGCGGCACACATCCTACTTGATGATTTCCCAGGTAGCCTGAAAGAACCTTCCATTGAAGCCGTCTGGCCCCGGGGCTTTGGAAGGACTAATACTAAACACTGCATCCTTTATCTCTTCATCCGATAATGGTCCACACAAAATCCTATTCATGTCATCTGTCACCTTGCTACTAGGGAGAATACAATCGTTAGTGTGGTGGTTTTTGTTGTACATGTTTCTGAAAAAATTTACCGCTTCATCCGCCACTTCATTAGGCCCTCTGGTGGTTGACCCATCAGCCTTGATCAAGCCATGGATGCAGTCCTTCATGCGATTTTTCTTCGTAGCATTATGATAAACTTTGGTGTTACGATCGCCATCACTAATCCACTTCAATCTTCTCCTCTGCCAATGATAGAGTTCCTCCGCCTTCTCCAACTGTGACAGTCTGATCCCTTTCTGCTCTTCCTTAATGATTGTATCCGTGTCAGTGGGGTGGTTTCTCAGTGCGAGAGCCACCACCCTATACTCCTCTTTTGCTTTTATCACCAAATTTCTTAGGTTTGCAATACCTTTCGACCAAACTTTGAGGCTAGCTTTAGTTCTTCTCAACTTCTCCAACACACAATAGATAGGATTGCCAACCACTCTTTCCTCCCAAGCTTTAAGAATAACATCATTGAAGCCCGAACAATCCACCCAAAAATTAAGAAATCTAAACGGCCTGTTTCTTGTAACTGTGCCTTCTAGCTTCACCAACAGCCACACATGGTCACTATTGGGATGGCCACCCAGCCCGACATTAGCTTCAGCAAAAATGTCCAGCCACACTGCATTAACCAGCCCCCTACCAAGGTGACTAGAGATTCTGTGCGCCGGGGCCCTTTTGTTCTTCCAGGTCATAACTCCACCCTCCATATTAAGTTTAATGAGACTAGCTGCAATAATAGCCTCATTAAATCTGCTCAAAATGGAATCTGGGATAGGTTTTCCCCCGTACTTCTCCCCAGCTTGCCTAACATGATTAAAATCACCTATAACCAGGTGCGTGATAGGTTGTTGAGTAGTCTCAGTTATGGTATCCCAGCAGTGCCTTCTTCTCACTTCATCATTATGGCCGTAGACTCCTGACACGACACAATGGAACCCACCATGGTTGATGCAGCTAGCAACCATAACTTGGTCAGTCTCATGAATGATTCGAACATCCCAGATGTCTTTGTTCCAGCCCAGGGCTATACGACCTCCATCAATTTGTTCCAGGTTTGAAGTACTTACCCAACCCCTGGGGAATAACCCTACAATTTTCTCCTTACTGTCTCTTAATTCTGGTCTCGAGGCAGAAAACCAAGGAAGCATTCAACTCCCTGATTATCTTTCTCACCCTCCTCTGCCTTTTAGGCCTTGTCGCCCCCTCACATTCCAGGAGAGGATGGACATCTAATTCTTGTTGGACCCCCCTTTTCCAGGAGTGGTCATTCTCGGTGATGTACGTCTGCCTATAAAGTTGCTATTATTGCCAGTAGTTTTCCTCCTGCTAGATCCCAAACCAGAGAGTTCATCCAACAATTCATCTGGGTCCAGATTTTCTAGGATTGAGAATTGGTTACTCATGGCTTGGACCTGAGGTCTCACCCCAATATCTACTTCACCTTCCTCAAGGGTCTTCTCATTGATCTCTATGATATCCGACACATGTTCTTCTATGCTCCCACCATCTCTCACAGAAGGTTCATCAATCTGCGTCACCACTTCTTCTATGAGCACACCCTCACTCACAGGACCAACGAGAGGAGCAGATGTGCCCATATCCTGGTTGGACCCCTGACCAACCGTATCTGCAACCCCTATCTCGATAGCCTAATTTGTCACTGTCCGTAGTCTACTCCTGTTCTTGCGTCTTCTATGGGTTGGCCTTATGCTCTTGCCCCTGCCTCTCGCAAAGGGTGGCTCCAAGTATGAGACTCGTTCGCCAGGGCAGCCAACCTGGGAATGGCCGAAAACTTTGCATTGCTCACACCTTTCCGGAAGGGCATCGTAAACCACCTTGATGGCCAACTCCTTGCCATCAGGCATATCCAACATGACTACCGGCGGAGGGAATTTGTCTACCTTCAGCTCAATACACACATGTGCTGCTCCAGCGTAGCGCCCTAAGGTCAGGAAATCGATGACCTTAGGCTCACCAATACCATGGCTGATGATGGTGATGGCATGCCTAGACTAGTGATGCCCCACCTCCGGTAATGTCACCCAAGCAGGAACCGAGGTCAAGGAGGGCCTCCGGATGTCCGCGTTAGGTGACCACCGCCTTGTAATGACTAACTTCCGGTCAAAAAACCAAGGACCATGCTCCAGGGATACCTTCAAATCCTCCTCAGACGCAAACCGGTCCAGAAAGAGTCCACCAACCAGAGGGGAGCATTGGAGTTCGCTCGATGGCCGCCAGGAGCACATCATCCAGCCATAGAGCTGTTGGAGGATGCATTTGGCCCCCATCACCTAGACGATCACTGAACATTTGTGGAAGGCGTTCATTTCCTCAACCACAGGCAGCGACACCTTCATCCATGGCCTACTATCTTCCACCCTAAACGACGGACCTTTGGGGTCTCTCGGTTTAGACACTGGCTGATGGGTGCGTCTCACTTCCAGGGGCTTTGCCGCAGCAGCCGCCCAGCTCTGACCTAGGGTAACGTTCGTCGCTGGATTACCCCAGGTACCCTCCGCTCCACCGGATGAGGATGAGGCTGGGGGGCTTCCTTGCCCCCATGCACATCCACCATGGGCCTCATTCGTAGAGATGGAACAGAGAGATTCTAGAGTGAGAAAGAGGAAGCCGCCCTACATTGCATGCTTGTTGATTCAATAGTACTAGGGTTTTATAATATGCTTTGGTTTTTGAGGTTATGTGTAACTTCCCCGGATTCTACCATCTCGAGACTAAGAAGGCCGATAGGACAATCCAAAAACATTAGGAATTGTATCAGAGAGCGATGTGGAAGCATAATACACATACATGAATAAATAACCATAATGCATACACCATAACATTCTCAACATTCAACATGTAAATTCATTGCAACATGAATTATTAAAAATTACAATTACATATTAAAAGAAGAAATTTACATGAGTATGAACATGTATGCTAACTAGGATCTACACAATTGGTACAACCTATACAACTTGCTCACTTCATGTCCTTTTCTCTTATGCTAGCTTTGAAACTAGAAAATACGTGAAACAATATATCAACTTAATGTGTTGTGTATGTGGGTGAAAGATACATACATATGTTCTTTCATAGTTGAAATAATTTGAGAAAGAAAAGAAAGAGTAAAAGAAAACATTTCTTAATGTGTAAATCAGGTAAACACATATTTTTAGATGTCTTTTGATGTGATTGTACTACTAAGTGATGTCACACTTCATTTTTCCCCACCCTTGGGCTATGGGGATCCCCGTCCCCTAGGCTATGGGGATGTGCCGACCTTATATTCAGAATGAGAGAGAGAATGTAAACACTTAGTAGCTACAAATCATACATATTCTTTGTTTCTCTTAGTGACATGGCAAATATACTATAATCATAATACATCCAAGCAATATTCTCAAATAGCAACAAACAATACATCATAGCGATTTCATACAAGAAAACTAGTTGTATACTTATATAAAACCCACGTACTTGAGTTCATAGATTCTTAATTTTCCTAGACCATCGATATCACTATTCATCACCTAATTAATGACAACTAATCATAATTAATAAAGGTACAACATTGTTCTTGGTTATTTAGGTCCTAGATTAGGTTTTTGGTCAAAACTAGGTTTTACTAATATTAAATGTGTCTCTGATATTTTTCTAGTGATACACATGTCACAATTAGGCTCTTGTTAAATTTTTGTATTTTTCTGATGCTCGTTGTATTTTCTAGAATTAATGTGACATTAAAAGCACTTTTGCATATTTAATGAGAAAATACCTAGTATTGGGTATGGTGCTCAGATCAGACTCCAAATTTAGTATCCACATGATGTTAGGGTCCGATCTTATTTTTCTTAGATTTTATCATTTACTAAATGTTCTAGTATACTAACCCTAAAATGAAACATTACTCTTTAAATTAGATACCATCAATAATAATGTCCCAAATGTTTTATATAAGGGTTTCATAATAAATAGGGCATTCTTATGAATCTATGGACATTTTGTGGGTATTTATTGGGTACTGGAGCTATTTTTAATGCATTTTATGATATGAGATCTATATATTGGAAATATATAAGACCTAATTGGGGATTATCGGAGTTGTTCGATCCTATCAGCCAGACTCTGGTTTGGCTCATAGAAAGCCATGTAGACCCCAAGGGGTGCGCAACCCACCCTTACAATACAATTCACTCCTTATTGGCTCATTGTGAGCTGACCAAGATGTGGCTGAACCGGTCAGATCCAAGCTTCTTCCTTGCATTGAGCCAGAAAATTACGACACTGTGTGTGGTCGCCATCATGAGGCCCAGTTTTGGCAACATATTTACATCAACTGGGAGATCTAGTACCAATGATAAGGCTTTATATACCTTCAGCTGAACATGGAGAGTCTAACCGGTGGGGATATGAGTCCCTCCACTGATATGGAGCTCTCGATCCAGTTCATCTCTAGGTGACGGTGGAACTAGGTGGAAGGTAATTGGGATTATCCTCTCTTTGCATCCTTGGGCTCCGAATTGGCATTGAGGATGGTCATAGATCCTCTATAAGTTGGATGGTGTCTCTAAAACATGGTAGGGTTGCTCATGGCTCTCCCCCAAAGACTCGACCTTGATCTACAAGTTGCAGAGCTCGATGGACATCTCTACCCTTACAATTAAGGAACTGATAGTGTTGAAGGTTTCAGAAGGCATCTGTGATTGTTTTCTCCTGGTTACTACAAAATGTAGTGGAGAAAGGAGGAAAATAAGGGGAGTCAATATATCTGGTTATCACCGATAGAAATGATACTAGGAACATGGCTTGGTCCTCTCTAAAAACACCACCTCTCACTTCAATTCAGGGGTTGTTGAGATTCTATGAGTGAGGTGGTGAGCATTTCACGATTGGAAACTCACATTGATTTGTAGTTTGTGCTCTAATAGGAATGGATGACTATCAACTTGGTCAAACCCTTCAGATCCACAATGATCAGAGGTTAGGGATAACCTCCCTACCACATGATCTTCATTAAGGGCTCAAAATCAACCACACCTATTAGCTTAGGACCGCTCCCAATAGACATGTTAGCATGACATCAGACAGTCACAACCTAGGTAATAAAGATCAAAAGACCAAAGTCCAATAACATTTATTGCCAATATTAAAACCTAAATAACTTGTTCTAGGAGCATCATTCTTCATCAAATTTTTACCATCTATTTAACAACATCCAGACTACCTTATACAAAAGTTTGAAACTCAAAATCCATTATTTGTACATGTAAATAATTTCTTCAAACCATCTTATAAATAAGTGTGTAAACCTTGAATAAAAATCAATTTATCATTAAATCATCATCAAACAAGTTCAATACACTTGTATGATCATTCTATATCCCAAAGATCGCTATTGTAACAAATTGAAATCCATGTATAATATTAGTTTTAGCCTTTTTCTAAGCTTTTCTTTCCTTTATGTCCTAGATGTTTAATTAGTGGAAATTATTAAGGTTTGGTGTACACTTGTCCCGATATTTTACTTTGTAAGGAGTTAAGCACAAATATCTCAATGAAAGTTTGCTAATGGGTTTAATTTTCCAAATGACCACTTAAGAGAGATAAGGATAAAATAAAACCGATCTAGAAGTTTCTATGGCTTTTGTGTGGGAAAAAGAAAGAAAATCCTAAAAGTGAAGATAATATGACAATAAATGAATTTGTTTTCCCATTAAGTGAATACAAGGATAAATTGCTTAAAAATTACAAAAGTGAAACTTAGAAGATAATTCTAAACCCAAATTTGTTTCCTTTGAGTATAAGTTTGCTTGGGTGATAAGTTCTACAACTTTTGGAAAATTGGTAATTATAATTGTATTTATTGAAATGGAAAATAGGATATAACTTAAAAATACAAAATAAAATCTTTAATGACTCTAAAAGTAACAATGGATGCAAATTCTTTTTTTACACATTAAAATATACCTTTGGGTGAACTTTCACTCAATTTGGAGAGTATTTGATTGAAGGGTAAAATTAGGAGAGAGAAAGTGTGTAGAACCTTCAATATATTAAATAAATGAATAAATAATCTCAACATGTAAAATTAATAGAAAATTCGTATCCAAGGCACTTAATGTGACTTGTGGGTGAAGTTTCATCAAATTTGGAGAATCTTATCACCATTAATGAAGGAGGAAAGAGAAAATAAGTTTTGATTTATTTAACATATTAAGAGTTCCCAAAAGGCAAAACTAGTTGCATATTTGGATTCTACACCTCAAAATTTGTCAGGGTATCAATTTTCATTAAATTTGGAAATTGTTTGAGCACTCAATTGAAGAGAGAGAAATTCATTAAATAATACAAGCGTCACTTTATAATTGGATTTGAAATAAATGTCATGCAAACATTTTTATTATTTTTGCCTGAATGGATGGTTGAGATCAAACGAGGATGCATGTCTGCGAGATCGGATGGACACTGGTCATCTAGCTTTAGACCAACTTGGGAAACCCTAAGATTGAACACGCAATCACATGGGCAATTGAGAGGAGGAACGAGTCACAAAAGTACCCAGCAAGCTTCGGGTATGGGTATTTATAGATGGGGGTAGTTTCTTAGGGTTTCCCAAGTTGGTCTAAAGCCCTAGGGAGCAAGAATTGGGGTTTTCGTTATTTCCCCTGTCTGTCACCCTCTTTCTTTCTCTATTCGTGCGAGGGACATTTATGTCCTTTGCTACTTTGTTTCTTAGCTTTGACCGATGCTTCATGGGTGCGGATCACTGACTTGGCCATCTCCCATTGGGCCAAGTCACGGGCCCAACTACCCTCTCTTCCTCTCTTGCGATCGATTTGCCTACGTGGCAATTTCTGATTGGTTGGTTTTCATAAAATCGTAACTAATTATTCCCTTATCCAAAATTTAAAAGAAAATATGTTCTCAATTCGGAAAAACATAAGCTTTCTAATAAAAATATTATCAAAGGTTGATTCTGAGTTTTGTCGAAAAGGGTTTTTAGAAAATGAATTAAATAACTAAAATCATAAAAAATACACCTAAATCTTCATGATTCCAAAATATGCAAAATTATATGTTTACTTAATCAGAAAAATCTAACCAAGATAATGGTGACAGTTTCAGGGTAAAAATGAAGTTTTGTTTGAAAAGTCCAAAAGTTAGGGTTTCCTTGCCTTTGTTCATGAGTAAACCCTAATTCATGTTTAAACATTGAAAATAGGAAAACAATCTTTGGAATCGATTAGAGTAGTGAAGAAGAAATAATTGGATCTTTTAAGAAAAGGTATGTGCTTAATACACTTTAGTTGAGAATATTTATGCCTTAACCTAATATTTCCCTAATGAGGCTTCTATAAAACCCTAATTTTCCTTTTTGACAATTTCTTAGCTATATTTGCCTCAAAATTAGTTTGAATGTTTATTTCTTGGGTCTTGTATCCCACTGCCATGTTTACTTTTACTTGATGCTTATACTTGCAATATTTCTTAGCATGTTGATTTTATTAGACTATTAAACTAGTGTAGTGGTACTTTTGTACAACCACCCATAGATAGGGAATGTGTAAATTTGCCCCGGGGAATGTGTTACTCTCCCCAATATAGAATATTTATAGGTGATTGGAATGTGTTACTCTCCCTCACCTATTGGTTGAAGTTAGGTAGGTGCCTCAACCCTACATAGTTTAGGTAGTCAATATTAATCATGCATGCAACTTTTTTACTATTTTTGTTATGGCAAGCATCTATTTACTTTTGCCTCATTACTTTGACTATCTTCATCTTATGATGAAATCTTAGCCATATTTCATTATAGTTTTCTTATCTTTTGTCCTTGTTCATTTTCTCTGACAAATACCTTGTTTTTCTTTCCCTTTTTGCTGGATGCTTTCCCAACCACCCAGGGATAGATCAAGGTGTTGAACAAGGCCAAGAGGACTAAGTTTAGGAGTAGTAGATTCAAGTTTTTCTATCAAGGATGACTAGGTTGCTTGTTGCTAAATCCTATAGTTTCTTTCTATTCTTTCCCTTTTCAAAGAAACTCATGTAGTCAATAAGAGTTCAAAAGCAATGTAATAACTTATTTTCTTTCCATTGCTATTGGCATTTTATATTTATCTGAATCATGCTTATTTACTTGGAATATTATACATGCATTCCACATGGTCTATTTTTCTTGGAAAAAGTGTATGTTTTGTATTTCCTTTAAATTTTAGTACGGAGGTGATCCCACATCTTTATAGCATGGTATCGGAGCCTGTTGGGAAACTACTAGGGCATAAGTTGAAAGCAAGGGTGTCTAGAATGGACAGGGTTTGGGTCCTAGCAATATTTTCCTCCGTGCCACTAACTTGGTTTACGGGGACTCCCAGATCCATATGATACCATCCTGGCCTGCACTGATACTGACTGTCTAAAATAGTATGCTTAGAGGCAATAGTAGCCTTAGATACCCTTGTTACCTACTCATGTTATCTTATGTCATACCCTTATCTTTCAAGAAGGGAGATTTGTTTGGAGACATAACCATATTCTGCTTCTGGGGCCACTTCCGACAACACTGACAACCGGGACACTCCAGTGACTCCCTCTAACACTGGGACAGTCCCCACTGCCCATGTTGGCACCCTTCTTCTGACCCCTGAGCAAGAGCTGACCATGCTGTGCCTGCTACTCTTGACCTTGGTGGGACAACTTTCTAATGCTGCAGCTGCTGTAGTCGAACTGAAGGAGTTCACTCTTACATACTTCATCAAGATGAAACCACTGTACTTCAAGGGAGAGAGTGAGCTAAACATGGTGGATAAAGCTGATGATAGGGTTTTGGCCTTGGAGCATACCTTAGAGGGCATGGCGTTTCCTCCTCACCAGAAGGTTTGTTTCGTGTCATACGTGCTAGATGGGCCGATACATGTTTGGTGGATGGGTATGGGTCATACTCGTGATACCGCAAGCATGACCTAGGAGAAGTTCCTCAAGATGTTCCATGAGAAGTACATCTGACCCGCCTTTCTAAAGAAGAAGGAGGCAAAGTTCTACAACGTGCGTCAAGGAATCATGAGCGTCTCCAAGTACGTGCAACGTTTCCTCCTCTTGGAGTGCTATGCGGTGGACCTTGGAGCTGAAAGGATATCAACCCAATTTCTTGAGGGTTTGAGCTACAACATTGGTTGAAACCTTGTCCACTAATTTCCCCTGACATTCCAACAAATGGTGGACAAGGATTTGGCGATCGAGTCTTATCTTAGATTCCAGTCTTTTGGGCACAACAACAACAACAACAACAACAACAACAAGATGAAGAATGCTGGTGGAAACCAAGAACGTGACAAGTGCAACCGTTGCTCACATTCTCACCCACCGGGGAGGTGCCCTACCGGCAATGGTCAACACCATAGAGATGATCGACCTGCACCTATCTACCATGAGTGTGGTCAAGCTGGACACATTTGACCCAACTGCCCTAAGCTTGGACGAGGACCAGCTCCAGTTTAGTAGCCTGCTCAACAGCCGCAATAGCGAGAGAATCCACCTATGAGAAACAACAATCAGAACCGGCAAGGCCGACAACTACCTATGGAAAGGCGGAATGGAAGGGTTTTTGCCCTTAATGCTGAGGAATCTGAAGGAGATAATGAAGTCTTCGAAGGTAACTTACATCTTAATATGCATCCAATTAAAGCTCTCTTAAATTTTGGTTCGTCGAATACATTCATATCATCTGAATTTGCTGCCATGTTAGAGATAGAATTAGAATATATGGATCGTGTTTTAGATGTTAAAACCCCTAGTGGTAGGATATGCTCTTCTTATCTTAAACTCCTGACCATGGACCTTTGTATTTCTGGTATAGTGTTTCCCTCGGATTTCATCTTGCTTAACATGACTGCCTTTGATGTCATCTTGGGAATAGATTGGTAGAAGAGGTACAAAACTGTTTTGTTTTGTGAGGTATCAAAAGTCAGTTTTTTACATCTTGTTTCAGGAAGAATGTGCATCAAGGGTAGGAAGTGAGAGGATCACTAGTTTGTCATATCCACCATAAATGCTGAAAAGCCTGTCTCGTAAGGGTGTAGAGCTTTCTTGGCCTCTATAGTCCTCGATGCTACGCCTCCTGCTCTTGACCACATAGATGTGGTGAAGGACTTCCCCAATGTTTTTCTTGAGGAGTTGCCTGGCTTGCCCCCAACCCGTGAGGTGGAGTTATCCGTCGATCTTGCACCAAGAATTTCTCCCATCTTGAAGCCTCCTTATTGCTTGGCCCCTGCAGAACTTGCCGAGCTTAAGAAGCAGCTTCAGGAGCTTCTCAACATGGGTTTTGTACACCCTAGTGTTTCACCTTAGGGAGCCATTATCTTGTTCATGAAGAAGAAGGATGGTTCATTGCGTATGTGCATGGATTATCATATGCTTACTCAAGTGACTATGAAGAACCACTATCCTTTGCCTCACATCGACGATCTGTTTGACCAGTTGAAGTCAGCCATGATGTTTTCAAAGATGGATCTGTGAAGTGATTACTACCAGATGCACATGAAGGATGAGGATGTCTTGAAGATAGCTTTTAGAATACGTAATGGGAATTATGAGTTCTTGGTCATGCCTTTCGGTTTGACTAATGCCCCTTCTACTTTCATGGACTTGATGAATCATGTTTTTTGTCCTTACCTTGATCAGTTCATAGTGGTGTTCATCGACGATGTGCTGGTCCACTTCGAATCTGAAGAACAACATCATGAACATCTGCGGATCATTCTAAACACACTAAGAGAGAATCAACTATATGCTAAATTATCAAAGTGTGAGTTCTAGATCAAGGAGGTGATGTTCTTAGGTCATGTGATTTCTGCCGAACATATTCCTGTTGATCTTGCAAAGGTAGAATATGTGACTAAGTAAAAAGCTCCGAAGACCCCATCTGAGAAATGTAGTTTCCTTGGTTTAGCAGGTTACTATCGTAGGTTTATCAAGAGTTTTCTTGAGTTGGCTTTACCTCTGACAAAGTTGACAAGAAAAGAAGTCAAGTTTGTTTGGACACCTGAATGTGAGGATAGTTTTTAGAAGTTAAAGAGTTTTTTGACGTCTGCTCCTATTCTTGCTCTACCTATTGAAGGAAAACCCTACATTATTTTCACTGATGCTTCAAAGCAAGGGTTAGGATGTGTCTTGATGAAAGAGGATAGAGGGATCACCTATGCTTCATGCCAGTTGAAACCTAATGAAGAGAACTAGCCTACCCATGACTTAGAGCTTGCAGCTATCGTGCATGCTTTAAAGATCTGGAGACACTATCTTTATGAAGTGAAGTTTGAAGTTTTCTCAGATCAAAAAAGTTTGAGGTATCTATTGACATAGAAGGATATGAACCTGAGGCAGTGTAGATGGATGGATTATCTCAAGGACTACGACTTTACCATCACCTATCATCCTGGTAAAGTGAATGTAGTCGCCGATGCTTTGAGTCAGAAGAAGAATGTTGTATGTGCTGCCATGAACCTAGAGTTTGTTTCTTGTTGGCAACTACATCTTGATGATGATGAAGATGTTGAGAAGCTGTGTGTTCACATGGCTAGTTTGTCCATTACACCTTCTTAGATCTCAAAAGTTGTTGTCGCATAGCTTGAAAGTCCTGAGCTTGAAGAGATGAAAGCCTTAGCCGAGAAACCACAATCTAACTTTTTAGTTGGAGTTGATGGAGCTGTACATTTCAAAAAAGGTTGTAGATACCTGAAGTTGGGAACCTACGACAGAAGGTTTTGAGTGAAGCCCATGGATCTAAGTACACCATACACCCTAGTACTACCAAAATGTACAAAGACCTGCAGTGAAGTTTTTGGTGGAAGAACATGAAGAAGGATATCACTTTGTTCGTTGCAAAGTGTTTGACTTGTCAACAAGTCAAGATCGAGCATCAATGACATAGTGGTCTTCTGCACCAGCTTGAGATTCTAGAATGGAAATGGGAGAAGATTACTATGGACTTTGTCACTGGTTTCCCTAAAACCAAGAAGGGTTTTGATGTTGTGTGGGTTGTGATTGATCGGCTTACTAAATATGTCCACTTTTTGCATTTCAAGTCCACTTATAAGTCATCCTCAAACCGATGGTTAATTTGAAAGAACAATGCAAATTTTGGAAGATCTTCTTCGTGCCTATATTATGGGTTGGGGAGGTGTATGGGATTAATTTCTTCCATTAGTAGAGTTTTCGTATAATAATAGCTACCAAGCTAGTACTGGTATGCCACCTTATGAAGCTTTGTATGGAAGACCTTGTCGTTCTCCATTACATTGGGATGATGTGGGGGAAAGTGCTCTAGTAAAGTCTGATGATATGCATATGATGATAGAGAAGGTGCAGTTGATCCCGAAGCGAATGAAAGTTGCTCAAGATCGACAGAAGATGTATGCTGATAAGAAAAGGTCTAATGTGAGTTTCTTAGTAGGTGAATATACCTTCTTAAAGATCAAGCCTATACGCTCTACTGCAAGGTCTAAAGTTAAAGGCAAGCTTAGCCCCCATTATGTTGTACCATTTGAGATATTGGACAGGGTTGGAGACTGTGCATACCATTTATCTCTTCCACCTACCTATGACAAGATCCATAATGTGTTTCATGTCTCTATGCTAAGAAAGTACGTGAATGACCCTTCTCATGTACTCTCATCTGTACCTCTAGAAATTCAAGAGAATATGACATAGGAAGAGTTACCTATGAAGATTCTTGACTCCTGAGTTAAGCAGTTGAAGAACAAGGAGATCGAGTTGGTGAATGTTTTATGGAAGTATCATGGTTTGGAAGAAACCACTTGGGAGCTTAGAGATGAGATGTTACATACTCACCGTTCTCTTTTTGCATGAGATTTTGGGGACAAAGTCCTTTTTAATGGGTGGAGTGCTGTAACGAACTGAAATCCATGTATAATATCAATTTTAGCCTTTTTCTAAGATTTTCTTTCCTTTATGTCCTAGATGTTGAATTAGTGGAAATTATTAAGGTTTGGTGTACACTTGTTCCCAATATTTTACTTTGTAAGGAGTTAAGCACAAATATCTCAGTGAAAGTTTGCTAATGGGTTTAATTTGCAAAATGACCACTTAAGAGAGATAAGGATAAAATAGAATTCGATCTAGAAGTTTCAATGGCTTTTGTGTGGGAAAAAGAAAGAAAATCCTAAAAGTGAAGATAATATGACAAGAAATGAATTTATTTTCCCATTAAGTGAATACATGGATAAATTGCCTAAAAATTACAAAAGTGGAAGTTAGAAGATAATTCTAAACCCAAATTCATTTCCTTTGAGTATAAGTTTGCTTGGGTGATAAGTTTTAGAACTTTTGGAAAATTGGTAATTATAATTGTATTTATTAAGAAGGAAAATAGGAGATAACTTAAAAATATAAAATAAAATCTTTAATGACTCCAAAAGTAACAATGGATGCCAAATTCATATTCTACACATTAAAATATACCTTTGGGAGAATTTTCACTCAATTTGGAGAATATTTGATTAAAGGGTAAAATTAGGAGAGCGAAAGTGTGTAGAAACGTCAATATATTAAATAAATGAACTAATAATTTCAACATGTAAAATTAATGGCAAATTTATATCCAAGGCACTTAATGTGACTTGTGGGTGAAGTTTCATGAAATTTGAAGAATCTTATCACCATTAATGAAGGAGGAAAGAGAGAATATGTTTTGATTTATTTAACACATTAAAAGTTCCCAAAAGGCAAAACTAATTGCATATTCAGATTTTAAACCTCAAAATTTGTTAGGGTGTCAATTCTAATTAAATTTTGAAATTGTTTGAGCACTCAATTGAAGAGAGAGAAATTCATTAAATAATACAAGTGTCACTTTATAATCGGATTTGAAATGAATGTCACGTAGACATTTTTCTTATTTTTGCCCGAACGGACGGTTGAGATCAACCAAGGATACATGTCCGCGGGATCGAACGAGCACTGGTCATCGTCTATCTCCAATCGGATCGGGAAACAGGCAACATAAATTGCGATTTTCCAACAAGCTTTTCTCCCTCATCTCTCACCCAAATTTGATGATTTCTTCGCCAATAGTTTCTATTTTTTATTGTGAATCTTTTGAGCCACTACTTGTTCTAGACAATCAAGAAATGAGGAAAACCCCAATTCTTTCTCCCTAGGGATTTACTGCCAACTTGAGAAACCCTAAGAAACTACTTCCATCTATAAATACCCATACTCGAAGCTTGCTGGGTACTTTTGCAACTTGTTCCTCCTCTCAATTGCCCTCATGATTGCGTGTTCGATCTCCGATGTTCAAGTATTTCTCTCGAGGTTGCAGTCTCTCTATCTCTCCATTGTGCTCCTCAAGTCGATTCCTTGCAGAGGTAAGTTTGACTTTCATTGCTCTTTCTTTCTGTGATTGGTTTTGCTTTCGATTGAGGTTTGCAGATTTGCCCAAATCCACCTCTAGCTCCATGCCGGACATGGTGCGAGCAAGTTGGGGGACAATCCCCTTGGCAAATTGTTGCTTTTACCCCCGCCTCTCACCCTCTTTCTTTCTCTGTTTGCGTGATGGACATTTCTATCCTTTGCTACTTTGTTTCTTAGCTTTGACTGATGCTTCTTGGGCGCGAACCGATGACTTGGCCACCTCCCATTGAGCCAAGTCACGGGCCGACTACCCTCTCTTTCTCTCTTGCGATCGATTTGCCTACGTGGCAATTTCTGATTGGTTGGTCATAAAATCATAGCTAATTATTCCCTTATCCAAAATTTAAAAGAAAATATGTTCAGAACTCAAAAAAACATGGACTTTCTAATAAAAATATTATCAAAGGTTGATTCTGAGTTTTGTCAAAAAGGGTTTTCAGAAAATGAATTAAATAACTAAAAATCCCCAAAAATACACCTAACCTTCATGATTCGAAAAAATACAAAATTATATGTTTTCATAATCAGAAAAACCTAACTAAGATATTGGTGAGAGTTTCATAGTAAAAAATAAAGTGTTGTTTGAAAAGTACAAAGGTTAGGGTTTCCTTGCCTTAGTACATGAGTAAACCCTAATTCATGTTTAAACATCGAAAATAGGAGAACAATCTTTGGAATCGATTAAAATAGTGAAGAAGAAGTAATTGGATCTCTTAAGAAAAGGTATGTTCTTAATACACTTTAGTTGGGGATATTTATGCCTTAACCTATTCTTTCGCTACTAATTTTCCTTTTTGATAATTCCTTAGCTATATTTGCCTCAAAATTAGTTTTAATGTTTTTTTCTTGGGTCTTGTACCCCATTGACATGTTTACTTTTACTTGATGCTTATACTTGCCATATTTCTTAGCATGTTTATTTTGTTAGACTATTAAACTAGTGTAGTGGTACTTTTGTACAACCACCCATAGATAGGGCATGTGTAAATTCACCCTGGGGAATGTGTTACTCTCCCCAATGTAGAATATTTGTAGGTGATTGGAATGTGTTACTCTCCCTCACCTATTGGTTGAGGTTAGGTAGGTGCCTCAACCCTACATAGTTTAGGTAGTTAATATTAATCATGCATGCAACCTTTTTACTATTTTTGTTATGGCAAGCATCTATTTACGTATGCCTCATTCTTTTGACTATCTTCATATTATGATGAAATATTAGCCCTATTTCCTTATAGTTTTCTTATCTTTTGTTCTTGTCCATTTTCTCTGACACATACCTTATTTTCTTTCCCTTTTTGCTAGGTGCTTTCCCAACCACCTAGGGATAGATCAAGGTGTTAAACAAGGGCAAGAGGACCAAGTTTAGGAGTAGTAGATTCAAGTTTTGCTATTAAGGATGACTAGGTTGCTTGTTTCTAGATCCTATAGTTTCTTTCTGTGATGTTCCTTCTCAAAGAAACTCATGTAGTGAACAAGAGTTCAAAAGAAATGCAATAACTTATTTTCTTTCCGCTGCTATTGACATTTTATATGTATCTGAATCATTCTTATTTACTTGGAATATTATACATGCATTCCACATGGTCTATTTTTCTTGGAAAAAGTGGATGTTTTGTATTTTCTTTGAATTTTAGTAAGGAGGTGATCTCGTATCTTTACAAGTATACAACCATTCAAATTAATCTATATTACTAAATGGATGTTTAATTCCATAAACACTTAAATTAGTTAACAAAAGTCACCCATCCTAATTGAACTCAATTAGATGACATAATCATCAATGGTACCTCCAATCACCCCTTATCAATGGTAATAATGCATAATTGGATAACCAACTCATCAATATGGTATCAACCATTTGTAAAGCGTTCATGGTCCTCAAATACTATATTGGGTAAAATTCAAGGTCATCACATTATTTGCCTTTCATGTTATTTTGGTTATGATCCTCATACCCATGTTTTGTTCCCACTTTTTTATACTTGGGATTTTGGTTATGTGCCATGCTCTATTAAGTTAGGGTTATGCACTCTAGCTGTCATTGTTATTATATTTAACTAGTACTGTGCTTATCTAACATGTATGCTGATTATTTATTATTGTTGATGGGTCATGTGCCCTAATTTCTCTTTGTATGCTCATGAGGCATATTTAAATTCAATTTATGATAAGTACATGCATTTATTTTCATATTGTTGGAATGTTTCTTTTGATATCCACTTGGATGGTTCCTTTCCCTCTTTATCTGGGAAGCCTTATTATACTTGTTGTCCTTTTTTTGATAAAATTGCTCAATCACACACATATCGTCATCTTATGCTGACAACATCCACTTTGTCTTGTCTTGTGGGGTATGATTCCAAGCCCTTAGGTATAGATCATGAAGGAAGTGACCAGGACTATCTGAGAGTTAGCTGCTCTTTCTTGGGAGGTAGATTGAATTAGTTACTTTACCTTCTACAAGTTATTTCCTATAGTTTCTGTTATGTACACCCTATGTGGTTAAGATCAATGTTATACATGAGTTAGATCTCACACCTAGGAATAAGAGAAGGGATATATGTGTGGGAATATGGGGTACTAGATAGGATCCATTAGTTATACCTATGAGAAAATCCCAAGATAGCCTCACATATGCCAAATTCTCCTAGACATAGGTGGTTTCAAGCATAAAACAGTAAGTAATTCATGTTTTCAAGCACAAACTAGAAAAAGAAACATGGAAAATGAGACAAAAGTAGAATGTGATCATCATAGAATGAAGTTATAGAGTTTACAAGTTATATTCCCCCAACATGGTATCAAAGTAACCTTTTTTACCCCAAACAACCCACCACCAAGGGCTTAGCTACTCATAGTGCAAAACAACAAAATAAGAGGTAGAAGAAGAAAGAAAAGCCATGGGGCTCGTGAAATGTCTTTTTCTCCTTCTCCTCTAATAACAAGATCATGAACTCCTCCCTCCTTGGTGGCAAGATGGCATGGAATGGGTGGTGGAAGTAGCCAAAACCCTAGTTTTGAGGTTGAGGAAGGTGGAAATGGAGTGGAAGTAGGTGGGAGCTCTTGAATGCACTAAGGTAGAAATGAATGCTATGGGGGTGTAACCCATGCTACAGCCACCACCTAGGTATATATATGCGCTAGGGAAACACTAGGTTAAGTGGGGGGGGAATGGGTAGAATAGTGCAGAAAAATCTAGGTTTTGGGTGGCAACACGACCATGGTAGGTAGAAAGTAGCATGGTCGTGCTCAGAGGGAATATTTGTTCTGAGGAAGTGGAAAATGACAACGTTGAAAGTGGGGAAATGAAGGCTGGTAGCATGACCATGTTGGGCAACACAACCATGGCGCATGCTAGGTAGAACAATCATGCTGGGTAGAATGACCATGGTGCACAAGTTGGGGGCTTGGCTGTTTTGCTTGGAATGCCCATTCTACCTCTAGAAGCATGGTCATTCTAGTTGGCACATCTGTGCTGGGGTCTTCTTAGCACAAACATTTAGGATGGCATGACCGTACTGCCGAGTTGCTCTTCAAGGTTAAACTCTTTCATCTCTTTGTGATTTTTGATCAACCATAATGGCTATTCCCATGCACCACGACCGTGCTTGGGTCTTCAGTTGCACTTCACACTTCAACTTTGTTCATCCATGTATTTCGTTGCTTGAGTTGACTCTTAGTCACTAGAGGTAGGTTGAGGGAGCCTTTGTACTCATTGTGGGCCTCTCTAAGGGTAGATAAACCCTAGGATCATACTCTCTCTCTCTCTCTCGCGCGCGTCCATCCAAGCGTGGTGCAAGTACTTGAAAAAACATGCAAAGAACGTCCATAAGTGCATTTGATAGAAATATGCATAATGAGGGAGATAACATGTAATATAACAAATTTAGATGTGATTGAAGTGCAATAAGACACAAGATAGAGCCCTACATTAGGGCTGCATCACATCTCCATCTCACCCTAGACTCTCATTTCCTCCACATTCTCCTCACATTTCTGAACCCAGCTATCCCTGGTCTAGATGGACTTCATGACCCCAATAACCCAGACGCTGAAGGGGTCTTCACATACCATGATTCTCCCCTCCATTGGAACTACTTGCCTCTCTAGGATTCATCACCTATAAGTAGTCCTTTACCGACCTTGTTCAGGACCACATAGATTAGTCTGATGCCTCTTTCAGCCATTTTCACTCCGTGTTTCCACCTCTGGCCATTGGTGGCTGCCATCACAAGTCTTACAACACATACTAGACTATTGTGTTTGTTAGTGGGCACTTGGGTTGCTTCGGTGGAGATGCATATACCTTCATGCATCGTCAGTTTTGTGCAATGAAAGGTTCGATCATCGTTGGTGCTATTCTGGTATCATGTATAATCAGTTCATATGGGTGTGATTTTAACATTATTTTCACCGTCTTCAGCTTCACTCCTTCATCACAGTTGCTCCTCATTTTGGTTTTTGGTCCTGGGTTGACCTCTATATCTTTGAGTTCTAGTGTCTATGCTTCTCACTCAGACCGGCCATGGTAGAGGTAGCGTTCTAGGCTACCAGATTCATTGCCGCCCTCTATTGGGGTCAACGTTACGATGACCGACATAATATGGTGAGTTCAATGGAATGGTCTCCCAAAGACAAGGAGTCCCTAAGATCTACCCTAGATCCATCAAATCTAAGCTCCAGGGGATGTGCTCCGTGTGTAGGTTTTCCATCATAAGGAGAAACTGAACTTTTGATTTCAAGTTATTGATCAAGTTAAAAAATAATAAGTCTGGAGAGTCAAAGTCATTGATAAGGTGAATGATAATATGATTTTTTTTGAAACCTCTAATTGAGTTGAAGAACTAGTTCATATTAACAAGATGGGAGCATACCACAATGTTGAGTTAAAATTTTTTTTCAAAAGAGCAATTTAGGAGGAGTTAGGTCGATTCCATCCATTCATGTTCTTGCTTTCCCACAAGCTTCTCCTTTCGTGTGTAGTTATAAATCTCTTATTATGAGGATGATTTCCAAGAAGGAAAAAGGAGAAACAAATCCCTGCCTAAATGTACCAATGCAATGATCTATGACATAGTTGCTAATTCCCTATTTTTCTCAATGCATAATAGTTTTAGAGGATTATAAATTATTAGTGAAGAATCCATGATTCTAGATATCAGCTTAACACCCCAACTTATTACATGTATCAATCCATTAACATCTCTTCTTAGAGCGTAAAGGGATGAATAATAAGATTTAAGGTGTCCAAGAAGATATGTATAAAGTCAATAGTGATATTATGATCTTTCTTGAAACCAAACCTAGAGTCAATAAACTTGATGCATTCATGACAAACATTTCTATGATTACTGATGGCGCTTATCATTCTTCTCAAATTTTAGGAATAATTCATTCTATGGAAGGAAGATTCCTATAATGTCACTGATATTAAGGAGAGTGACCATGTTGTTCACTTCATCGTCTTGTTCAACAATTTTAGGTTTCATCATTAAGCTATTTATGGGCATAATGATTTAAATAGATTGCATCTTTGGGAATATATTGATGAATATCATGAATCTCTTAATGAATTGTAGATCCATTGAGTGATTTTTATGTTGTCCACAAAAACGGTGAGAAGATTGGTAAGAAGCCACCCTCAGAAAAGTCCATGGATGAGTTTAATAGTAGTATCTTGAGTATGGTTTGTTGTAACTTCATCTTAAGGGCCCTTGTTTTACTTGGGAAAACCACTAGCATAGAGATGGTTTTATTACATCTAAGATTGATAAGGTACTCTATAATTTTTCCTTCCTTTCTATGAACTCTGACTTCTATGGTGAGATCATTTCTAACATCATAAGTAATCATATAAGAATATCTTTTGCTATTGGAAATTCTAGGACTTGTAGATTGCCTTTTCACTTTATCAATGCCTAAACTTATCATGTTGATTTTTTCTCTATGGTAAAAGATGCTTAGAGTCTTAATGTATATGAATTTTCCATGTTTATACATTAGAAAAATCTAAACTATATTAAAGGTATTCTGAAAACCTAGAACAAGGAGTCTATTGGGGATCTTTTAAAAAAGCCTAAAATTTCTAAGAATTTGACTCTTAAAGCTTTAGACTGAAGCTGATCTGAATCCCCATGATGAAGTTGCTCATTTATTAGCAAAGAGTGTGAGGAAGGATGCTCATGTTGCTTCTATTCTTAAACAATCCTTTCTGAGGAAAAAGTCAAGGGTATAATGACTAAAAGAGGGTAGTACAAACACTATTCTTTTTACTCCTCTACAAACACTAGAAGAAGTAGAAACAATTTCAAAAGTTTCTTAACTAATGGTGTTCTAAATTATAACTTGGTTGATATAAAATCTTAGGTTACTGACTTTTACTCAAAGTTTTTTTAACAATTATAACCTATCTAATGATGTTTGGAGTTCTAGGTGTTATGGACCTAAATTCTCTTTATTGACCTAAAGTTAGTATTAATTCTCCTATTTCTAAAGAAGAGATTGAGAATGTCATTCGTGATCTCAATGTTGATAAAGATCTAGATCCTAACTAGTTTAGTGGGATGTTCTATAAAAAAGTATGGCATATAATAGGTGATGATGTTAGTGAAGAAATTTTTGAGTTCTTTCAAAATGGGAAAATGCTCAAAGAAGTGAATAGAACTTATATCTCTCTCATTCCAAAAGGCTTAGATACAACTATCATTAGAAATCAGAGGCAGATTTCTTTATGTAATGTCTTTTATAAGCATATTTCAAAAATCTTAGCTAATAGACTTTGGAAGATTTTACTTCTTATTAAAGATTCCAATCAGTGTGATTTTATGAAGGGTAAAGCATCAATAATGCCACCATGCTGATTAATGAAGTTTTAAGTGATTTTAAGAAGCTCAATCCCTATGGCAAGATGTGTATTTAGATAGACATCTCAAAAGCTTATGAATAAGTTAAATGGAAATTACTTTAATCATTCATGCATAAAATGAGTTCTCCCTCCATATGGATGTTGGTATGTATACCCAGAGAGCCAATCATATGATGATTGGATTGACATATGTTCTGATTGATTTGATAAGTATCAAAGGAAAGCTTCCCATTTATTCTAGCTCAATTGATTATGAGATAAATGATGGAGCAGAATGAATGTCTAAAGAATGACAAAACTCAATGATGTATGTCTTCAGGTTGAGGACCTGAATAATGAGATCATACAGATACTAAGAGTATGTACATTCTTGATATGTCCCTAGTCAGATGTCATTGTGGAAGGTTGATAGACAACAATGACATATCAAGACTAGAGTGTGTGTTGGTTGATGACAATGTCACATTAGTCATGATATATGATATCAAACCAAACACATAGATACATGTTAGAGAACAGTGTATCAGATAGACCCACCACGAGAGTGATACATGGAACCATGATATTGGTAGTTTGAATCATTTCTCATAGTGATGGTTGTGATTGTGATTCTTAAACCTGAAATCACTGCACTCGTTGAATGTGATTGGGTACACTTTGACATCATCAAACACAGTCCTGAAAGATGGGTTGTTATAACGGTTATGATTGGGTGGCTTTGACGTATGACACAAACTATGAGTGATAGATATGGGATTTGTCCCTCCTAAGGGAGTATGATGTCCTAGCCACTTGATAAGTAAGATTGAGAAAGGCATGCACATGCATTTGTGAATGAATATATGATATTGATGTCACACATATCTCAGACAGTCTTCTCTAGTTCAAGAAACATGAATGAACGTTGAAAGGATGAGAACTCCATGCCTTGAGTTCATTCAGGATATCAGAGACAAAGGAATTATACATTCATTGGAACACCAATCACAGACTTTAGGATTGAAAGTTGTTCTCCTACTTTCCTTTTCACTTGGGTAGCAATGATGTACGACTAGGTGTCATTCTTTGTTTGTGATGCCATAAGATAGTTATGGACATTCACTGCCAACGTGAAATGGGACCTATATGGTCACACACAAAGGATTAACCTAGAAGAAGAGTTTATCCATGAATGATGTTTGGATTGATTACTAAAGTGTTTAGGTACTCAATAAAACATTCAATTAATAGACTTGACTGAGAATCATCAAGTTCAAGTGTTGAACCAACTGATTAGAGTGTCAGATTGATTGAGAATTGAATTGACTGTGTTCTGCACAATCTAGACCACCAACCAACCATCTCACAAGGTGAATCAATCAACTCATGGTCAGTTAGACGATTGGTTCACTCCGGTTGTGGCATCCAACTGATAAAACACAAGATTAACTAAGCGGAAGCGAATCATTTGCAGCAGATTACTGAAAATCACTAAAAATTAAAACTTTTTGCAAAGAGATCCACACATAGGAAATATTTTTCATTAAGAATCAAAATATAATATTTACATTCTGTTCCATAAGTACAAAACCTATGCTATCGCTTCTCGAGGATTACAACATCAGCTGTCCTATTCAACATTATGTACATACAACATAAAACCTCGAGGCATCAAGCCAAAATCTTGAGTCGATGATGAAAACACTATATATAAATCCTGAGGACCTGAGAGTACAGAGACGACACATAGGACTACTATCTATACAACTGGACAGGCAATATCTCCACCTGAGATATTACTGATGTCCTCGATGCTGCTGTTGTTCCTTCTCTGCTAAAGGTTTCCTGCCTCTTTGTCCACGTCCACCTAAAAGCATTGGATCCCACAGGGGTGATACAATTGTAAATTGTCCCATTAGGAGATATAACTCTCCACCAAAACATTATTATTCAGTTATATACATAAAACTGGACAGAGGATATGCAGTTTAAAGCATTCTCATCTTAAAGCATTGTAACTATCTATGATAGAATAATAGATCAACTTTTCTCTTAATAAGGAATAGGAAGAACATGTATATCATTTATCCTCCATATTATACCATCATGTTAAACTTCTCTTGTGACACTCATTATCTTGATGTGTCACACATGATATATTTTTGTTTCAACTTATTGGCCTTAGCCAATCTGCTAAACAAACTTTGGTTATATTGGACATCAGAGTGTGCATCATCATGTCTTATTCAGGCATTGGTCTATACCAATCCTATATAAATATTCCAGGCGTTGGATTACACCAATCCTGTGCAACTAGTACAAGCATTAGACTTATATTATTCCTGTGTATCCATTCCAAGTATTGAACTATGCAATCTTGTGCAACTATTCCAGGTATTGATCTATGTCAATCCTGTGCAACTATTCCAGGTATTGATCTATGTCAATCTTGTGCAACTATTCCAGGTATTGGGTTATTACCAATCCTGTGTTATTATTCCAGGTATTGGGAGTTAGCCAATCCTGTATTATTATTCTAGGTATTGGGAGTTAGCCAATCCTGTGTTATTATTCCAGGTATTGAGAGTTAGCCAATCTTGTGCATTCGAGGTATTGGGAGTTAGCCAATCTTGTGGTTTATAGGCTTCATGCCTCTACCAGGTATTGGACTTTAACCAATACTGATTACACAGCCAGGCAGTGGACTCTAACCACTCCTGATTACACAGCCAGGCAGTGGACTCTAACCACTCCTGTTTATACAACCAGACTGTGGACTCTAACCACTCCTGATTACACAGCCAGGCAGTGGACTCTAACCACTCCTGATTACACAACCATGCGGTGGACTCTACCCACTCCTGATTACACAGCCATGCACTAGACTCTAACAACTCTTAATTACACAGCCAGGCAGTGGACTCTAACCACTCCTAATTACACATCCAGGCAGTGGACTCTAACCACTCCTGATTACACAGCCAGGCAGTGGACTCTAACCACTCCTGATTACAGGCTTCATGCCTCTGCTATGTATTGGACTTTAACCAATCTTGATTACACAGATCATGGGATATAAATTCCTTTAACTCATCATTGATCATCACATCCTTCCCTAGGCTCTGAACCCTGAGGTTAGCCTTCTTAGCTTTTCACATTATTTATTGAATACAATTGTTCCTTTTATTAAGTTTATTAAAACGTTATCATTTCTTACAATAAACTTTTATAATCATCTTGGTACCTTTCACTATGCCACAATTGTTCTCATGGCTCATATGGCCCATAAAATATCTTATCACCTCTCACTAGGAAACATCTAATCATATGGCTCACAAGGCCATTACACATCTTGTCACCTCTCACTAGGCAACAATAACATATCACCTCATGTAATACAATAGTAATACCGATATTCCCTCAATAGGGTTAGGGCTTACTATTCATATCATATTATGATTTCTCATGTCCCATTACCCAATTTAGGGTTAAGGTTTCCCATCTCATATTAGGATTTCATAGTTATCAAAGTATATCAACTTTGAGATGCTAACTGTGAAGTCTTTCATATCTTGATGTATCACTTACCTCATTACTTCCAACTTTCTTGAGTTATCAACTTATCTTGGATTAAGGTATTTCCCATCTTAATCCTTTCATCCACTAACCTATCACTCTTATCATGAAGTGCATAGGTCATGTGTAAGAATGGTCCAACTATCTTTAATGATATGGACTCATCTCAGGTTAAAGCATTGCTTGCTATAAGGGTATCTACAATTAATCACTTTAGGTATTTTCCCCATCAATGTATTGGTTACCATTCCATTATTCAAATTAGGGTTTCCCATATCATTACTCTTTAATAGGGTTTAGGGTTTCACATACTATCATACTTCATTAGGATGAGGATTGCGTATAACATTACCCTTCATTAGGCTTTCACATCTTATTGCCTAAAATTAGGTTTATTATTCATCCCAACAAGAGTTTCTCATAGCATCACCCTCAATTAGGGTTTCTCATGGAATGAACCTCAATTAGGGTTTCACATTGAATCAACCTCAATTAGGGATTGACATGGAATCAACCTCAATTAGGGATTCACATGGAATCAACCTCAACTAGGGATTCACATGGAATCAGCCTCAATTAGAGATTCACATTTTATTATCTTGGTTTTAGAGTCACAACATTACCCTAGGTTTGGGTTACATCTGATATTGCTCTAAATTAGGGATTGGGGTTCAACAACCTTCTTGATTAGGTTTTCAACCTTTGTACCTTCATTGATTATCATTACTAATCATCATTAGATAAATGGATCATTCATCATCTTAATTCTCAAGAGATTCCATCACATTGGACCTTCATTACATAAAGTATCCATTTGAATTGACCAATTGAATCTCCAAGTAAAATAGATGTCCAAGTGGATTAACCAATTGAATCCTCAATCAACCTTGACTACTTGAGCCCCAAACGATCTTGGTCTTTCAAAGCTCAAACGGTTTGAAACTGTTTGGTAAAGGTGCACACTCAAGACCGTTTGCTAAAGTAGTAGGTGAAGACCGTTTCCCCAAGTTTACATTTTGAAACCACATGGGCACAAACGGTTTGGGATCGTTTGGTCCCAAACGGTCTTGAGTCCGTTTGGTCCAAACCTCCTCAAACCCCCATGGACCAAATATGGTCTCAACCAATTGAATTGGATTAGGATTTTCAATGTTGATTCCTTCAATCATTGAACTCATGGAACCATTCATCAATTGGACCTATCCTCATTCTTCAATTGAGTTTAATACATCAACCTTCAACTGATTTGACCCTCAATTGATCATCAATTAGGGTTTGAATAAATTGGATTAGGGTTTGGAATCGATAATCCTTCAACACTAATCAATGCAAGATTAGTTACTTTGAAACCATTGAACTATCATCCAAATTGAACATGACCTGACCCCAAACGGTCTTGAGGTCGTTTGGATGACCACCAAATGGTCTTGAAACCGTTTTCCCATGTTAACATCAAAATCCAAGTCAACCAATTAGGGATTGGATCATTGGATTGATCACCAAATCAGTAATTGATTACACTCCAACATAGTATCTTTGGATCTTCAATTGCTTAACCATACTCAAACCTAGACCTCCAAATGGTCTTGAGACTGTTTGGATGAGCTCCAAACGGTCTTGAGACCGTTTGGCTCATCCAACCCTTGGATTCTAGCGAAATTCATCAAGGTTTGGTCTATTGAGTCGATCAACAAATCAACAATTGATTGCTTTGTAACTTGGTAACTTTGGACCTTAAAACACTTGACCAAACTTAACCCTAGACCTCCAAACGGTCTTGGGTGACCCCCAAACGGTATTGAGACCATTTGGGTGATCCCCAAACGGTTTTGAAATAGTTTGGGTCAATCAACCCAAAGCATCAACTCATTCAATTGCAAAATCAGCACTAAGCCGATTAGGGTTTATACCATATGTTTGAATCTTCAAATACTTAACCATACTCAACCCTGGACCTCCAAACGGTCTTGGTTGACCTCCAAAAGGTCTTGAAACCGTTTGGGCTAATCAACCCAAAAAGTCCAATCGATCAAGTTGAAAATCAGCACTTAAATCAATTAGGGTTTGTCTAATTGAATAGCCTTCAACTCATGATTCCTTTGGAATTAATTAACCAAATTTGGTGAGTCATCAAACAACGTAATTAGGAACATGATTATCAAATGGTAAACCCTTGGTCAACTCCCCCAAATGGTTTTGAAACCGTTTGGTCTCATGCGGTTTGATGAAACCGTTTGCTTCTAAACGGTTTGAAACCGTTTGCTCCCAAACGGTTTGGGAAACCGTTTGAGCATCCCAAACAAGATCGTTTGCCTTGTATATTTAGAGAGGTGTGTGATTATCATCTTAAACCTCTGAACTCACGAAACCTTCTGTGGTTTCCATGGTAATTGCATCCATCAACCAAATCAATTATTGTAATTGTAGAAAAGATCATTATTTGGTATAGAATTGAATGCAATAACAAAATCAAGTGTTCAAGTTATAAAACCCACCTCCAATTGAGCTCTAAAGCTCCATGTCCACGGAAACAATGGTGGATGCAACTCCTTTCACCATTCCAAGGCTCGTCCTCAAGGTTTGAGTGAAAAGGAATGGTTAGAATTGAAGAGGAGATCAAAATAGGAAGAAATCCATAATTTATTTTTGATTTCCACCATGGAATCAAGGTGAAATGGATCAAGAACCTTACCAACAGGTTGGGGGTCGTCCTCCTGACCCTCCCAAGCTCCCTTGGTCGTTTCCCAAGCAAGGAGAAGAAGTGGGATCGAAAAAGCCTTCCATTTGGCTTGTAAAAGGTTATTTTATAAAAATTCAATGAGAGAAAATATGCTTTGCAAAAATCCATTTAATCCCAAAAATGTGGCCGCCTCTTCCCCCTCATATTCCTTAGGGACGAGGCTATCTTATTTTCCTATTATTCCTCTCAATTATCCATGATTTAAAGAAAAGCAAATTAAGCACCTCAATTCATATTATATTAATATCCATATGTGAGTGGATATTTCTTTTTATTATAAAATTGTGTGTGAGTTATCCACTCCCTTGGATATTTTCGTGGTCCTTGCAAGGCTCAAGGACGTCATACACACATCTGAATTCAACCATTTTAACTTTGGTTGAAGGCCCTTTAATTAATACATTTGTTTTTTCCCTAAATCGAATTAGGGTTTCAATTAGGATTAAATCTTGATTATTTTAATATCAAGATTCTCTCTCCTCCAACTTAATTCAAATAAGGCGCCCATCTCATTTTCTTTGCTCTACATGGTGCCAAGAAACATTAGGGACCTTATTGAACTGGTAATTTGCATATTGAACCCTAGGTTTTGGGTAAATTGCACTTTACACCAAAACTAGGTTTTAATGCATAAACATTGCTTGATCAACTCTTTCTTGGTATTCAGGCTTCCATAAGCCATACCTCAACATCATATTTACTCTCATGATGCTTCAACACATGAGGAACATATTATCATGCACAATTTGCACTTTAACCCCTCAACTTGGGTAATTTGCACTTTAGTCCAAAACAGGCAAAACATTGATTTAAACAATGTTAAAAAAGGACTAGAATTGCAACATAAGTTCCTCTTGAGTCCTAATTACTTTTCACAGGATGAGATTAAGCATTTAATCACCTTTCTTAATCAAAACACCTAGGGTTAAAGTATAACCCAGGTCAGGGATGTTACAAATTATAAACCCCTAACAAGGATTTCATCCTCGAAATCCAGATAAAGGAAGACAGATGTATTTTATTTATCATACTATCTAGTCTTCACATATCATCTCCTTATTATAGAGACACCATAAATCTTTGATCAGCACAAAGTGTTTCCATACAAGATTCTGATAGAATCAACACACAAGGCACATGCCCCACTGTCCCTCATCATTGACTATAGAGTCAACTTTTTGTCAAATAACACTTTTCTTATTCAGAGAAGCATCATACAATATGACAATGAATTGTGGTTGATGGACTCCTGAGCTCCCGACGCTGCGATCGTAAGGGCGACCAAGGGTGCGATGACATTTCGTCGTCCGCCTCCTTGGGGTGGTTTCAGGTGAAGGGAGAAGATTTCCGGTGAACTCATGGTCAAGGGGAGCACATCACATACTGATCCTGAGAGTAAACCTATCAGCTCGGAGAGTCTCAAGCTGAGTACGGGTGGAGGAGCATCAGATCTGAAGAAGATAAGCATAGTTTTGTCGGAAGGGAAACTGGTATATCCTAAATCGGAGGCAGAGGAAAATGGGGAAAAGTGGAGCAAGTGTTTAATAGGATATGTTATTGATTTCGATCCTCATATCCCGATGTTGGTGAACTATTTCAAGAGTATCTGGAATACAAATGATTTCTTCAAAATCTTCGATAGAGAGAATGGATTCTTTCTGATAAGATTCGAGAACGAAGAGGATTTGAGGTGTGTTCTCAAAGGCAAATGGTATGTTAAAAGCAGACATGTTGTTCTGAGAAGATGGCAAATGGAGGTGAAGCAGTCGAAGATTGTTCTGTCTGATGTTCCGGTCTGGGTTAACGTGAGAAATCTTCCGATGGAGCTTTGGGATATGAGAATGTTCAACAGAATCAGTTCTTATCTTGGTGTTCCGATGAGGATTGACGAGATGACGTTAAAGCTAAGAAGGATAGATATTGTGAGAATTCTGGTGAGAATGAACAGAGAGGTCGAGTATCCTGATAAATTGATTCTCAGAAGCGACGAAGGTCTTGAACATTGCATTGCATTTGAGTACGACTGGATTCTGTATGTGTGTTCTCAATGTGGTTACATGGGGCATGGTGAATGTGAGTTGCCGTCAGTAACACCTGTGCTGAATTTGAAGGATTTGAGAACAACAAAGATCTGGGAAGTCAAGAAGAAAAATGCTGCCGAGGTGTTTGAAGAAATTCCTAAGGGAAGGAGTAATGCCAATGATGAATTCATTTTTGAAGAAATAGAGGATGAGGAGGAAATAAGGAGTGGAACAACAGTTCAGATGCCTGAGGATCTGATTATAGAGGATGAGAAATTATCGAAGGAGGTGAATGAAGGAGTGGTCATTGTAGAGAAGATTGATTGCGTCATGAAGGATGATCTAGTAAGGCTAGTGAACAGAATGATGTTATTACAGTTATGCCTAGCGGACTGAAGGAGATGGCTTTGATGGCAGAGGTTATTTCTGGTTCTATAATTCATACACCTATAGCTAATGTGTCTAAAGAATCGCCTGACAGTGATGGGAGTTCTCAAGCTTCGTCAAGTTCTGTTAATTGCTTGGTGAGAAAGGTTAGCAAGAAAGTGCCGCCAAAATGTCAGGGTAAACTAAATAGGAATATCAGAATTGATAGTCTAATATCAGCTCCTGTCCCAGTGAACTGGAATTAAACTCAGAAAACACTGAGGCTGTCAGTTCAACAGCCGAAGTGTATAAATGAGTCCTTCGTGTACCATTTCCTCTTGGAATGTAAGGGGCATTAGTAATAAGCTCCTTAGTGTCCAAGAGGAGGTGAGAAGGAAAAAATGTGATGTTTTTGTCCTTGTGGAGACTAAGCTTAGATTTGGTAAGATTGAAAAGGTTATGAGAAAGTTCTTTGGAGAGTATAAGTGGATTTCTAATAATAGGTCTCATGCTTTAGGACGCATTGTCATCATTTGGAAGGAGGAGAATTGTAAGGTGATGAAGATTGAGGAATCTGATCAGACTATCCATTTCAGGCTCGAGAAGGAAGATCTGTTTCTTAATGTCACGGCTGTGTATGGGCATAATGACGGTTATGATAGGGAAGGCCTGTGGAGGAGCTTGGAAAACAGTAATTTGGTGAATTGTGGTTCGTGGGTAGTCCTTGGGGACTTTAATGCTGTGAGGAAGAACGATGAAAAGATTGGGCTGCAACCTCCTTCAAAAAAGTCTATGGAAGACTTTAATAACTTCATGCTTGATAGTGGTATGTTGGATATGGATATTTCTGTCCTCGTTTTACCTGGAGAAACCATCAAGATGGAGACAATTTTGTCACTACTAAAATTGATAGAATTCTCTATAACATGGAGTTCCAAACTAATCATAACCAGTTTTATGGTGAAGTCATTTCAAATACTATTAGTGATCATAATAGAATCATGCTAACGATTGGGAAGCCTCGAAAGTATAAATCTCCTTTCAGATTTATTAATAGTTGGGCTAATCATAAATATTTTCAGGACATTCTGGAGGGAAGTTGGAAGAAGGAAGTCGAAGGTCATGCCATGTTTAGGCTGTACAGAAAGCTGGAGAATCTTAAAAATATTCTAAAAGAGTGGAATAAAAAGGAGTTTGGAAATGTTATGGAAAACGCTGATGTGGCGAATCATAGTGCTCTAGAAGCCCAAAAGGCAGCTGATCTTAACCCAACTAACACTGGTTTGAGAGTGATTGCTAATGCTTTGAGGAAAGAGGCTAGGTTGGCCTCTATTAGGGAGGAGGAGCTCTATAGACAAAAGTCTAGATCTCTGTGGTTGAAGGAAGGTAATCTGAATACTAAATTTTTTTATTCTTCTATGAATACTAGAAGAGCAAGGAACTCGATTAATTGCCTCAATATCAATGGTACTGTTACGAGGGATTATGATATGATTAAAAATGCTATTGCTGAGCATTATGAAGGTATTTTCTGTAGTAACAATTATGGTGAGGTTTGGAAGGGGGAATGGAATGGTTCTAAAATTTCTAAGAAGCAGAATGAGTTGTTGACGAGGTATGTTAATAAGAAGGAACTGGATGAAGTTGTGGAAAACTTAAATGTTGATAAAAGTCCTGGTACGAATGGGTTTAACAGTTACTTTTATAAGTCCGCTTGGAAGGTTATTGGAGATGATGTGTTTAGTGCTGTGAAAGAGTTCTTTACGAGTAACAATATGTTGAAAGAAGCTAACATGACTTATCTTATGCTGTTACCTAAAGGAACTAACAACTCTCTGATTACTAACTGGAGACCTATAGCTTTATGTAACATTTTCTATAAATTCATCTCGAAGATTCTTTCTAACAGGTTGCAGGAGTGTCTTCCTTCTATTATTGATGTTAATCAGTGTGCCTTCGTCAAGGGAAGGTGTATCAAAGAAGCTACTCTGTTGACTAATGAAATCATTAGAGATATCATGAGAAAGAATGGGAAAATTATGTGTATTCAGGCCGATATTTCTAAAGCATATGACTCTGTAAGTTGGAAGTTTCTTTTCTCTATCATGTGCAGAATGGGGTTCTCCAATAAATGGATTCGATGGATTGAGGTGATTTTTAGGACTTCTTCTTATCAAATTTTGGTAAATGGTGAAGCCTCAAGAACTATTTTTCCTTCTAATGGGGTGCGACAAGGGGACCCGATAGCTCCATATTTGTTTACTATCGCTATGCAGGGTTTGTCAGAGATGATAAAGATGGATAATTCTTTCTTGCTTATCCAGGTCTCTAACAGTTTGAGTTGCTCTCATTTGATCTTCGCTGATGACTTAATGCTGTTTTCAAAAGCTGGTAACAGTAGTGCTAAAGGTATAAAGCAACTTTTGGACAAGTTTGGGTCTATGTCTGGTCTATGTGTTAATAAAAATAAAAGTATGCTCATTATGAAACATGTTCACGAAGCTGAGGATTTTTCTAATATTTTGGGTATTAAGATTGGCAAGATGGATGATACTAAGTACTTGGGTATGCCCCTGTTCTCTGGTAAGTTAAGCAAGAAACACTGTGAGAAGCTTTTGGATAGAATGAAAAGAAAGATGGAAGGATGGAAAGCTAAAACTTTATCTTTTGCAGGAAGAGTAGAACTAGTCAAATCGACTCTTTCTACTATGTACATCTACTGGGCTTTATCTTTCCTTATCCCTTGTTCTATTCTTGATGAGATGACAGGATGTGCAGGAATTTTATTTGGGGGAGATCTGATGATAAGGAGAATATCCACTTATTGAAGTGGGATACCATCACTTTACCCAAGTACGAAGGGGGTCTTGGTATCAGGAAGAGTAGAGAGGTGGCGGAAGCTTGTCTTATCATGAACACCTGGGATGTGGCTAGGAAAAAGGATTCCTTATGGGTTAAGTGGATTAGTGAGAAATACTTAAGGAAGGTTTCTTTCTGGTTGATTGAAAATTCTGTAAACTATTTCTGGATGTTTAACAATGTGATTCGTATGAGGAGTAGTCTTTTGAATTTTGTTGAAATTAAAATTGGTGATGGCAGTAATGTGGATATTTGGGGAGACCCTTGGTTCAACGGTAAGTTTTTTCATGAAGTCGTTGAGAAAGGGATTTCTATTAGAGCTAGCATCCCCATTGGTGCTAAGCTGAATTCTATTATCAAGGATGGGACTTGGAGTATTAAGGAGTCGAGGTATTCCTTGGCAGTGCTTGAAAAGTTGAGTAAAGTTCAGATTGCTAAAGGCTGCAGAGATAGTGTTTTGTTGAAAGGCCAAAATGATGTTAAGCTTAAGAATGTTTGGGAGATGATCAGACATAAAGGCAACGAGAAAAATATTTTTAAATGGCTCTGGAAGTCAAAAAGCAGTATGAATGCGAAGCTGCTTACTTGGAAAGCTATTCATAACAAAATTCCAACTAATGACTATATGAGAAGAAGAGGTATTTCTATTACTTCGATTTGTATTCTTCTAGTATGTCCTTCAGGATGACTAGAGTTCATGGTAGTATGTGTAGACTATCTATAGAGGCGGGAGACTTCTACCGCTCAGGAGGACGATAGTCAATCGTAGTCTGGGTCAAGACCAGGAGCTGCACAGACGCCGTCAAAGACATGTGGTTGAAGACTACACTAGCTGTGAGGTATTGTTACTGAGCAAGCCTTAGGACCAGTTATATCTCGCTAAAACCATCCTTCCCATTACATAGATATTGATGCGATCTGCTGATTATGGGTTTATGGTCAAGTAAATTTTTTGTTTCCACTGCCTACTCTGACCACATAAAACCCTACAATGGTATCAGAGCCACCTCAATACTCTATGTTTTGGGATAATCGATATGATCAGATTTTGGTTTTACCATCTTTTATTTCATATGATTCAAATATTTAAACAACTAATGTGAATATCTGATTAATACCACATGATACCAAACTAATATATACATATATGATATGGTATATATATGCAATCGATACACATCACCCTAAAATGGGTTTGATGGTGGATGTGTAGCATGGTTATGGCCTATAAACCCTATGTGCATGTGTGTGGTTGGTTATGATTGTTTGAATCTCGGTATGCGCACCAATCCCTCTTCTTCTATTCTGAATGTAACTCAAGATAACTCGAGATTCTCTTCTATTTTTGCTCCCCTCAAATGTAACTTGAGGTGTAACATCCCTGACCTGGGTTATGCTTTAACCCTAGGTGTTTTGATTAAGAAAGATAATTATATGCTTAATCTTATCTTGTAAAAAATAATTAAGGATCAAGAGGAACTTATATTTTAATTTTAGTCCTTTTTGAATAATGTTGAGATAATGTTTTACTTGATTTGGACTAAAGTGCAAATTATCCAAGTTGAGGGATTAAATTGCAAATGGTGCATGATAATATGTTCCTCATGTGTTGAAGCATCATGATAATGAATATAATGCAGAGGTATGGCTTGTGGTAGCTTGAGTACCAAGAAAGAGCTGATAAAGCAATGTTTGTGCATTAAAACCTAGTTTTGGTGTAATGTGCAGTTTACCCAAAACCTAGGGTTCAATATGCAAATTACCACTTCAATAAGGTCGCTAATGTTTCTTGAAATCATATAGAGCAAAGAAAATGAGAGGGCACCTCATTTGAATTAAGTTGGAGGAAAGCGAATCTTGATATTAAAATAATTAAGATTTAAGCCTAAGTGAAACACTAATTCAATTTAGTGCAAAAATAAATATATTAATTGAAGTGCCCTTCAATCAAAATTATGTTGGTTGAAAATTAAAAAGTTTGGACGTCCTTGTGCCTTGCAAAGGCAATGGAAATATCTTAAGGAGGTGAAGAACCCACTCACCTTATTATAAGGAAAAGAAATATCCACTCACTTATGGATATTAGTATAATATGATTTGAGGTGCTTAATTTTCTTTTCTTTAAATGATGGATAATTGAGAGGAATAAGAGTAAAACAAGATAGACTCGGATCCAAGGAGTTGAGGGGGAAGAGGCGGCACAATTTTTGGGATTAAATGGATTTTTATAAGGCATTTTCTCTCTCATTGAATTTCTTATAAAAAAATCCTTTACAAGCCAAAACAAAGGCTTTTCAGAACCCACCTATTCTATTTGCTTGGAATACGACCAAGGGAGCTTGGGAGGATCAGGAGGACGACCCACAACCTGTTGGTAAGCTTCTTGACCTCCTTTCACATTGAATCCATGGTGAAAATCGAAAATCAATGCATGAATTCTTCTTATCTTGATCCCCTCTTCAATTCTAACCATTCCTTTTCACTCAAATATTGAGGATGAGCCTTGGAATAGTGAAAGGAGTTGCATCCACCATTGTTGATGTGAGATTGAAGCTTTGAAGCTCAATTGGAGGCATGTTTTATAACTTGAACCCTTAATATTGTTATTGCATTCAATTCCTTATCAATTGTTGATGCTTTCTTCATTCTCGGAATTTAATTTGGTTGATTGATGCAATCACCATGTAAATCATACCAAACTTCGTGGGTTTGGAGCTTGATTATGATGACATAATCATAAGCACACACCTCCCCAAATATCTCATGCAAATGGTTTCAACAAAATGGTCCAAACGGTTTCACCAAACCGTTTGGAGACTTGAACCCCAAACCATTTAGAGGAGTTGACCATTTAAATGGGTTGTCCATTTGAGGTCAGAACCCTAGTGTATGTTGGATGAGGATCTAATGGCTCCAATTGATTAATTCAATTTATGGACAAACTTTCAAATAGAAACCCTAATTGACTAAGTGCTGATTTTAACAATTGATTAAGTTGATGTTTTGGGTTGATTGACCCAAACGGTTTCAAAACCATTTGAGAATCACCCAAATGGTCTCAAGACCGTTTGGAGGTCAACCAAGACCATTTGGAGGTCCATGGTTGAGTATGGTTGAGTAATTGAAGACCCAAAGATATCAAATTGAATTACAATCAATAGCTCAAGTGATGATTGATTCAATGATGTAAACCCTAAGTGAATGTCATAGATTTCAATGGGGGGGGGAATCATCCAAATGACCTCAAGACCGTTTGGGGGTCATTCAAGACCGTTTGAGGTCAGGCCATATCATGTAATGATGATGGTTCACTGATTTCAATTGAATCGGTTCCACAATGTCAACCATTGATGGTTCCTCAATTTCAAAACCCTAATTGATGGGTTCTTGATCATAAACCCTAGTTCAAATGGGCTCAAAACCCAAAATGAAGGTCCAGTTTATGGGTGATCCAATGGTGCAATTGATTAATAAACTAGTGGACCAATTAATGTATGGTTCAAGGATTGAAACCCTAAATTGACTAAGTGTTGGAAGACCCTTTTTGGTCCATTCAGTTTTGAGAGGGTTTGGACCAAACGATCTCAAGACCGTTTGAATCCAAACGGTCTCTAGACCGTTTGGAACCAAATGGTCTCAAGCCGTTTGGAGACTCAAGTTCATTCGGTTTCAAGATGTGTTGTCTAAACGGTTTCAAGCACCAACCTTGCTAAACGGTTTCAAACTGTTTGAACTTAATTGGTCAAGACCGTTTGAGGTCTAAGTGACCAAGACCGTTTGGGGTCTATGTGACCAAAACTTTTGGAGATTCAAATTGGTTAAACCATTTGGATACCCAATATGATCAGAGGTCAATTAACAACTTGATTATTAATGATGTGGACCAATGGTAATTATGAAGGTTAACCCTAACTATGTGTACTTAATTGAAGAATTGACCTAGATCAATCTTGGAGTAATTAACATCCTAGAGAGGAGGAGAGGGAGAGAGAATGGGAGAGATGATTGATTACATAATAAGCTCTAATTCTCTCATTATGAATAAATATGTAATTAGGGTTTGATCCATAATATTGAGATTATGGAATCCTCATTGAAAAGATTGATGTACCTTGACCCTAATTTAGGGCAAGGCTATGTGAAACCCTAATTTAGGGCAAAACTAAGTGAAACCATAATCTAGGGTGATGGTGTAACAATGTAGGAAACCCTAATTTAATGGGAATTATACATCCTAACCCTAATTTGGGTAATGAGGTATGAGGAACCCAACTTGGATGTGAATGGTAAACCTTAATCCCAAAAATGGGGTAAAGATGCATGAAACCCTAATAAAAGGGGTAGTGCTACTAATGATATATAAAGCCCTATCATTGGGTGATGTTTTGTGAAATCCTAATTTCAAATAATACTAGGTGAAACCCTGATATAGAAGGATGTTATCTGAAACTCTAATTAAGAGCAACACTATGTGAAATTCATATAATATATGAAAGATGCTATGTGAACCTCAAATTATAAATGTGGAAAATACTATTCCTAATAATGGAATAGTGATTAATGTATTGACAAATATAACACCTAGAGGGGTTGATAATGGATATCCTTATATTAATAATTCCTAACTCAAGGATGAGTCCATATCATTGATAATGGTTGTATATTCTAAATAGGTGAATTATGACCAATACATTACATGATGAATGTGATGAACTGATGCATAAAGTATTAGGATGGGGAATACCCTAATACAAGCTAAGTGGATGAACTCAAGTAAGATAAAGGTGTTGAGGGAAGTGATACATCAAGATATGATAGATATCACATCCAACACCCCAATACTGATATACCTTGATGTGTTTTAACTCCAATATAATTGGATGAGTGACACATGAGATGTGTCATGTCAATTGGTACATTGAGATATAATGCACCTTGATGAATGTAGGCTAACATGCCTTATGAAAAGGTTAATCCAAAACAATAAACTATGATGCAATCATATTCTGGTAAAGATGAGAGAGAAACTCATACTTTGTGTTGATAATCCATTTAATGATGAATGATGAGAATAAATAAGTATGATTGAGTACTTATGTTATCAATATTGGCTTCTATCTATAAGAAGCAATGAAATAGGGCTGATCATTAATGATATGATCTTAAGAACCTAAGTGGTCATTTATGGAAAACCCTAATGTATGGTGCTGATATGAAAGAGAAACCATGAACCCTATAGAGGGAGTAGTGGTGTTACTTAGTGTTGTATGGTGCTAATATGAAAGCATTATAATTGTTATCATGAATACTAATCATGCAGGAATGATGAGATGAGGAGTATTTCCAGGTATGGGGTATGATACTTTGTATATTGAGAATGTTTTATAGGATTTATAAGCCTTCATATGCTTTGTTGCTCAGTGAGAAATAATCTAAAAATCAATGAGCCCTGTGTGTGCCATATGATGTTTTAATTATTGAGATTTTTTATGAGTTTCATAAGACACAATATGCCTTGTTGCCTATTAAGGGGTAATAAGAAGTAATATGAGATTTGTGAACTATGTGCAATGATTTGTGTACCAAGAAATCATAATGTCTTTAGTCAGATGACCTGAAAGTATTAAGTTACCTAATAAGTGGTAACAAGCATTCTATGAGTTAAGGGTTCAAATACCCATATTCTATAATCATGATGATGAACTTGTTAGGAAATGGAATTGTACTTGATGAGTTGAGGGATTAAGATCCCAATATTTTGTTAAAGATCCCAATACTTCGTTAAAAGAGTATGGATATAGGTCATAACTCTTCAAAGACAATGCCAAGAATTAGATATGTGATCTAAGCCTAAAGAGAATATATGTTGTGGTTATAATTCTATAGTGAATAAATGTATACATGTTCTTCATATTCCTTAATGGATAAGTGACATGTTGCTCTATCAAGTTATAGTTACAATGCTTTAGATAAGAATAATGTTCTAATTTGTTAAACAATGAATTGACTGCTGTCAAACAATTATGATTCCTCTGTTCAGATTTATCTTATTAAACTGCAATAATAATGTTTCTGGCGGAGAGTTATAACTCTCGTTGGGGAAATTTACAATTGTCTCACCCCCGTGGGAACCACATTTTTAGGTGGACGCAGACGAGGAGGCAGAAATCCTTCAGTAGGTGAAAGACAACAACAGTAGCAGTAGGGACAGCAATGAAGTCTCAGGTGGAGACACTGGCTGTTATGCCTTGTATAGATGTATATAGAGTCCTATGTGTCGTCTCTGTACTCTCAGGTCCTCGGAGTAGTAGTTAGTGCTTTCGAGATTTTGGCTCAGTTCCTTGAGATTTTATACTGCCTGTGTTTAGTTTATCGGAGCAGTTGATGCTTGTAATTTTTAGAAAGAGATGATACAAGACATGTACCTTTAAACCATAATGTAAATGTGTTACTTTGGATCTATGTGAGAAAGTTTTCCTTGAATGGATCTCTTGGTAAAAAGGTTTTAATTTTTAGTGATTTTCGGTAATCCGCTGCTTAGTGAACGCTTCTGCATTAGTTAATTATGTTTTTATAAGTTGGATGCCACAATTTAGTGGTATCAGAGCTCTAGGTTCATTGAGTCTATAGAGACATAGGACTAAGATGTTGAGTCTGTTCTGTATCTTCCAGTTATCTGATAGTGACTTCTGCTCATATAGGAGGAGAAGAAAAACTTGAAGATGTCTGGAACACACAAAGAACACGCTGGTGATAGCAGTGTTGCTGCACCAGGAGGAGGTGCAGGAGACCAGAATAGGGAAGGGCCTGTACCTGAATAGCCCCAGATTGACCCAACTGTGATAGAAAACCCAGCCATCCATTCTCTATTTGAGAAATTCCTAACAGCCATGACACACATGGAAGACAGGATGCCACCACCTACACCTAGGGCACTAGCCCACCATGAGGGATATGGAGCCAGTAAGACTTTTGAGAGGCTTTGTCGGGTTGGAGCCATAGATTATGCTGGTACATCTGATCTAGCAGATGCTGATTTGTGGCTAACAGAGATGGAGAAGGCTTTCAGGATCCTTGATATCCCTGAAGCAGAGAAGGTAATACATGCAGTGTACCTCCTAAAAGGGAGTGCTGGTCACTGGTGGATGATAGAAGAAGATAAGATACCAGGTGAAGAGATTGGATGTGAGGTATTCCGACGAGGTTCGTCAGTAGATACTTTCCTAAGATGTATCTAGACTAGAAAATCTCTCAATTTGAGAGGATCAGACAAGGACAGATGAACGATAGCGAGTATGAAGCTAAGTTCATGGAGTTGTTGCGATTTTGTCCGCAAATGGCAGTTAATGATGAGGAAAGAATTCAACATTTTGAGAAGGGGTTGAACGCTGAGATGACCACTCCTGTGTCTGATTTAGAGAGCAGGGAGAGGTTTTCCACCTTTGTGGAGTCGGTAAGGAGGATAGAGAGGTCTGAAATCGAGAAGCGACATACCGGTGGAAAGAAGCTATACACTCAATCTCAAGGACAAAGATCCGAAAGTTTTAAGAAGCCGAGATTTTCTGCATCGGTAGCATCATCGAGATTCCATACCCAGACACAATAGACGTCAAGTAGGGGTAGGGATCGTAGTGTGGCTCCAAGTAGAGCCTCCGACATAGCATCAACATCAGTGACTGGATCTCAGAGACACTATTTTGCGCCCATGATCTGTTACCAATGTAGACAACTGGGACATCTGGTAAAGGATTGTCCAGATGGGAGTGCGATGATGACTCAACCCCAGGGGCAGAGTCAGCGTAGCTCATAGAGGAGGCAATTTTCTAGTAACAATAGAGGACATGGACAGACGTCACAGACAGATCAGATGAAATAATTTTGTTTTGATATTTCATTTCATGATTCTATGTGTTAAAAATAAGAAAGTCGTTGTTTTTGAACTCCCTCTGACTAGTCCTATAAGGACACAAGGGAGATGAGAACTTACATCTTACTCTGTGTTCCTTAAAATGCTTTATAATCTCCCTTACTGTGTGTTAAAAGATGAGATATATAGGTGATGCCTGAAGAAAATCTAGAAATGAAAAATCCTGTGTGTATAATGATATGAAAAGTGAGGAATATAATAGCAAATAAAGTGCATACTACCTAATCTCAATACTTGTATACCCTAGCCAGGTATATGATTATTGAAGTAAGGCAAGTATGAAACTCTTAGATTGTTATCTTTTTGATTACTCTGATCAAGTAGTCATTCTGAAACAATCTAAAGAGTATAATAAAATTAAATAGGAATAGCTAAGTGAATATTCCCAATTAAAAAGGAATAGATAAGTGAGCATTCCCAATTAAATAGGAATAGCTAAGTGAACATTCCCAACTAATAAGGAAGAGCTAAGTGAACATTCCCAACTAATAAGGAAAAGCTAAGTAAACATTCCTAACCAATAAGGAAGAGCTAAGTGAACATTCCCAACCAATAAGGAAGAGCTAAGTGAGCATTCCCAACCAATGAGGAAGAGCTAAGTGAGCATTCCCAACCAATAATGAAGAGCTAAGTGAACATTCCCAACCAATAATGCAGAGCTAAGTGAACATTCCCAACTAATAAGGAAGGGCTAAGTGAACATTCCCAACTAATGAGGAAGAGCTAAGTGAGCATTCCCAACCAATAAGGAAGAGCTAAGTGAGCATTCCCAACCAATGAGGAAGAGCTAAGTGAGCATTCCCAACCAATAATGAAGAGCTAAGTGAACATTCCCAACTAATGAGGAAGAGCTAAGTGAGCGTTCCCAACCAATGAGAAAGAGCTAAGTGAACTTTCCCAATTACATAGGAATTGCTAAGTGAACATTCCCAATTAAATAGAGATTGCTAAGTGAACTTTCCCAATTACAGAAGAGTTGCTGAGTGAATTTCCCCAATTACATAGGGATTGCTAAGTGAACTTTTCCAACCGCATAGGGTTTTCTAAGTGAACTTTCCCCAAACAAATAAAGGACTGCTGAATGGATTACCTCTGTTAAATATATATGTTTCTCCTTTGATAAACAATCTTGGGTGATGATAGGAGTATGTTACTTTGTGTTTCATCCGTTCATTTTCATGACAATCAAGTAAGTATTATGACAGTTGATGTACTTGGATTAGAAATAATCCGTTGATGGATACTTAGAAAAGTATCAGTTTGTTTTGGACTTTAGTTCCAAGATAATGATATATGGAACAAGCAATGTCCTAAAGTAAAAGAAATACTTTGTGCATGTGTACCCTTGGTGGTAACAACAGGGAATCGAACATGATAAGGATGAGATGTGTTCTCAATACATATGATGAATACCAAAGTAAGGTATTTATGTTGGTTATCTATATTGGCCAACTGTGAAATCAATCTAGTTACCTAAAATAATATGGACATCATATGTTAGGGGTTTATGCTCTGCATAAACATAAATATTGATAAGGTTGAACTAATGAAAGGAACCTTGTTTGGATTAAATATCTATGGTATCTCCATTACATTAAGATGTTATGTGGAGACTTGAGGGTATGATAAATGAATAATTATGTCCCTCCTTTTTCCTGGTATTTCGGGGACGAAATCCTTGTTAGGGGTTTATAACTTGTAACATCCCTGACCTGGGTTATGCTTTAACCCTAGGTGTTTTGATTAAGAAAGATAATTATATGCTTAATCTTATCTTGTTAAAAATAAGTAAGGCTCAAGAGGAACTTATATTTCAATTTTAGTCCTTTTTGAATAATAAAGAGATACTGTTTTACTTGATTTGGACTAAAGTGCAAATTACCAAAGTTGAGGGGTTAAATTGCAAATGGTGCATGATAATATGTTCCTAATGTTTTGAAGCATCATGAGAATGAATATAATGCTGAGGTATGGCTTGTGGTAGCCTGAGTACCAAGAAAGAGCTGATAAAGCAATATTTTGTGCATTAAAACCTAGTTTTGGTGTAATGACCAATTTACCCCAAACCTAGGGTTCAATATGAAAATTACCACTTCAATAAGGTCCCTAATGTTTCTTGACATCATGTAGAGAAAAGCAAATGAGAGGGGCACCTCATTTGAATTAAGTTGGAGGCGAGAGAATCTTGATATTTAAATATTCAAGATTTAAGCCTAAGTGAAACACTAATTCAATTTAGTGCGAAAATAAATATATTTATTGAAGTGCCCTTCAACCAAAATTATGTTGGTTGAAAATCAAAAAGTGTGGACGTCCTTGTGCCTTGCAAAGGCAATGGAAATATCTTAAGGAGCTGAAGAACCCACTCACCTTATTATAAGGAAAAGAAATATCCACTCACTTATGGATATTAGTATAATATGATTTGAGGTGCTTAATTTGCTTTTCTTTAAATCATGGATAATTGAGAGGAATAAGAGGCAAACAAGATAGACTCAGATCCAAGGAGTTGATGGGGAAGAGGCGGCACTACTTTTGGGATTAAATGAATTTTTATAAGGCATTTTCTCTCTCATTGAATTTCTTATAAAAAGACCCTTTACAAGAGAAAACAAAGGCTTTTCGGAACCCACCTCTTCGCTTTGCTTGGAATACGACCAAGGGAGCTTGGGAGGATCAGGAGGACGACCCCCAACCTTTTGGTAAGCTTCTTTACCTCCTTTCACCTTGAATCCATGGTGAAAAGCAAAAATCAATGCATGAATTCTTCTTATCTTGATCCCCTCTTCAATTCTAACCATTCCTTTTCACTCAAAGCTTGAGGACTAGCCTTGGAATAGTGAAAGGAGTTGCATACACCATTTTGGACGTGATCTTGAAGCTTTGAAGCTCAATTGGAGGCGGGTTTTATTACTTGAACCCTTAATATTGTTATTGCATTCAATTCCTTATCAATTGTTGATGCTTTCTTCATTCTCGAAATTTAATTTGGTTGATTGATGCAATCACCATGGAAATCATAGAAAACTTCGTGGGTTTGGAGCTTGATGATGATGAAATCATCATAAGAACACACCTCCCCAAATATCTCATGCAAAGGGTTTCAACAAAATGGTCCAAACCGTTTGGAGACTTGAACCCCAAACCGTTTAGAGGAGTTGACCATTTGGATGGGTTGACCATTTGAGGTCAGAACCCTAGTGTATGTTGGATGAGGATCCAATGGCTCCAATTGATTAATTCAATTTATGGACAAACTTTCAAATAGAAACCCTAATCGGCTAAGTGCTGATTTTAACAATTGATTAAGTTGATGTTTTGAGTTGATTGACCCAAACGGTTTCAAAACCAATTGGGAATCACCCAAACGGTCTCAAGACCATTTGGAGGTCAACCAAGACCGTTTGGAGGTCCATGGTTGAGTATGGTTGAGTAATTGAAGACCCAAAGATATCAAATTGAATTATAATCAATAGCTCAAGTGATGATTGATTCAATGATGTAAACCCTAAGTGAATGTCATATATTTCAATGGTGGTTTGAGACAAACAGTCTAAAGACCATTTGGAGATCATCCAAACAACCTCAAGACCGTTTGTGGGTCATTCAAGACCGTTTGAGGTCAGGTCATATCATGTAATGATGATGGTTCACTGATTTCAATTGAATCGGTTCCACAATGTCAACCATTGATGGTTCCTCAATTTTAGAACCCTAATTGATGGGATCATAAACCCTAGTTCAAATGGGCTCAAAACCCTAAATGAAGGTCCAATTGATGGGTGATCCAATGGTGCAATTGATTAATAAACTAGTGGACCAATTAATGGATGGTTCAACGATTGAAACCCTAAATTAACTAAGTGTTGGAAGACCCTTTTTGGACCATTCGATTTTGAGAGGGTTTGGACCAAATGGTCTTAAGACCGTTTGAATCCAAACGGTCTCAATACCATTTGAGTCCAAATGGTCTCAAGACCGTTTGGGACCAAACGGTCTCAAACCGTTTGGAGACTCAAGTTCATTCGATTTCAAGATGTGTTGTGTAAACGGTTTCAAGCACCAACCTTGCTAAAAAGTTTCAAACCGTTTGAACTTAATTGGTCAAGACCGTTTGAGGTCTATGTGACCAAGATTGTTTGGGGTCTAAGTGTCCAAAACTTTTTGAGGTTCAAATTGGTTAAACCATTTGGATACCCAATATGATCAAAGGTCAATTAGCCACTGGATTATTAATGATGTGGACCAATGGTGATTATGAAGGTTAACCCTAACTATGTGTACTTAATTGAAGAGTTGACCTAGATCAATCTTGGAGTAATTAACATCATAGAGAGGATAAGAGGGAGAGAGAATGGGAGAGATGATTACTTACATAATATGCTCTAATTCTCTCATTATGAATAAATATGTAATCAGGGTTTGATCCATAATAATGGGATTATGGAATCCTCATTGAAAAGATTGATGTACCTTGGCCCTATTTAGGGCAAGGGTATGGGAAACCCTAATTTAGGGCAAAACTGAGTGAAACCATAATCTAGGGTGATGATGTAACCCTAACTTAGTGTAACAATGTAAGAAACCCTAATTTAATGGGAATTGTACACCCTAACCCTAATTTGGGTAATGAGGTATGAGGAACCCTACTTGGATGTGAATGGTAAACCATAATCCCTAAAATGGTGTAAAGTTGCATGAAACCCTAATAAAAGGGCTAGTGCTACTAATGATATATAAAACCCTATCATTGGGTGATGAGTTGTGAAATCCTAATTTCAAATATTACTAGGTGAAACCCTGATATCGAAGGATGTTATGTGAAACTCTAATGAAGAGCAACACTATGTGAAATTCATATAATATATGAAAGATGCTATGTGAACCTCAAATTATAAATGTGGAAAATCCTATTCCTAATAATGGAATAGTGATTAATGTATTGACAAATATAACACCTAGAGGGGTTGATAATGGATATCCTTATATTAATAATTCCTAACTCAAGGATGAGTCCATATCATTGACAATGGTTGTATATTCTAAATAGGTGAATTATGACCAATACATTACATGATGTATGTGATGAACTGATGCATAAAGTATTAGGATGGGGAATACCCTAATACAAGCTAAGTGGATGAACTCAAGTAAGATAAAGGTGTTGAGGGAAGTGATGCATCAAGTTATGATAGATATCACATCCAACACCCCAATACTGATATACCTTGATGTGTTTTAAGTCCAATATAATTGGATGAGTGACACATGAGATGTGTCATGTCAATTGTTACATTGAAATATAATGCACCTTGATGAATGTAGGCTAACATGCCTTATGAAAAGGTTAATCCAAAACAATAAACTATGATGCAATCATATTCTGGTAAAGATGAGAGAGAAACTCATACTTTGTGTTGATAATCCATTTAATGATGAATGATGAGAATAAATAAGTATGATTGAGTACTTATGTTATCAATATTAGCTTCTAGCTGTAAGAAGCAATGAGATAGGACTGATCATTAATGATATGATCTTAAGAACCTAAGTGGTCATTTATGGAAAACCCTAATGTATGGTGCTGATATGAAAGAGAAACCATGAACCCTAAAGGGGGAGTAGTGGTATTACTTAGTGTTGTATGGTGCTAATATGAAAGCATTATAATTGTTATCATGAATACTAATCATACATGAATGATGAGATGAGGAGTATAGCCAGGTATGGGCTATGATACTCTATATATTGAGAATGTTTTATAGGCTTTATAAGCCTTCATATGCTTTGTTGCTCAGTGAGAAGTAATCTAAAAATTAATGAGCCCTGTGTGTGCCATATGATGTTTTAATTATTGAGATTGTTTATGAGTTTCATAAGCCACAATATGCCTTGTTGCCTATTAAGTGGTAATAAAAAGTAATATGAGCTTTGTGAACTATGTGCAATGCTTTGTGTACCAAGAAATCATAATGTCTTTAGTCAGATGACCTGAAAGTATTAAGTTACCTAATAAGTGGTAACAAGTATTCTATGATGAGTTAAGGGTTCAAATACCCATACTCTATAATCATGATGATGAACTTGTTAGGAAATGGAATTGTGCTTGATGAGTTGAGGGATTAAGATCCCAATATTTTGTTAAAAGAGTATGGCTACAGGTCATAACTCTTCAAAGACAATGCCAGGCATTAGATATGTGATCTAAGCTTGAAGAGAATATATGTTGTGGTTATAATTCTATAGTGAATAAATGTATACATGTTCTTCATATTCCTTACTGGATAAGTGACATGTTGCTCTATCAAGTTATAGTTGTAATGCTTTAGATACGAATACTGTTCTAATCTGTTAAACAATGAATTAACTGTTGTCAAACAATTATGATTCCTATGTTCAGATTTATCTTATTAAACTGCAATAATAATGTTTCTGGCAGAGAGTTATAACTCTCGCTGGGGAAATTTACAATTGTCTCACCCCTGTGGGAACCACATTTTTAGGTGGACGCGGACGAGGAGGCAGAAATCCTTCAGTAGGTGAAAGACAACAACAACAACAATAGGGACAGCAGTGAAGTCTCAGGTGGAGACACTGGCTGTTATGCCTTGTATAGATGTATATAGAGTCCTATGTGTCGTCTCTGTACTCTCAGGTCCTCGGAGTAGTAGTTAGTGTGTTCGGGATTTTGGCTCAGTGCCTCGAGATTTTATACTGCCTGTGTTTAGTTTATCAGAGCAGTTGATGCTTGTAATTTTTAGAAAGAGATGATACAAGACATGTACCTTTAAACCAGAATGTAAATGTGTTACTTTGGTTCTATGTGAGAAAGTTTTCCTTGAATGTATCTCTTGGTAAAAAGGTTTTTATTTTTAGTGATTTTCGGTAATTCGCTGCTTAGTGAACGCTTCCGCATTAATTAATTATGTTTTTGTAAGTTGGATGCCACAATTTAGTGGTATCGGAGCTCTGGGTTTGTTGAGTCTATAGAGACATAGGACTGAGATGTTGAGTTTGTTCTAGTGTCTTCTAGTTATCTGATAGTGACTTCTGCTCATATAGGAGGAGAAGAAAAACTTGAAGATGTCTGGAACACACGATGAACACGCTGGTGATAGTAGTGTTGCTGCACCAGGAGGAGGTGCAAGAGACCAAAATAGGGAAGGGCCTGTACCTGAACAACCCCAGATTGACCCAACGGTTATAGAAAACCTTGCCCTCCATGCTCTATTTGAGAAATTCCTAACAGCCATGACACACATGGAAGACAGGATGCCACCACCTACACCTAGGGCACCAGCCCACCATGAGGGATATGGAGCCGGCCGCAAGACTTTTGAGAGGCTTCGTCGGGTTGGAGCCATAGATTATGCTGGTACATCTGATCCAACATATTATGATTTGTGGCTAATAGAGCTGGAGAAGGCTTTCAGGATCCTTGATATCCCTGAAGCAGAGAAGGTAAGACATGCAGTGTACCTCCTAAAAGGGAGTGTTGGTCACTAGTGGATGATAGAAGAAGATAAGAGACCAGGTGAAGAGATTGGATGGGAGGTATTCCGACGAGAGTTCGTCAGAAGATACTTTCCTAAGACGTATCTAGATGAGAAGATATCTCAATTTGAGAGGATCAGACAAGGACAGATGAACGTTAGAGAGTATGAAGCTAAGTTCATGGAGCTGTTGCGGTTTTGTCAGCAAATGGTAGTTAATGATGAGGAAAGAATTCAACATTTTGAGAAGGGGTTGAACACTGAGCTGACCACTCCTGTGTCTGATTTAGAGAATGGGGAGAGGTTTGCCACCTTTGTGGAATCGGTAAGGAGGATAGAGAGGTCTAAAATCGAGAAGTGACAGACCAGTGGCAAGAAGCTGTACACTCAATCTCAAGGACAAAGATCTGAAAGTTTTAAGAAGCTGAGATTTTCTACATCGGTAGCACCATTGAGATTCCATACCCAGATGCAATGGACATCAAGTAGGGGTAGGGATCGTTGTGTGGCTCCAAGTAGAGCCTCCGACATAGCATCAACATCGGTGACTGGATCTCACAAACACTATTTTGCACCCAGGATCTGTTACCAATGTAGACTACTGGGACATCTAGCAAAGGATTGTCCATATGGAGTGCGATGATGACTCAACCCCAGGGCCAAAGTCAGCAAGGCTCATAGAGGAGGCAGTTTTCTAGTAACAATAGAGGACATGGACAAATTTCCCAGACAGGTCAGATGAAATAATTTCGTTTTGATATTTCATTTCATGATTCTGTGTGTTAAAAATAAGAAAGTAGTTGTTTTTGAACTCCCTCTGACTAGTCCTATAAGGACACAAGGGAGATGAGAACTTACATCTTACTCAGTGTTCCTTAAAATGCTTTATAATCTCCCTTATCTGTGTGTTAAAAGATGAGATATAGAAGTGATGCCTGAAGAAAATCTAGAAATGAAAAATCTTGTGTGTATAATGATATGAAAAGTGAGGAATATGATAGCAAATAAAGTGCATACTACCTAATCTCAATACTTGTATACCCTGGCCAAGTATATGATTATTGAATATAAGGCAAGTATGAAAATCTTAGATTGTTATCTTTTTGATTACTCTGATCAAGTAGTCATTCCAAAACAATCTAAAGAGTATAATGAAATTAAATAGGAATAGCTAAGTGAACATTCCCAATTAAAAAGGAATAGCTAAGTGAGCATTCCCAATTAAATAGGAATAGCTAAGTGAACATTCCCAACTAATAAGGAAGAGCTAAGTGAACATTCCCAACTAATAAGGAAAAGCTAAGTGAACATTCCCAACCAAGAAGGAAGAGCTAAGTGAACATTCCCAACCAATAAGGAAGAGCTAAGTGAGCATTCCCAACCAATGAGGAAGAGCTAAGTGAGAATTCCCAACCAATAGTGAAGAGCTAAGTGAACATTCCCAACCAATAAGGAAGAGCTAAGTGAACATTCCCAACCATTAAGTAAGAGCTAAGTGAGCATTCCCAACTAATGAGGAAGAGCTAAGTGAGCATTCCCCACCAATAAGGAAGAGATAAGTGAGCATTCCCAACCAATGAGGAAGAGCTAAGTGAGCATTCCCAACCAATAATGAAGATCTAAGTGAACATTCCCAACTAATGAGGAAGAGCTAAGTGAGCATTCCCAACCAATGAGGAAGAGCTAAGTGAACTTTCCCAATTACATAGGAAGTGCTAAGTTCCCAATTAAATAGAGATAGCTAAGTGAACTTTCCCAATTACATAAGAGTTGCTGAGTGAGTTTCCCCAATTACATAGGGATTGCTAAGTGAACTTTTCCAACCACATAGGGTTTGCTAAGTGAACTTTCCCCAAACAAATAAAGGATTGTTGAGTGGATTACCTCTGTTAAATATATATGTTTCTCCTTTGATAAACAATCTTGGGTGATAATAGGAGTATGTTACTTTGTGTTTCATCCTTTCATTTACATGAAAATCACGTAAGTATTATGACAGTTGATGTACTTGGATTAGAAATAATCCGTTGATGGATACTTAGAAAAGTATCAGTTTGCTTTGGACTTTAGTTCCAAGATAATGATATATGGAACAAGCAATGCCCTAAAGTAAAAGAAATACTTTGTGCATGTGTACCCTTGGTGGTAACAATAGGGAATCGAACATGATAAGGATGAGATGTGTTCTCAATACATATGATGAATACCAAAGTAAGGTATTTATGATGGTTATCTATATTGGCCAACTGTGAAATCAATCTAGTTACCTAAAATAATATGGACATCATATGTTAGGGGTTTATGCTCTGCATAAACATAAACATTGATAAGGTTGAACTAATGAAAGGAACCTTGTTTGGATTAAAGATCTATGGTATCTCCATGACATTAAGATGTTATGTGGATACTTGAGGGTATGATAAATGAATAAATCTGTCCCGCCTTTTTCCTGGGATTTTAGGGATGAAATCCTTGTTAGGGATTTATAACTTGTAACATCCCTGACCTGGGTTATGCTTTAACCCTAGGTGTTTTGATTAAGAAATATAATTATATGCTTAATATCATCTTGTAAAAAATAATTAAGGCTCAAGAGGAACTTATATTTCAATTTTAGTCCTTTTTGAATAATGTTGAGATAATGCTTTACGTGATTTGGACTAAAGTGCAAATTACCCAAGTTGAGGGGTTAAATTGCAAATGGTGCATGATAATATGTTACTCATGTATTGAAGCATCATGAGAATGAATATAATGCAAAGGTATGGCTTGTGGTAGCCTGAGTACCAAGAAAGAGCTGATAAAGCAATGTTTGTGCATTAAAACCAAGTTTTGGTGTACTGTGCAATTTACCCAAAACCTAGGGTTCAATATGCAAATTACCACTTCAATAATGTCCCTAATGTTTCTTGACATCATGTAGAGAAAATAAAATGAGAGCAGCGCCTCATTTGATTTAAGTTGGAGAAGAGAGAATATTGATATTAAAATAATCAAGATTTAAGCCTAAGTGAAACACTAATTCAATTTAGTGCAAAAATAAATATATTAATTGAAGTGCCTTTCAACCAAAATTATCTTGGTTGAAAATCAAAAATTTTGGACGTCATTGTGCCTTGCAAAGGCAATGGAAATATCTTAACGAGGTGAAGAACCCACTTACCTTATTATAAGGAAAGAAATATCCACTCACTTATGGATATTAGTATAATATGATTTGAGGTGCTTAATTTGCTTTTCTTTAAATCATGGATAATTGAGAGGAATAAGAGGTAAACAAGATAGCCTCTGATCCAAGGAGTTGAGGGGGAAGATGCGGCACTGTTTTTGGGATTAAATGAATTTTTATAAGGAATTTTCTCTCTCATTGATTTTCTTATAAAAAGACCCTTTACAAGCCAAAACAAAGGCTTTTCGGAACCCACCTCTTCTCTTTGCTTGAAATACGACCAAGGGAGCTTGGGAGGATCAGTAGTACGACCCCCAACCTGTTGGTAAGCTTCTTGACCTCCTTTCTCCTTGAATCCATGGTGAAAATCGAAAATCAATGTATGAATTCTTCTTATCTTGATCCCCTCTTCAATTCTAACCATTCTTTTTCACTCAAAGCTTGAGGACAAGCCTTGGAATAGTGAAAGGAGTTGCATATACCATTTTTGACGTGATCTTGAAGCTTTGAATCTCAATTGGAGTTGGGTTTTATAACTTGAACCCTTAATATTGTTATTGCATTCAATTCCTTATCAATTGTTGATGCTTTCTTCATTCTGTGAATTTAATTTGGTTGATAGATGCAATCACCATGGAAATCACAAAAAACTTCGTGGGTTTGGAGCTTGATGATTATGAAATCATCATAAGCGCACACCTCCCCAAATATCTCATGCAAAGGGTTTCAACAAAATGGTCCAAAAACTTCCAAACCGTTTAGAGGAGTTGACCGTTTGGATGGGTTGACCGTTTGAGGTCAGAATCCTAGTGTATGTTGGATGAGGATCCAATGGCTCCAATTGATTGATTCAATTTATGGACAAACTTTCAAATAGAAACCCTAATCGGCTAAGTGCTGATTTTAACAATTGATTAAGTTAATGTTTTGGGTTGATTGACCCAAACGGTTTCAAAACCATTTGAGAATCACCCAAACGGTCTCAAGACCGTTTGGAGGTCAACCAATACCATTTGGAGGTCCATGGTTGAGTATGGTTGAGTAATTGAAGACCCAAAGATATCAAATTCAATTATAATCAATAGCTCAAGTGATGATTGATTCAATGATGTAAACCCTAAGTGAATGTCATAGATTTCAATGGTGGTTTGAGGCAAACGGTCTCAAGACCGTTTGGATATCATCCAAACGACCTCAAGACCGTTTGGGGGTCATTCAAGACCGTTTGAGGTCAGGTCATATCATGTAATGATGATGGTTCACTGATTTCAATTGAATCAGTTCCACAATGTCAACCATTGATGGTTCCTCAATTTCAAAACCCTAATTGATGGGTTCTTGATCATAAACCCTAGTTCAAATGGGCTCAAAACCCTAAATGAAGGTCCAATTGATGGGTGATCCAATGGTGCAATTGATTAATAAACTAGTGGACCAATTAATGTATGGTTCAAGGATTGAAACCCTAAATTGACTAAGTGTTCGAAGACCCTTTTTGGTCCATTCAGTTTTGAGAGGGTTTGGACCAAACGATCCCAAGACCATTTGAATTCAAACGGTCTCTAGACCATTTGGGACCAAACAATCTCAAGCCGTTTGGAGACTCAAGTTCATTCGGTTTCAAGATGTGTTGTCTAAACGGTTTCAAGCACCAACCTTGCTAAACGGTTTCAAACTGTTTGAACTTAATTGGTCAAGACCGTTTGAGGTCTAAGTGACCAAGACCGTTTGGAGTCTAAGTGTCCAAAAATTTTTGAGATTCAAATTGGTTAAACCATTTGTATACCCAATATGATCAAAGGTCAATTAGCCACTTGATTATTAATGATGTGGACCAATGGTAATTATGAAGGTTAACCCTAACTATGTGTACTTAATTGAAGAATTGACCTAGATCAATCTTGGAGTAATTAACATCCTAGAGAGGAGGAGAGGGAGAGAGAATGGGAGAGATGATTGCTTACATAATAAGCTCTAATTCTCTCATTATGAATAAATATGTAATCAGGGTTTGATGCATAATAATGAGATTATGGAATCCTCATTGAAAAGATTGATGTACCATGACCCTAATTTAGGGCAAGGCTATGTGAAACCCTAATTTAGGGAAAAACTGAGTGAAACCATAATCTAGGGTGATGATGTAACCCTAACTTAGTGTAACAATGTAAGAAACCCTAATTTAGTGGGAATTGTACATCCTAACCCTAATTTGGGTAATGAGGTATGAGGAACCCTTCTTGGATGTGAATGGTAAACCTTAATCCCTAAAATGGGGTAAAGGTGCATGAAACCCTAATAAAAGGGGTAGTGATACTAATGATATATAAAGACCTATCATTGGGTGATGTGTTGTGAAATCCTAATTTCAAATATTACTAGGTGAAACCCTGATATAGAAGGATGTTATGTGAAACTCTAATGAAGAGCAACACTATGTGAAATTCATATAATATATGAAAGATGCTATGTGAACCTCAAATTATAAATGTGGAAAATCCTATTCCTAATAATGGAATAGTGATTAATGTATTGAAAAATATAACACCTAGAGGGGTTGATAATGGATATCCTTATATTATTAATTCCTAACTCAAGGATGAGTCCAAATCATTTATAATGGTTGTATATTCTAAATAGGTGAATTATGACCAATACATTACATGATGAATGTGATGAACTGATGCATAAAGTATTAGGATGGGGAATACCCTAATACAAGCTAAGTGGATGAACTCAAGTAATATAAAGGTGTTGAGGGAAGTGATACATCAAGATATGATAGATATCACACCCAACACCCCAATACTGATATAACTTGATGTGTTTTAATTCCAATATAATAGGATGAGTGACACATGAGATGTGTCACGTCAATTGTTACATTGAGATATAATGCACCTTGATGAATGTATGCTAACATGCCTTATGAAAAGGTTAATCCAAAACAATAAACTATGATGCAATCATATTCTGGTAAAGATAAGAGAGAAACTCATACTTTGTGTTGATACTTCATTTAATGATGAATGATGAGAATAAATAAGTATGATTGAGTACTTATGTTATCAATATTGCCTTCTAGCTATAAGAAGCAATGAAATAGGACTGATCATTAATGATATGATCTTAAGAACCTAAGTGGTCATTTATGGAAAACTCTAATGTATGGTGATGATATGAAAGAGAAACCATGAACACTAAAGAGGGAGAAGTGGTATTACTTAGTATTGTATGGTGCTAATATGAAAGCATTATAATTGTTATCATGAATACTAATCATGCAGGAATGATGAGATGAGGAGTACAGCCAGGTATGGGCTATGATACTTTGTATATTGAGAATGTTTTATAGGCTTTATAAGCCTTCATATGTTTTTTTGCTCAGTGAGAAGTAATCTAAAAATTAATGAGCCATGTGTGTGCCATATGATGTTTTAAGTATTGAGATTGTTTATGAGTTTCATAAGCCACAATATGCCTTGTTGCCTATTAAGGGGTAATAAGAAGTAATATGAGCTTTGTGAACTATGTGCAATGCTTTGTGTACCAAGAAATCATAATGTCTTTAGTCATATGACGTAAAGTATTAAGTTACCTAATAAGTGGTAACAAGTATTCTATGATGAGTTAAGGGTTCAAATACCCATATTCTATAATCATGATGATGAACTTGTTAGGAAATGGAATTGTACTTGATGAGTTGAGGGATTAAGATCCCAATACTTTGTCAAAAGAGTATGGCTACAGGTCATAACTCTTCAAAGATAAATCCAGGCATTAGATATGTGATTTAAGCCTGAAGAAAATATATGTTTTGGTTATAATTCTAAAGTGAATAAATGTATACATGTTCTTCATATTCCTTAATGGATAAGTGACATGTTTCTCTATCAAGTTATAGTTGCAATGCTTTAGATAAGAATAATGTTCTAATATGTTAAACAATGAATTAACTACTGTCAAACAATTATGATTCCTCTGTTCAGATTTATCTTATTAAACTGCAATAATAATGTTTCTGGAGGAGAGTTATAACTCTCACTAGGGCAATTTACAATTGTCTCACCCCCGTGGGAACCACATTTTTAGGTGGACGTGGACGAGGAGGCAAAAATCCTTCAGTATGTGAAAGACAACAACAACAACAACAGGGACAGTAGTGAAGTCTCAGGTGGAGACATTAGCTATTATGCCTTGTATAGATGTATAAAGAGTCATATGTGTCATCTCTGTACTCTCAGGTCCTTGGAGTAGTAGTTAGTGCTTTTGAGATTTTGGCTCAGTGCCTCGAGATTTTATACTGCCTATGTTTAGTTTATTGGAGCAGTTGATGCTTGTAATTTTCAGAAAGAGATGATACAAGACATGTACCTTTAAACCAGAATGTAAATGTGTTACTTTGGTTCTATGTGTGAAAGTTTTCCTTGAATGGATCTCTTGGTAAAAAAGTTTTAATTTTTAGTGATTTTCGGTAATCCGCTGCTTAGTGAATGCTTCCGCATTAGTTAATTATGTGTTTATAAGTTGGATGCCACATGAGGTTTCACAAAGATATATGTGAAAGTAGGATAGTTTTATTTCTAGTTATGATGAAGAGTGAAGATGACCGCTTAGTGGACCAAAATGACCGAATGAGGAGCATTTGGTGGACTGACGAGAAGCCCAGATGACCCGACGAACTGACCGTCTGGAGGAGCCAGACAATTGGTTGGTAACAACCAACCGACCGGCCAGGAGGCGAACCGATCAGTCATAGGATGAGCTGACCAACCCAGAATGGCCCAAGCATTGATCTTCATCAACAAACCTGGAATGACCCGAGCATTGATCTTCATCAACAATAGGTTGTGTGTGATGTAGACCTTAGATGATCGTAGTTCCTTGTGGCTCCAAGGAACTACAATAGGATGGCCATAATCATCGCTTTATCATTATTGCATGTTTTGTTTGTGGAATATAGCATGTATATGATACATACTATATATGTGGTGATTGACAAACCCATTTTTGTGGGATATAGCATATATTCATATATAAGCATATTAAAACCCCTCAATATAATATTAAGTCTTAGAAGCCTTCCATAAACAGCACACATGAAAAGCTTGATCAAAAAGCGTGGGCATCCCAAGCGTGGTGCGCTGTCTATCTCGTGGAAGTGTGACGGTAGTTGTGTGGGCCCTCCAAGCGGAGTGCACTCCTATCATATTGCCTTTTAGGTTAGGCTTAACTAAGTGGTCTTAATGAGATTAAGCACTTAGAGGCATGCAAATGACTATGACAAAGAGTTGTGCATATCATCTATCCAAGAATTGCATATGACACAGTTGGTAAATGTTACCTACCTTAATAATTGATTATGGACGCTGGTGTTGGCCAGGTAATAACTCAATTGTTTTGAATCTTAGCTCACTAGAATGTTGTACGCTGTAATCTTCCCAACTAATGGTGAGGGCAATCGATTTGATCAAAATAGTAGGAGCGATAATTAATTAAATACCTAATTATATCGTCAATTTTCAAATCAAATCAAATCAAAAGAGTTTTGGATTAAAATTGTAAATTTCCTTTTTTTAGAATGAATGGCTACCAATAACAATCACTTTTCATTGTGATCGGTCCTTAAGAAGGACAAGCTAAATGGGAACAACTTCCACAACTACTTTAGGATGTTGAGAATTGTTCTCACTCAAGAGAGAAAGCTCTATGTCCTAGATACACTAGAACCAGATGATCCCACTCCCACCACACCAAAGGTTGAAAAGGATGCTTACAAGAAGCATACTGAGGATGCCATTGATGTGAAGTGTAGCCATTGATGTAAAGTGCTTGATGTTGTACTCAATGAACTATGAGTTAGTTGCAGAGGCAACATGAGAACATGGACGTCATTGAGATGGTTCAACATCTCAAGAACATGTATCAAGACCAAGACGACAAGAGTGATATGATGTCTCAAGTGCGTCATGACATAAGGAGACCTAGTAGGACCTCACACACTCAAGATGATTGGGTATGTGGAGAACCTAACTTGACTAAGATTCCCTCTGAGCCAAGAGTTGGCTACTGATGTGATACTGCAATCGTTGCTAGAATCCTATAGTCATTTTGTGATGAACTACAACATGAACAACTTTGACAGGCCACTGACAGAGTTGTTGGGCATGTTGAGAACAGCCGAGGCACAAATGAAGAAAGACAAACCCAAATCTGTGATAATGATCACAGAAAGAAGGGAAAGTCTAAACGCAATGGGAAGGGCAAAGCAAAGAAAGGTTATGACTCTAGCCAGCAGCCCAAGTCATCTTCAACTCTCAAAGCTAAGGGAGGGGTGAACAAGGGAAACGAATGTCACCATTGTCATGAGCCAAGACATTGGAAGAGAAATTGCTCTCTCTACATAGATGAACTAAAGAAGAAGAAGGAGGGAATGGAAGTCTCCTCCTCAGGTATTATGAAATAAACTTAAAATTCTTCTTTATCTTAGGTATATGATACCAAGATATAGATCAGATATATATGATGTGCAGGATCTGAAAATAAGTGATGGCCTTTATGAAAGGACCAAGAAGGAACACTCATCAACGTTGGAGCAAGTGTTGTTGTCATAGATAGTAGTACCTTTTAGTTTATTTCATCCCAAAGGGCATGTAATAGAGTTATGAACTGCTATTTCATTTTGCCAATAAATAGAAGCACTTTATTTCTGCATCTTGTAATGACAAGGATGTCTATCCATAAAGTTCATGTTTCAATTTTAAAGATATGATCTTTTATGGCAATGCCTTATATATCTTGTGGTACTTTGTATGCATGAGATAAAATAATAATACCTAAAATCTATTGATGACTCAAACAATTAATTAGCATTATCATCTAAACAAATGAATGAGAAATTCATATCTAGGTTCCATATTAATGGATAAACTAGACTCTCTTGGTTAATGAACCATTAAGAGATATGAATGTCTTGTTTATTGGGCATGATGACGAGTCAATCTTCACTAGATGTAGTGGGAGAATGACTATTCTATTAGGTATAATACATATTGATGTATATACATACCTATTGGAGTAAATGTTAATACTTCAGATATGGCATTTAATAAAATACCAATATGAATATCTTGAAATGATCAAGAATATCATAAATGAAGAACAAACTTGGTAAAAGTATTAACTCTCTGACATGATCAACGAATGATATACTTAAACCAAATGTTTGAGGACCTTGTGAGTAAATATGATAGTGTATCATAGAGAATTCATGATTAAGGCATAATGATATCTAAATCAAAGAAGGAATCATACTCTAAATAGGAAGAGCATGATCATCAAACAAATAACTAATCTTCAATAATTCTTCTAAAGAACATGCTTTACACTAAATAAAGGTAGAAAAGGAGATTAAGAATCACAAGTGTTGTGGATTCTCAAATTCCTTATGTAACAGATACACCTCATATATCTAGTAGAAAATACCTTGATCTTGATGGATAATGATATCCTACAAACTCAAAGGTGATTAATTGGTCATATGATGATGAGCCAATAATCTATCTAGATGATGTTGAGGAACCATATTTTGGGTTATGGCTTGAAACCATAAAGATCCAAAATGACTTCCATGTGAACCAAATAAGGTATGACCTTAATGGTAGCAATTATAGGGATAAAATCCATAAGTGCAATTGGGTCTTAAGAGTTAAGACTGATATGGATGACATTTGAAGAGCTGATTGGTTGAGATAAATTCAAGTGAGTTCAAGGTGTTGAACCTGATGATTTTATTAACCAATTGTAGTGGCTTTAGGACATAAAGGATCATGCTTGCTATTGGAACTTGAAGACTATGAAATTTGGCATATGGATATTAAACCCACATTCCTAGTAGGAATAACATGAGGCTGTCTATGTGACACAACATGAAGGGTTTTATAATTCCACTAATGCAAATGCAGTCTATAAGTTACAAGAGTTTAATCAATAAGATTGATTAAATACAAGCACCTCAGAATTGGAGTCTTTACTTTGATTATATAGTCAAAATGTTTGACTGATATATCGAAATAAAGAAGGAATCTGTGATTATAAAGATTTAGTGGGAGTGTATTCGTATTCCACATAATGATGAGGAATAAAATGAAACTAATGTGGAAATACCTTCTTTAAGGAATAAAGAGAAATGTCCTATGTGATAGGAATAGAGATATATAAAGATAGTTCTCAAAAGTCTCTTGACCTGATAATGAGAGAGCATACATTGGCAGTCAATACTGAAGGGTTCAATATGATTTAGTGGGAGAAAACTTATCCATATTACATGGAGTTAGTCTCTCAGATGCCTAGTGTCCCAAATTCTTATGAAGAATAGGAACACATAGATAGATGCCTTGTGCATTCACAAATGGATCTATCATGTATATAATCATCCCATTATCTTATATGTATTGGACATGACAAGTAAATATATATGCATTCATCATCTTGTATGTATTGGACATGACAATATGATATGATCATCCAGTTATCTCATATGTAATGGACATGGCGAGTGGATGTCTATCTACTTCCAGTGAGAGTCACTAGAATACCATAAAGAACTTATTTACGTACTTATGAAGTATTAAAGGATTAGTTCTATGGTAATAAAAGGAAGAGTTGAGTGTAAATGAGTACAGTGATGCAAGCTTCCAAAATGATAGAAAATGATCACAAAATACAAAATATAATAGTGAATATGAGTTGTTGAATGGAAATGTTCCGCGTAAAATTAAAAGCCATTTAATTCTAAAAGGAATGCCAAGTATATGCTTGTGTTATGAATAGTATAGGATACTATATGGATCTAGAAGTTCATAAGAATGAACTTATAGATATTCCAACCATTGATGACAAAGTAGAAATACTAAGTCAAGCTATGGAACTAATTGTTAGGCAAGAAATATCAGATAGCATATTACGACAACTCCATCTCATATGAAATGTCATACACTGAGGAGATGTAAAACATGCAATATACTGACTAAAGCAAAGTATTGCTAACTCATTGGATTAGCACTAGCATAGCAGAAACATGTGGGACATGTTTAAAGATCACTAAGAATATGATTTGTAGGTGATTGGCTTTAATTACAAGTGGGATTTTGTTAGTATGTATGCCCAGAGAGCCAATCATATGATTATTGGATTGGCATATGTTCTGATTGATTTGATAAGTATCAAAGGCAATCTTCCAATTTATTCTAGCTCAATCGATTATGAGATAAATGATGGAGCAGAATGAATGTCTAAAGAATGACAAAACTCAATGACATATGTCTTCAGGTTGAGGATCTGAACAATGAGATCATATAGATACTAAGAGTATGTACATTCTTGATATGTCCCTAGTCAGATGTCATCGTGGAAGGTTGATAGACAACAATGACACATCAAGACTAGAGTGTGTGTCGGTTGATGACTATGTCTCATTAGTAATGATATATGATATCAAACCAAGCACATAGATGCATGTTAGAGAATAGTGTATCAGACAGACCCACCATGAGAGTGATACATGGAACCATGACATTGGTAATCAAAATCATCTCTCATAGTGATGGTGTGATTGTGATTCTTAGACCTAAAATCACTGCACTTGTCGAATGTGATTGGGCACACTTTGACATCAGCAAATGCAGTCTTGAAACATGGGTTGTTATAATGGTGATGATTGGGTGGCTTTGACGTGTGACACAAACGGTGAGTGATAGATATGGGATTTGTCCCTCCTAAGGGAGTATGATCTCCAGGCTACTTGATAAGCGAGACTCAGAAAGGCATGTGCATGCATATGTGAATCAATATATGATATTGATGTCACACATATCTCAGACAGTCTACTCTAGTTCGAGAAACATGAATGAACGTTGAAAGGATGAGAACTCCATGCCTTGAGTTCATTCAGGATATCAGAGACAAAGGAATTGTACATTCACTAGAACACCAATCACAAACTGTAGGATTGAAAGTTGTTCTCCAAATTTCCTTTTTACTTGGGTAGCAATGATGTACGACTAGGTGCCACTCTTTGCTTGTGATGTCATAAGCTAGTTATGGACATTCACTGCCAACGTGAAATGCGACCTATTGAGTCACACACAAAGGATTAACCTGGAAGAGGAGTTTATCCATGAATGATGTTTGGATTAATTAATAAAGTTTTTAAGTAATCAATCAAACATTCAATCAATAGAGTTGACTCAAAATCATCAAGTTCAAGTGTTGAACCAACTGATTAGAGTGTCAGATTGATTCAGAACTGAATTAATTGTGTTCTACACAATCTGGACCACTAACCGACCGGTTTACTGGGTGAATCGATCGACTCATGGTCAGTGAGATGACCGGTTCACTATGGTGAACCAATAAGTTCACTTGTCCAAGTGAGCAGTGTTGGGTTGTCCCAGCTCGTGAGAAAAAGTTTCTATTTCACTTGTTTAATTCAATTGGGACAAGAATTAGTCTTTGCATTAATTAGAAACAAATAAGGAAAGTTGATTGTGGGCAAGTCTGGGAAGTGAAATGATCGGTTCACTAAGTGAACTGGTCGATTCACACTCCTAACTGACCAATTCACAAGTGAACCGATCGACTCACCTTGCCAAACGACCATTTCATTTATGAAATGATCGATTCACCTACCATAGTGCAAATTGTTCATGAAAATTCCAGACCCTTCTACTCCCGCACAGACTGGGAACCCTGACCCTGCCCTCTACTATAAATAGAGGGGTAAAGGGGCTTCTCTAGAGATACGACTTAGAACATCAGTTGCTCTGTAAAGTTGTTGTCCTCTCTGGTTATGGTAACTGAGAGAGCCCAAGCAAGTTCTACCCATCCACGGAGGAACAATGAGGAAAACACAACTTTAGAAAAGCAACTGATTGTGAGATAGTGTGTTGGTGACTAGTACGCTAACAGAAGGGGACAACTCCTTCTACTCTGTCCTTCATGATGACTAGAGTTCCCGGTAGTCTGTGTGGACTATCTATAGAGGAGGGAGACTTCTGGCGCTCAAGGGGATGATAGTCAATCACAGTCCGGGTCAAGACCAGGAGTTGCATAAACATTGTTAAAGATAGTTGGTTGAAGACCTCACTAGCTACAAGGTATTGTCGCTGAGCAAACATTAGGACCAGGTATATCTCGCTAAAACCATCCTTCCCATTACATAGATATTGATGCGATCTGCTGGTTATGGGTTTATGGTCAAGTAAAATTTTTGTTTCCACTGCCTACTCTGACCACATAAAACTCTACAATGGATTAGCTGGATTGATGATATTTTCTATTTGTATTCTTAGCATGTTATGAATATGATGAACCCTCAGATTTCATCTGGCTTTCTAAAGGGATTAGACAAGGGAATCACTTTGCCCCATATCTTTTTTCATTATCATGCACATTTTTTTTGAGTTGATAAAGTCTTCTCTAAAGGTTAAATCTATATCTCCCATTATGGCTTCAAGAGTCTTAAACGATCTCATTTAATCTTTGTAGATGATATGGTTGTTTTCTCTAAAGGGGATTCTTTTAATTCCAATAATATGAAAATTTTGTTTGATATATTTTGGTAAGAGTAGGGCATCCATTTAAATCTTATGAAAAGTTCCATTATCTTCAAAAAAGGTTCGGATAAAACTTCTATGATTAATATCTTGGGAATTGGAGAAGAATATTTCCTTCAAAGAATCTTGGTTTATCACTATTCACCGGGTGATTATCAAAGAGATATTGTGCTAACCTAATGGACAAAAGTAAGATTGAACTCGATAGCTGAAAGATAAAGCTCATGCCCTTAGAATCTAGAGTGGAAATGGTTAGATCCACCTTGTCTACTATGCACTATATTGGTTATTATTGTCTCCTCTACCTAGTTATGTCCTAGAGGATAATAATATTGTAGGAAGTTTATCTGGCAACAAACTAAAGACAACAACAATATTCATCTAGTTAAATGGAAGACTGTTATTTTAAGGCCCTAGGATTTGATCCCTTGGATAAAATGATCTTAAAAGGAATGATTGGACTATCTATATCACCAAGGTGCACCTACTTTTAAGGGAGCCAATCACAAAGAACTTCAAAGTTATGTGTGCTTAACTTGGAGTAGTATTAGGATCGACAACCAGTGGGGAAGTTGATCCCAACTTGTGCATGAGTGAGGATAGAGCGAACAATTAAGGTGTGGTCAGCGGGTCTAATTTTTGTTCATGAAACTCTACTAGAGCCTTCGACAGTGGGCCCAAGTGTTACAAAGGATATTAGAATGATAACCCCTCAAATAGGTGGGGTCCAAATGTATATGTGGCATGCCAATGTTGAGCCAATGCGGTCCATGAATGTTGGAAAGGTATGTCCATGGTAAGTGTAGCCACTCTTGCGCTGTTATCCATGATCAAGAGCTGGGTATCCATGGACCATTCTGGGTCTGCACTGAAATAGGACAGTAGTATGAGGCCATATTGTTAAGTCTTGAGGAGGACGTCAAGAGTCTATGTGGGGTAGATTGCAACATCTCATGATTTGAGCCCTCAGATAAAATGATTAACTAGAATGTTTGGACTACCCATATCACCAAGGTGAACCTCCTTTTCAAGGATCTCACCACTAAGAACTCCAAAGTTAAGCATGCTTAACTTGGAGTAGTACTAGGATGGGTGACTAGTTGAGAAGTTGATCCCATCTTGTGCACGAGTGAGGAAGAAACACAAAGTAAAGACAATTATGGTCTTTGGGACCAGTCATCTTTCTCAAAACTCTAATCGAGCCTTGGGTAGTGGGCCCTTGTGTTACAATTAGTTTACCTTTAAAAGAAGAAGGACTGGGCATTAGGAAAAGTAAGAAATTATTAAAGGGTTGCCTCATTATGAATGGATGGGATGTATCAAGAAAAAAGGATTCCTTATCGGTGAAATGGATTTATGAAAGAAATTTTAAGAACACATCCTTTCCTCTTGATGAATCATCTAATAACTCATGGTTATTTAATAATATTCTTAAAATCAAAAGCCTTTTGTTGCCTCTTATTGTTTTTCACATTGGAGATGGGGATTCTCTCTTTCTTTGGAAAGGTCAACAGTGTAATCATAGTTTTCTTTCTGATATCATTGGTAGAGAGTTTGTTATTAAATTTGGGACCCCTCATGACAATAAGCTCAAGACTATTATTCTAAATCAAAGTTGAAACATTCCTAGTCATAACACAAATATGAAGAAGTTCTTTAAATCCCTGGACATATTGAATTTATCCTTTTGTGAGAACGTTCATACAACTTATTTTAAGGTTTCATAAATCAACTTTAAATTGATTTGGGATTGCATTATATTCATGGGTCCTACAACTATTGAATTTAAGTGGATTTGGAGATGTCTAGCTCATTAGAAGTGTATTTTTCACCTTTGGGAAGCCAGACATAAAAAATTGCCCACGCCTGATCACACTAGGAGAAGAGGCATTCAGGTTGACTCTATATGTTTTCTCTATATGAACTCTTATGAAGACACCAAACATGTAGTGCTTGAGTGTGTTTTTACTACCGAGATCTAGAACAAAGCTTATGATTCCAGTATTAGTATTACTAAACCTTGCGATTAGAAGATCTTAAAAGTTGCTCTGCTAGTATCAGTTCCTTTTGTTCCCTTATCTTCTATTACTATTAGGTAGAGAGAAATTTAAGAGTACATGAAAATCAGTATAGAAGTGTGTAAAAGTTGGAAGTGCATTGAAGTTGATTTTTCTATTTTCAAATGATGTTCTACTGGTTTGTGAAGCTTTGCTTCTTTTAGGTTCATGTGTTGTTTGTCTGTGTTGTTTTTGGACTTAAGAATGTTCCTGACTCATATGTCTACTATGTACTTGGAATTTACTTTGAGCATACTATTTGAGCTCTTAGAGATGCTTTGAACATAGTTACTTTTGGCTTCATATGATTAGCTAGCAGGATCTGCAACTGCATTCCCTTCTTGTTCTAAACTGTGCTACTATCCTAGGCTCAAGGAAAAAATCAGAGGTTTATCTTTTTGTAAAGGCCTATTGTGAAATGTGATGTGCTTAGTTCAAAATCCTTTATTTGACAGAGCTCTTATCCTGGATCTTTACATCAACTCTTTTAGTTATTTGTAGAATTCTAAAGATCTATTTCCCCATGTTTAGCCATGTCTCCTGTAGATAGCTTTGATATATGTGGATTATTTCTCTTAGTTTAAAGTTATACAATAAGAGTGTCTATACTCCTATTCTTTGTATTCTTTTCGTATATAGGCCATTTTTTTTAATAGGTTACATATCTATTTCGAGAGTTCCTTTGCTATTTTCTAAATTGACATTCAAAAATACAAAAAGGAAAAAAGAGTTTGTGTGACCGAAAATGGAGAAATAAGTGAACAACAATTGACATTCCAAATCAATTTCAATAGACTCCAAAATAAGTAATGTACTATGAAATATGCATCCTTATAACGATGGATTAGTCATTATATGCCCTAATAAAACTAGGAAGAAAGACATACCTTATATACATCCATAAAAATATCCATGTTTAAACCATATGTCCAAATAGAGTCTCAAAGTACCTAATAATATTTCTAAATAAGTTTAGGGTTAAAAGACAAATTAAAAAAACATAGTTTTATTATATTGAAATTAGATCATGAAACCACATCATTATATGTCGAGAAAATTTTCAATTTTAAAACATATCTATTTGTTAATTTATGAGTTATGAATAATTAGGTGTAGATTTTGTAAGTGTAATACAATTTATATAGTTTTATAAATTAAAACCTAGTCAAAAGATGGGAATGCCCGTGCTATACATGCTACCAACTTTGGAAGAATGACATGTCATAGGGATATAAGCCATATCTCATGGTAGGTATATAGGAAACATGAAGAAAAGAAATTTTTGCCCAAGGAAAATATGACAAATTCAAATCATATCATGGGAAACATAATACAATTGCTACTGAGAAGTTCTTCTTCTCCCATGTGCAAAATCAGAGCTAATTTAGCTCAAAATTATAAACATTTATCATCATCAAGCATGATTATCAGTTAGAAGAAAACCTCAATATATTATACACATGAAGACAGACTTAGTGAACCCAAGCATACACCTAGGAGGTGCACATACCCAAAACTAGCAACTCCACCATTATTGGATATGAGGAGAATCGAGGGTGCTTAATGTAGTTAATCTAAAGGAACATCCATGCTCTTATCAAATTCACCAAACCATTATGGAATCAAACACCAAAGAACTAGAAAAAAAGAATGATATAAGTGATGTATCAATCGTTGGTACATAGATTCATGGAAACAAATTCAAATATGGTAATTGGAAATTACCACAAATTTTAGAGGGCCTAGGCATGAAAGAGTTTTAAGGATTTCTAAAAAGAGAACATGTAGCATCTCTACACTCTGACAAGGTCCGAAGATATTGGATAAGGCATCTTTAGAAAAATCTTGAGCCTTGTACATAGACAAATCCAAAGGGGGTGAAAACCATTTAATTATCAAGTGATCTAGAAGGAGAGTCTCACTTGCTGAGACAATGCATATTTCTATAACAAACAAGGAAGATGTGATGAAGACCATCGAAGGACACTTTTTATCCAAAGACATTTAGCCAAAAGCACTCATTGCTACTATCAATCTCATCACTACCCCGCATGATATTATTATCTAAGTAGGAGATAAAACAAGGATTGAATGATACATAAAGACCTTAAGGTCCCCTCATGCTTTGTCAACAATGGAGCATGTATCAACATGTGACCCCATCAAGACCTCATCAGTTTGGGTAGAGATTCCAATGATATCCAACCAACTACAAATAAAGCCACCTCTTTTGCTGGTGAACTCAAAGGTTCACTGGGAGAAACCACACTTGAACTCCAAATTAAGCCACAAATGTTCTCAGTGCTATTTATAGTAATGTAGATAATCCCAACTTTCAATCTTATCCTAGAGACATCACATATTCATCATAATGGGGTGGTCCCATTATCTCTTAATCAAATACAAGATGGAAACACCATTGTTATTCTCAGTAGATATCCCAAGTGGCACCATAACATGCATATAGGAATAGCTTCAACTCAGATTTGACATGCTTCAAATCACAAGTATTAACTACATGTCTCCTAGAATATTTAGACTGCATACTTACCATACAATCTTGTGTAGTTTAAGAAAAAGTTGAGAGATATGAAAACTCACACAGACAAATGTATGGTCTAAAGAAGACAATGGCATGCAAAGATAATCCAAATCCACCAAAATTTGAAGCATATGGACCTTTGGTTCAATGTTCTCCTATTGCATACATTCTATGCTTTTTCCTACACCCAATTACTTGTCAATTCAGGGATACCTCAACTATCAAAGTGACACCTAAATTTAAGTAGAGAAGCTTATCAAATATTCCATAATGAAGAGCATCAAATCAAGGTGTTATATAGGTAGGACCTAGGCCCCAAGCACAAGGGTCCCCGCAACTACTACGCCTGCACCATAGCCACAGATAGTGATGGTTCAGATGTAACCAAAGTCATCAACTTGGCAATGATAACTCACCTCATTTAGGAATACCATGAAGGATAAGATGAGTACCCTTGAATTGCAACCAACATCATGGAAATCACCCTCCTCACTAAAATTCTCAGCGGTATCTAGATCACCTAGAACATCCTACAATCTGAACACATGATCATATCATTAGATGCGAATTATGTTAAGGATGTAGATTAAGACATTAATTGGACTCTAAAAGGAGTGAAGGGGATATCATTTAATTCATCCTACTTCATAGGATCCACACCCACACTCATCGTTGACTCTCCATGCTCAATAGACTATAATAGGTTGATCAATGAGTGCATGGAGGAAGAACATGCAACCCTCTTGATGATTATGATGTCAAAGATGTTAAAGTTTACATCTCAAAGAAATGGAGAGATCATTAGATCTAGTTAACTTCGATGATAGTGATGAAAACATATTCATCCTAGTTTTTATTGCATTTTCACTTTTTTTTGTATTCACTTGCATCATTTTACTTGAGAACTATCCTAAATTTTGTATTCTTTATTTTATGTAAATTTGTAGGATTTTGACCCAATTGCATAGTTTTCGTGGTAGGCTTGAGCCTCATATCATGTGCACTGACTTAGGAGATGGTGGGTCCTACTAATCGACTAGAGGGCATAAGAACTTTTTGATGAAGGACAAGTTATTAAATAATCAAAAACTTCATTGGGTCACATTCCATTGGCCAAAAGTTCCAGACCATTGACCATACACCAAAAGCTCCCCTAGGGTGGGTTTGCATCCTCAAAGAATTTTGTCAATCCAATTTATTCTGACTTGATGTTGGACCGAAGAGAAGTCAACACATGCAAGACATTGATGCTCAGTCTTGCATGGATAGCTAACCTCTCAAAAAGAAGTACTACACCAAAGTCTGATGACCATTCTACCTTTTCATTAGTTAACCTCTGACCAGCACGACTGATCCCATTATAGTGTTGATGACCAATGGGAATGCTACATGCACCTCTGATGGGAATCCTACACTATTAGATAGATGAGAGTGTACATCAATGGACATTCTATGCTTGTCTCCTTATGAAGATCGTGACCGAGACCCAACCTTGCCCTATGATGGCCTGGCAGACTCCACCACACTAATGACCAACCTTTGATGGGTGACCTGCACCCAATCTCCAATGAAACTTCTGTGCCGCCACACTGATGACAATTCAGTCAGTCACAAGACAAATTGTCTTCCTTTAAATTCTACTTCTTCACATCCATCATAGCTAAGGCTTAACTACAAGGTAGTTGGGATGGGTTCCACACCCTAGACTCTACCTATAAATACAACAACATAAACTTGATAATCATGTAAACTTATTAGTTCATCAGAAAAATCATTAGAAAAAGACAACATGTGATAAATACTGTAATAGTTGCATTCCCTTTTACTCTACTTCCAATAAGAGCATGGAGTTTTACTTATATGTAATCACCGAGAAAAAAACTATACTCTCTTTCAAGAAAAACAATAATAAGTAAATATTAAATTTAACTGATTAGACATTTTTCTACTGAAATCAAATTGAACTTCTTACTATTTTATGAGAAGACTTATTGTGGGTATCAACAAGTAGACACAAACATTTCATAGAATATCTTCTAAAAACTTTTAAGGAGATAGGAAAATTATGAAGCTAAAAGAAATTACATATCTAGAAAATAAAATAAATTGAGAATCTAGAAAGAAAAGAAAAACACACAAAGAAAAAAGATTAAGGGAGATAAATTTTTTTGTTTAGTATTTGACTTGCTACACCATACACTTTATACATTTGCTTTTACTTAATCATAGAGGAAAGAAGAAAAATTGAAGCAAGAGAGAAGTGAAAGTTGAGTTATTAACTTGATACAGTTGTCATGCAAAGTGATTGTAATAGAATTACAAAAATTCATAAGGTGAAACTGTTGGGTTTTAGGGAGGCAGAGAAGGCAGTGGAAACAAAAAAATTTCTCCTCCCCAAACCCATAACAAGGAAACGTGTCAACGTCTATACAATAGGAAAGGATGGTTTGTGGAATCATACCTTGTCCCGAGGCTTGCTCGGCGACAATACCTCGCGGCTTGCGCGGTCTTCACCTCCGGTCTTAGACGGTGTCTGTGCAGCTCCTGGTCACGCTAGGACTGACAACTCCTGGTCTCACTGAGACTGTCGGGATTGACAGCTGTCCTCCGAGCGGCAGAAATCTCCCGCCTCTGAAGTAGTCCACACGGACCACCTAGAACTCCAATCTCTTTGTCTAACAAGGAATTGGAAGGAGTCTCACCCTCCTGTTAGCGTACTAGTCACTCACACACTCTCCTACCACCATTCGCTTTCTGCAGTTGTCTTTCCCTTGCTGTGCCTCCCTTATCGGGTAGCACTTGCTCGGGCTCTCTCGGTTACCAAAACCAGAGAGAATGACAACTTTACAGAGCAACTGGTTGCACTGAGTTTTTCTTTGAGAAGCCCCCAATACCCCTATATATATAGGACGGTCATGGGACATGGTTCTCTATCCCGGGCAATGCGGGACTAAAGCAGGAGTAGAAGGGTTCGATATTTTCCACAAAAACAACCAACTACGCAACCCGAACGATCGTTTCATTTCTGAAACGGTTGGTTGGGGACCTGAGCCGGTCGGTTGACACCTCAACCGATCAGTTGGGACCCATGAAACAGTTGGTTCACTTCTGAACCGGTCAGTTCGTGGTCCTGGTGAGTTCCCGATTGACTTTTCCTCTTTTGTTTTGAATTGGTATCAAATACCAATCCTTGTTCCAATCAAATTGGGCAAGTGAAACGAAAAGCAATTTCTCACCAACCTGACTTTCCCAACTTGCTCGGTTGGACCAGTTGAACCGATCATTTCAACACTTGAAGCGATTGTTTCACCCTGTCCATCAGCTGATTGACTCTCCATCTGAGCCGATCAGTTCACCAAGCTCAGCCGATCGGTTCATCACATGAGCCGATCGGTTGGGAGTGCTAATTGTGCAGAATCAGTCAATTGCAGTTTCAATCAATCCGATACTCCAATCAATGTGTCCAACACCTTGAACATTATGACATTGAGGTATCAATTAATTGAGTGTTTAATTGAACTACTAAACTCCTTTAGTAATCAATCTAAACATTGTTTGTGGACAAAACTCCTCTTCCAGGTTAAATCCTATGTGTGTGACCCTGCAGGTCCATTTCACATTGGCAGTGAAAGTCCATAACACTTATGACTTCACAAGCAAAGAGCGGTGCCTAGTCACACATCAGTGCTACCCAAGTGAAATAGAAAGTTGGAGAACAACTTTCAATCCTACAATCCGTGAATGGTGTTATCGTGAATGTATGATTCCTTTGTCACTGATATCTCGAATGAACTCGAGGCATGAAACAGTCATCCTGTCAATGTTCATTCACTTTCTTGATCTCAGAGTAGATTGGAAGAGATATGTATGACATCGATATCACATATTGATTCACACATGCGTGCACGCCTTTCTCAATCCTACTCATCAAGTGGCCATGGATATTAAACTCCCTCAGGAGGTACAAATCCCATATCTATCACTCACCCCTCAAAAGCCCCATGTGTCAAAGCCACCCAATCATCACCTTTATAACAACCCATGTTTCAAGACTGCATTTGATGATGTCAAAGTGTGCCCAACGACATGTGTTGAGTGTAGTGATTTCAGGTCAAAGAATCACACTCACCACCATCACTGTGAGTACTGACTGTGACTACCATGTCATGGTTCCATGTGTCAAACTCACAGTGGGTCTGTCCGGTACACTTGTTCTCTAACAAGTACCTATGTGTTTGGTTTGATATCTCTATATCATGACTAATGAGATTCTGTCATCAACCAACACCACAATCTAGTCTTGTGTGTCATTGTTGTCTATCTACCTTCCACAATGACATCTGACTAGGGACATAATGAGAATGTACAAACTCTTAGCATCTGTACGATCTCATCGTTCAGGTCCTGAACCTGAAGGAATACGTCATTGAGTACTGTCATTCTATAGACATTCAATCTGTTCTATCACTATCTCATATGACTGAACCAGAAAGAATTAGAAGCTTGCCTTTGATGTTTATCAAATCAATCTTAATGTATCCCACCAATCATCCCATGATTGGCTCTCAGGGCATACATACCAACAGACTCCCACTTGAACTGCGAGCCAATCACCCTTGAATCGTATTCATAGTGATCTTCAAACATGTCCCACATGTTACTGTGCTCTAGTGCGAACATAGTGAGTTATGGCAACACCTTGCCAAAGTAAGTATAAATTGCATGTCTCACATCTCTTCACTGTACGTCACACGTATGAGATGGAGTTGCCGTAATATGCGATCTAGTATTCCTTTGCTAACCTTTAGCCACATTGCATGATCAAGGATTCCATACTTGTCATCAATGAGCAGAATATCTATAAGTTCATCTCATGAACTTCCAGATCCATATAGTATCCACTGCTGTTCTCCAACACATAGATACTCGGAATTTCCTTTTTAAATGGTTTATTGGAACACTTCCAATTATCAACAAACTTTCACTTTTATATATCATATATATAATTTGCGATTAATTTTCTGTCCCTTTTCTGGAAGTTCACATCAATGTAACTCTTTACATTGAACTCTTCCTTATCTCCATAGAACTAGTACTTCTCAAGTACTTATCAAGTTCTCATGGTATTCCAGTAACCCTTACTAGAAGTAGACAGACATCCACTCGTTGTGTCTCACATACGAGTTATCAGGATGAGCACATCATATTGCCATGTCATACATGCAAGATAATGAATGCATTTTGTTCTTTCCATGCAAGATAATGGGATGATTACATACATGATAGATCCACATATATTCTTAGTGTTCCCATTCTTCATAAGAATTGGACACTTGGCTTTGGGATACTAACTCCATGTAACATGGACAAGTTTTCTCCCACTGAATCTGTGCATACTGAACCCTTCAGTACAGATTGCCAATGTATGCTTTCTCTTTTCAGGTCAAGAGGTTTTCGAGAACTATCTCTATAGATCTCTATTCCTATTACGTAGGAAACATCTCTATCTTCCTTTAAGATAATTTCCACTTTTGGATTTCCATTCTAGAACATTTCCATTTCACATCAACATGTATAATGTGAACACGCTCCCACTAAATCACAGATCCCTTCTTTATCTTTGACATATCAGTCAAACCCTTTGACTATATCATCAAAGTAAAGATCTAATTCTGAGTTGCTTGTAATCAGTCAATCACATTGATTAGTCCATTGTAACTTATAGACTTCATTTGCATTAGTGGATTCATAAACCTTATAGATTGTGTCACGTACACATCCTTATTTTATTCCTCATAGGAATGCGGTTTTAGTATCCATACGCCAAATGTCTTAGTCATTAAGTTGCAATCAACAAGCATCATCCTTCTGAAAATGTTATCCATGTGTCTTAACACTTAAGATTCATTTGCACTTATGGATTTCATCCAATGGGTGCTACCATCAAGGTCATACCTTATGGTTCACATGGATGCCATTTAGGATGAAATGGTCATAAACCATAACTCAAAATTCGGTTCCTCATATTCATCTAGATAGTTGACTCATCACATGAACAACTCATCACATAGATAATTGAGGTGTAAGGATATAAGAATTCACAACCCTTGTGATTCTTAATTTCTTTTATTAGTGAGGGGTATTCTTTTATTAAGAAGAATTCAGTTATTTGATAATCATTCTCTAACTCCTTAGAGTATGATTCCTTCTTGATTTAGACATCACCATTCCTTAATCACGAGTTCACTATGATACACTATCATAATCACTCATAAGGATCTCAAAAATTTGGTCCAAGTATTTCATTCATTGATCTCATCAAGAATTAACACTTTACCAAATTTGCACTTCATCTATGATAATCTTGAACACTTCAAGATATTCATATTGGTATTTCTCTAAACACCATTTGAAGTATTACCATTTGTTGCAATAGGTATGTAAATACATCACATGTATCATACCTAACAGGATAATCATCCTCCCACTACCTTTAGTGAAGATTTATTAATCATGTCTAAGATATTCATGTCTCTTACTGGTTCTCTAACCAAAAGAGTTTAGATTTATCCATCACATGGACACTAGAAATGAATTTCTCATGATTGATGATAATTTGATTGTTTGAGTTATCTATAACTTTTAGGTATCATTTTATCTTATGCATATCAAATACCACAAGATAAACAAGGCATTGCCACAAAGATCATATCTTTAGAAATTGAAACATCTCTTTATTGATTGCCATCATTGTCATACAATATGCAAAAATAAAGTGTTTCTATCTATTGGCAAATATGAAATAGCAGTTCATAATTGTATTACATGCCTTTTAGGCTGAAAATAAACTAAAGTACTCCTATCTATGGCGGCAACACTTGCCCCATTTATTGAGTGCTTTACACTTTACGTCTTGGTATCATATACCTCAAAAGTGTTACAAGTTTACTTTCATGACACCTTTAAGTAGAGATGTTTGTTGCCTCCTTCTTCTTTTTTTTCTTCCTGATAGAGAGGACAATTCCTACATACACCCTTTCCCCATGTGCCTTGAGGTTGAAGATGGCTTGGGCTGCTGGCTAGCATCAGAACACTTCTTTGGTTTGCCCTTACCCTTGCCCTTAAGACTTACCTTTCCTTGATCTCATCAAAGATTAGGGTTAGTCTTTCTTCATATTTGCCTCTACTGTCCTCAACATGTCCAACAACTTTGTCAACACTTGTCAAAGTTGTTCATGTTGTAGTTTATCATGAACTGTATGATTCTCACAACATTTGTAGTATCATACCAATAGCCAACTCTTGGCTCAGAGGGAGTCCTTCTTAGTCAGGTCTTTCCACATACCCAATCATATTGAGTGTGTGAATACCTTACATGATCTCCTTCTGTCATGACATACTAGGAAAATGTCTTGGAGACATCATATGTCTCATGTTGTCTCTGCAACTCATAGTTTAGAGAACACAACATCAAGCACTCCTCATCAATGTCATCCTCGGTATGCTTCCATAAGCATACTTTCAGCCATTGATGTGGTGGGATCGAGTTCATCTGGTTCTAGTATAACTAGGACTTAGAGCTTTCCCTCTTTGATTGAGAACGCTTCTCAACGTCCTAACCAATCGTGGAAATTATTCTCATATAACTTGTCCTTTTTCCAGGATGGATCGCAAAGAAAAGTGATTATTGTTTGTTGTCATTTGTACTACAAAAGGAAAATATGCAATTTTAGTCCAAAACTCATTTTTGACATATTTGATTGATTTGAAAAGTTGACGATATAATTAGGCCTTTAATTAATTATCACTCCCACTATTTTACTTCAAATTGATAGCCCTCACCATCAATTCGGAAGATTGCATCGTACAACCTTCTAGTGGGCAAGATCCATATTTCATCAAGTCATGAGTCAGCTTTGGCTGATCGCCCACAATCTTGACTATTTAGGTAGGCCATCATGCAAATTGCATCATATGCAACTCTTGATGAATGAACATGCGCAACACCTTGCCATGAACATTCCCTGCCTCTGGGCTTAGACGCTCTAAGAATCACCAGTTAAGTCTAACCCAAAAGCCGACACGGTAAACATGAACCCTGCTTTGGCAGAACCTACATGTCTACCCTTCACACTTCCACACGATAGACGGCGCACCACGCTTTGGCATAACCTACACTTGGTCGATCGAGTTTTTCATGTGTGCTTCTAATGGAAGGCATATAAGACTTAATATTTTAATGAGGGATTTGGTTTTTATATACATATACATATCCAATCACCAGAATACATAGTATGTATCATATACATGCTATATCCCAAAGAACACATGCAAAACGATAAAAGCAATGATTATGGCCATCCTAATGCGATTCCTCGAGCCAAGAGGAATCACAGTCATCTATGTCTGCATCACATGCAACCTTTACAAGATGAACTCTGTGCTTTGCCTTTTTGGGTTTGATCAACTCATCACATGACTGATCGGCTCGCCATTAGGCCGGTCGGCTGGGTGCCACCAGCCGATCGGTTGGCTCCTCCAACCGATCAGTTTGCCTGGTCGTCGTGCATCTTATCATGGCCGCCACCCACTCGTCTCGCTCCTCGAACTGGTCATCAACCGATCGTCTCACTCCTTGAACCGATCGTCTCAAACGTCAACCGATCGGTTCACGCCTTGAACCGATCATCTCAGCTGTCGTCAGGATGTCCTCTGTTCTTTGACATAACAGGAAATATAATTCTATCCTATTTTACATTGTAAAAAGAGAAACCTCGAGTTACATTCGAGGGGAGCAAAGGTAGGAAATAAATCCCAAATTATTTCGAGTTACATCAGGAATAGGAGAAGGAAGATCGGTGCGCAGACTGAGATGCAAGAAACCACATACAACCATACACAGATAGGGTTTATTGGCCATAACCACACTATACATCCATCACAAAACTCATTTAAGGGCAACGCGTATCGAATGCATTAATATTACATATCATATATGTATATTGGGATTTGTGTATTAAGGATTGGACATGCATAAAGCCAAATTTATTTGCATCTTATGCAATAAATAAAGGCGACAAACCAAAATCGATCATATCGATAATCCTAAAGTATAGAGCAGTTGACGTGGCTCTGATACCACTGTTGGGTGTTAGGGAGGTAGAGCAAACAAAAAAATTTCTCCTCCCCAAACCCAAAACAAGGAAACGTGTCAACGTCTATACAATAGGAAAGGATGGTTTGTGGAATCATACCTTGTCCCGAGGCTTGCTCGACGACAATACCTCGCGGCTTGCGTGGTCTTCACCTCCGGTCTTGGACGGTGTCTGTGAAACTCCTGGTCACACTAGGACTGACAACTCCTGGTCTCATCGGGACTGTCGGGATTGACAACTGTCCTCCGAGCGGCAGAAATCTCCTGCCTATGAAGTAGTCCACACGGACCAACTGGAACTCCAATCTCCTTGTTTCACAAGGAATTAGAAGGAGTCACACCCTCCTATTAGCGTACTAGTCACTGACACACTCTCCTGCCACCAGTCACTTTCTGCAGTTGTCTTTCCCTTGTTGTGCCTCCCTTATCGGGTAGTACTTGCTGGGCTCTCTCGATTACCAAAACCAGAGAGAACGACAACTTTATAGAGCAACTGGTTGCACTGAGTTGTTCTTTGAGAAGCCCCAATACCCCTATATATATAGGAGGGTCATGGGATAGGGTTCTCTATCCCTGGCAATGTGGGACTAAAGTAGGAGTAGAAGGGTTCGATATTTTCCACAAAAACAACCAACTGCGCAACCTGAACTGATCGTTTCATTTCTGAAATAGTCGTTTGGGGACCTGAGCCGGTCGGTTCACACCTCAACCGATCAGTTGTTACCCATGAAACGGTCGGTTCACTTCTAAACCAGTCGGTTCGTGGTCCTGGTCAGTTCCCAATTGACTTTTCATCTTTTGTTTCGAATTGGTATCAAATACCAATCCTTGTTCCAATCAAATTGGGCAAGTGAAATGAAAAGCAATTTCTCCCCAACCTGACTTTCCCAACTTGCTCGGTTGGACCAGTTGAACCGATCATTTCAACACTTGAAGCGATTATTTCACCCTATCCATCAGCCGATTGACTCTCCATCTGAGTCGATCGGTTCACAAAGCTCATCCGATCGGTTCATCACATGAGCCGATAGGTTGGGAGTGCAGATTGTGCAGAATCAGTCAATTGCAGTTTCAATCAATCCGATACTCCAATCAATGTGTCCAACACCTTGAACATTATGACATTGAGCTATCAATTAATTGAGTGTTTAATTGAACTACTAAACTCCTTTAGTAATCAATCTAAACATTGTTTGTGGACAAAACTCCTCTTCCAGGTTAAATCCTATGTGTGTGACCCTGCAGGTCCATTTCAAATTGGCAGTGAAAGTCCATAACACTTATGACTTCACAAGCAAAGAGTGGTGCCTAGTCACACATCAGTGATACCCAAGTGAAATAGAAAGTTGGAGAACAACTTTCAATCCTACAATCCGTGAATGGTGTTACCGTGAATGTATAATTCCTTTGTCACTGATATCCCAAATGAACTCGATGCATGGAACAATCATCCTGTCAACGTTCATTCACTTTCTTGATCTCAGAGTAGATTGGAAGAGATATGTATGACATCGATATCACATATTGATTCACACATGCGTGTATGCCTTTCTCAATCCTACTCATCAAGTAGCCATGGATGTCAAACTCCCTCAGGAGGGACCAATCCCATATCTATCACTCACCCCTTAAAAGCCCCATGTGTTAAAGCCACCCAATCATCACCTTTATAACAACCCATGTTTCAGGACTGCGTTTGATGATGTCAAAGTGTGCCCAATGACATGTGTTGAGTGTAGTGATTTCAGGTCAAAGAATCACACTCACCACCATCACTGTGAGTACCGACTGTGACTACCATGTCATGGTTCCATGTGTCAAACTCACGGTGGGTCTGTCCGGTACACTTGTTCTCTAACAAGTACCTATGTGTTTGGTTTGATATCTCTATATCATGACTAATGAGATTCTGTCATCAACCAACACCACAATCTAGTCTTGTGTGTCATTCCTGTCTATCTACCTTCCACAATGACATCCGACTAGGGACATAATGAGAATGTACAAACTCTTAGCATCCATATGATCTCATCGTTCAGGTCCTGAACCTGAAGGCATACATCATTGAGTACTGTCATTCTCTAGACATTCAATCTGTTCTATCACTATCTCATATGACTGAACCAGAAAGAATTGGAAGCTTGCCTTTGATGTTTATCAAATCAATCTTAATGTATCCCACCAATCATCCCATGATTGGCTCTCAGGGCATACATACCAACAGAAACATCATCTTATAAATTCCATTTTTGAAGTAGGAGAGATAATTGATTATGTTAGAATTATCACACTACTAATTCACTAGGAATGGAATCATGAGATTTTCCTAACTCCAAATGCATGATAATTCCTATCATGATCAGAAATCTCTTATCACATTATAGAATTAGTGCCAAACCCCAAGAGACAACATATTTCATAATGTTTCTAGTTAAATTCACTTCAAGTAAATGCGGATGTTAAAATAAATATTGTGATTGATTCATTGTACTAAGTGCAATCGGAAGTAAATCTAAAATTAAATTGAGATTTAAATGAATGTGGGAATCTCTAGGTGAATTAGGCCTTGTTGCCTATACCCACATTCACATGTCATCTCACATTATACTCATGATAGATGGAGCCTTATATTTCCCTATCCAATTGGTTTGAGGAAGTCACAATGCTATATATCATTGTAGGCCCACCACTACATTACATACAAATTACAAATCCATCTCCCTAGAGACTGCTAGTTTGAAGTTTTATCTAATGGTCAAATAGAGTTATTATATTTTCTAATCATAGGTTTCAGATTTATCTGCACTTAGAGTTGTAATAAACATTCAAAATGGGTGATCAATCCAAGAAACATGCAATAAGTGGTTCATTCACAATCAAACTGGTTCATACAAGCAATAGTCAATAAAAAAAGATGCAAAGTACGTGTAACATGGATGATCCCCACACCCCACCAAGAGAACTACTTGTTCATGTAGAAATATAAGTGCAAGAACAAAAGAAAGAGAGAAGAGTCATAGTCATGGTGGTGGAATGGACAAGGGTCATGGTCTTTGGAAACCAATAATCTACCTGATGCTGAGAACAATACATGACACAACCACATGGGTGAACATCCCTTCTTCTCCCTCCTTTCCTCCAAGATAGCCATGAAATGAGGTTTTTTAAAGTGAACACATGGTACTTTGTCATTAGGTCAAAAACATTATATACGTTCTCCACCTAGCCCACCAAAAAATTACTTAAGTGGCCCGATCAATGCATCTATTTGTATGTTAGAAAAACCAGTCGATCAAATGGATAGCTAGTCGGCGGTACAATCCTTGGTTAGATTCTGCCCTATACATATAGCTATATAACTCAACCAATCAACTGATTGGCTGGATGAGTGAATATTTTATTTGCAGACTAACGATGGCAAGCCAACTGGCTAATGGAGCAAGTTGTTCCGTTTACATATAAACATATAGTGTGGGGATATTATCAACTGCTCAAATCATGCATCGACCTGAACGCTTGATCTGTACGTGGACATTTTGAATAGGATCCCATATGATTCACTCTCTGGACGTGTCAGTTGAGGAGTAGACATCATGCTCTTTAGTGATTCTCATGTCTTTGGTGAGCTTATTGGCTCATAGAGTTAATCAACCATCTCACTAAAATATTACCTTACTAGAATTCCCTTATTGTTAGCCAATCAATCATCTCGCTAAGTGAATCGAGAAAAATATTGTCTTCCTTTGTTGTTCTTCAAGGCACGATCCACCTAATTGAGTGGATGGTCTAGTTGATCGATGGGATGCATGGGACTTTTCTTCAGTGTCTTAGAGTGTAAATCTTCTCTACAATTGGTTGGTGATGGCAAGAGGGGTGCGGGAAATGATCCCAATCGACTACAACATACTTGGAGATGGATTTGAGCTCTTTTCCTTAGATTTTGAAATTCGAACAAGAAAATGATCAGATTCTATTGTTTTTGAATAAAATTGTAGTTAAGAAATGAAACCTAATTCAAGTGATAACAAGGGAATAATTGCACAAATGAGATGCATAGCTAGTCTAATTATGTGAGAAAAGTAATGAACATACATTCATCGAAAAAACCCAAACCTAGACATTACTCATCCTCAAGTAACAAAAAACTGAAATAATCACCAACTATTAATAGCAAACCATGTACATTACTTACCTTCTCAACATTATTTGATCCCTACCATCAAACATGTCCAAACATTCACTAACCTCTTGACATTGCACATTTTAGTGTTCTCTATCCTTGTTACCATGTTCTTTTCACAACACTGCATTTGTACCACATCCCCAAAATCACACATCCATAACAATTTCATGAGAAATAGAAGTCCCACAAAATCCATGAGAATGCACAAAATCTAACATTAGGGTAAGTGCAAGGTACAATGAAGAATATTTTTCACCCCTAAGTGGATAATTGATTGTTAGAAGGTGTGTATAAAACAATGTGCATGTCTCCTCTATTCAACTTGAGATTGGATTTTTATTTTAAAATTATTGTTTCTTTTGTGCACATGGGCATCTTTTATTTATTTTAATGGTACACCCCACGACATAGAGAGGGATGTGGAAGAATAAGATAGAGAGAAGGTTGGTGTGCCACCTCAAAGTTAGGGTTTGACATATCTTCTTGGCTTTATGTTTCTTTTTAGTAAATGTAGGGAAAGAAGATAGAGGATAAGTGTATAAGAGGTTTGGATTCATGCATCTCATTCATATGATTTTTAGTTCACTAGGTTATTATTCAATTTCAATTCACCAAATGATGCAATGATTAGGGGGAAAATGATAATTCCATGGATATATACACTAGTAAGCATGACGAATTCCACATTTGACCCCTGTTAATTCCATATAGATTGTCATTGTTTAAACATTGTCAACTATTCTTTGTTATGGTCACAACATGGATTTACATCATCCAAAGGGGTCATGTGACAAATGTGAATGTGAATGCATGAATGCTAAGCAAGAATGTGAATCAAAGATGTCTAGGTAATTGATTGGTTTATCATAACAAGCATTCTTTTTTAATTTACAGTAAATGCATGAATTATGCTAACAATGCAATGCATGGGTTATGATGTTTCAATGATAATTAAAGTCACATGGGAGACTACCCACGACTGATTATGTGAAAAGAAGAGTATCTACTCCCCTTTTTGTTTCTTATGCAAAGTTGATTCTAAAGATGGACATCATATTATATTTGATTGTCCTTATGCAATTTATATTTGGAATGCAACTATGAAGGTCAATCTCATTTGCACCAATCCTACTTGTAAGGTAGATTTATGCAATCTTATATCTAAGCAAGATCATCTGTCCAACCTTTGTATTATGTACAATATCTATATTGAAAGAAACAATAGAGTACATGAGAATGTACCCTGATGCTAACTCCCTATGGCGATGAACTAAAAGCACTATTACAGGGCTCAATAACTAAGGCTTCAATATGGTGACACTTTGCTACTTGACCTTGTTCTTCCCCTATACTGAAGGCTCTAATTTTATTAAGATACTATGCAGTAGATGGACTCATTTCTTTGTTGGATGGTACAAACAACCTTATCCATTTAGAGCTTTTGTTTTCCTATGCTATTTTCAGGTCTCACAGTTGGATATGTAGTGTTTAACTATTAGTTTGTGGTTGGATGAGAATGGATTAAAATTCTCTATGTTCTATGATGTCTTCAGTAACTAGACCTTGACGATCCTTGTTAATTATTGGAATGATGAATCCTTTTGAAATGATGACTTTGCTTGTGCTTTAGGTTCAATTTTCATTTCTATGCTCATGAGAAGTTGATTTTATCTGGTTTCTTGATCTATAATTAAACCAAATCTTATCCAAGATGTATGGTTTTGAAGTTTTGATCTATGATATTTTATTGAGTATTTTCCTTTTGGAGTTTGAACTCTATTATGACAATAAAATTCTTGAGCCTCATCCATTTTTTTGTTGTTGGTTCTAGTTTCAAATCATGGGTTGCATTGACTATGCTTTTTTTTTTCTCTCCTTTACTTGGTGACAAGTTTGTTCTCGCAAAATGTAAAGAAATAAATTCTACCAAAAATAAAAAAGGTATGGGTAGAATGAAGTACATACCACCCACCCTCTACTCCAATCTTAGACATTTGCATGTCCCTGAGCAAACAATAAACTCATATTAGAGGGGAAGAAGAATGTTTTAATAACCACAACCCCTCAAGGTTGCTGTATGTAGACGTCTGTTGGTCATACTGTGGTGGTGGCTACCTGTGTTATTGTGTGTAATGGATGGCAATGTAGGACTTATAGTGGTCTACGTGTTATGGATCCCATGTAAGTGGGGTCGAGTGTACCTCTGGAGTCAGATCATGTGTGTACAAGTGCACCCATCAAGAAGAATCCATAGAAGTATACACCTCACATAACTGTTAATATGGCGGAGAAGGAGCGTGATAGTCTAATGGTGCTTGTGACACTTGATATGGGTTTTCTTCATAGGATACATGTGGTTTAAATGATGTGCTTACCTCTGATGTTCTTTCTCCATGTGGATTATGAAATCATCAATGTGGCCCAATTGGGCCCACATCATGCTGAAGTCACAAGGACATTGTGGAGAAGTGGGTGTAATTCTATGGTCATCTACTATTTGGTACATCAGAAAGGTGGAGTGGTGGATGGCTCAGTTACCACACCATTTTAGTTCATAGAGGCACTGCATGGTGCGGTGGTGGATGACCCATTTGCCTTGTCATTTTTCATCACAGGGTAATGTTTCTACCATAGACTATATCAGGATCCTCATCCTTAATTGGTTGAACTCAAGAACATAGTGCACCATTTATTCACACATGAGATGCACACACTTGGGATAACAAAATTTATAAACCCTAACCAACACACTCAAATACACAAACACTTTTCCTGCATGTGCACGGGCTCAAAGTATAGTATAAAGCATGCAAGTTTAGATGTCTATCTACAAGAGAGATGGGGGAGATAGAGATATGTTTACTTTTCTAGGTTCCTATTGAGGAATGTAGGGGTTCTTAGGTTTGAATATGAAGTTTGAATTACACGAAGTGAACAAGCAATGGAAAATGTCAAGAATCAAACCTAAGTTAAACCTATATAATTAGTGCTAACTAACTCAACAAGAAGGGAAATTACACTAAACTAGAGTAATAATAACCACTACAATAATCAAAAGAAATCCTAATTATGAAGTCAAGAGAACAACTAAAAAATAAAGGAAAAAAGAAGAAACTAGTTACTCTAAGATAACAATTACACTAAGAAGGCAATTAGAGAGATAAAATAACAATGGAAAAAGTAACACAAGTGACTAAGAACAACCACTAACTATCCTAGAAAAGGTTGAATAACATGAAGAAGATAATTGAATAAATAAATAAGCAAGGAAGCTAACTAAGCTATCAATAGCTAAGGAAAAGAGCAATCAGGGTTTCAAGCAATTAATTAGGGAAGTGGGCCTTTTTGAGGGTAATGTAACTATCAACCTATATAGGGTCATACCATGTAACACATTCGATCAAACCATGTTATCTAACCAAAAAATGTAGTGAGATGTTGATTAATTATTCTATACACTAGCTGACCATTGGTGTATAGGGTGTACATAGAGGAACTAGTCTCTATTACCCCTATCCAACCTTAAGAGGTTCAACTGACTAGGTTATATGTAATAAGTCAATCACAACCACACTAGACCATGTCTCTAGGAGTGATTATCCTAGTGTACTTAGTGGAAAAGGGTGGCATGGAGTGTAGGGGAAGGGTATTTCACCTCCTTTTACACTTCATACAACCTATAAACATGCTCTTCGCTAAGCACATTAAGTTAATCACTACTAGCTACTTAGATCTTATACCTAGGGATAGAAGAATAGATGGTTATGTAGGAATAGGGGCATCTAGATATGAATACATTAATTGAGATGGTAAATGATATTGAAGTATTAAGCTAACATTTCCAAACGAAATTATAGTATACACAATAATAATTCCCCAACATGGTATCAAAATCACATTTATTCCTACAACATCCCACTAAGGGGGCTACTCATGACAATAGAAAATGCAAAATTGGAGAAGAAAGAGATAGACAAAGCCATGGAGCTCTTAGTAGTTGATGAAGTCTTATTCTCCACCAACAACAAGCTTTATCACTTCCCCTCCTAATGTAAAATGGCATGAAAATAGAATGTATAGCGGTCGAAACCCAAAAAGTTAGGGTTTTATGGAGGAAGGCAATGAAATGGGAGTGGAGATGGTAGGTGGATGCAATGAATGTCCAAGGGAGATAACCTTGTGTTCCCAACACCACTAATGTTTATACAATGGTGGGGGAAACATAAGGTTAAATGAGGGGTAAGAAGGTAAAATGATAAGTGGAAGGAGTAGGGCTAGGTAGGTAAAATAGTTGTGGTTGGTACCACGACCATGGTAGGTGAAGGTACAATGGTGGATGGGAACAATTATGGTGTGAATAATGTTTGGGTTTATGAGTTGAAGTAGCACAGTTGTTGTGGGCCATAATCATGGTGGGTTTGAGGTAGCATGACCTTAGTGGGTGTCACCACCATGGTGAAAAGGTTGAGGAAGGGTCATGCCTCGTAAAATGATCATTCTTGTCACTGGCTACCATGACTGTCGTGGGAAACATGACTATTCTGGTCACTGAGAACCATGATTGTGTTGTCGAGAATGGTTGTGGTGGCTGAGTGTCCAAGGGTAGCTTCAACTTGATATTGAATCTATGATTTTTTGCTTTTGTAGCATAGAATGGTGAGGTACCACACATGTACTGTGGGCTTTAGCCTACACTTTGATCTTGAACTTGGCCATTCATAGAGATTTTTGGTTCAATACATTATTTAATCACTTGGGGTAGGTTGGGAGTGAACTTGGCTCCACTTTGACTCCTCCAATCATGGGGAAACCCTAGACTCAACCTTCTTCTCTCCCTTCCATCAAGTAGTGGTTAAAGTACCCATAATACATGCAAAAAGCATCTTAAGTGTGTTTGATAAAAATAGGGTTTATTAGGAAAATATCATGCACTATGAAACATCTATATGTAAATAATCGAAAAAAAGACATAAGATGGAGACCTATTCTAGGTTTCCATTAGCCATGTGCATTTTTAGGACATTTAGGTCACATGACAAGTTGTCTAAGGAAAAATGGGCATGCGTAGGCAAGTCAAGCTGAGTTGAGTAGTCCTTGACCATCAAAGAAGTAAATGTATCCTTCCAAAGATTGTCCGATGAAACTACCCCTATTAATATTTCATGTCATTTTGCTTGCCTCCAATAGTCATTGTTGCAAATAATGTATGCATGTAGCCCAAATAAGAGGTAATGGTAGTTATTAGTTCGCCTTGTGTGAAGGGTTATGGTAAATTACTAGTGCATGTGATATTAAAATGGTCATTTAGAAGGGATGACTAGTTGAAGGGATCTTCATGAAGAATAGAATGCAAGAAATACATATCCTAGTCCATTACCATCCCTTTCATGTTGCACCTATTCAATATGGTGCAAGAAAGGATGCAATGTACATACCTCAACATTGGATTGTTGGTGCAAGAGGCTTTTGTTCCATTTAAAAAACTAGTACATTAGGCCAACAATTTTTGCCTAGATTTTTTCCATTGTACTTATCTTGAATGTGGTGATGGTTGTCTTAATCACATCTATCCAATGACTTGGAATCAACATCTCGAAAATTAATAGTGAGGACCCTATCTTTCAGAGTATGCCCCTCACCAAACATGTCGAAAGTGCATTCATAGGCATTCATCTTGGTCCCCTCCTTTGTAACCATATCCATAACTCAAGGGTGAGTTTCTCATATACTAGACAAAAATGGAAAGGAAAAGTCAAGAGATGGTATCTGCACATCCTCAACTGATTGGTGAATGCCCAATTTTTCTCCAATGTAGAAGCACATGCCACCTTGGCATATGAAACCCATGATTTATTATGAATTTCTAGTTCTTTTTCTGATTAGCAGTAGCAAGAGCCTTGCATTTTCTTGATTGTGATGTGATTTGGGACTCACGAGTAGGAGTACATGGGTGTGGATCAACATCCTGCTCAATTATAGGGTGGGTAAAGGATTTGTTTTTTTTTTCTTTTGATGGCTATCTAAAAAAATGACATGCAACCCAAAGTACTTGTTCACACACTCTCTACTCTTTTCTTCAATAATGATTTGAACTTCTATTTGACACCAAAAATGGAGTCACCATCATAAAGAAACTTTTATCCTTGGGAAGACTCCCATTGATGAGAGTCATCATTGGCCAATTGCTCCCTAATTATAGTTTTTCCTATGTTGCCTGGGAGGGTGGAGTTGGTGCATGAGAGATAGACTCTATTCTCTTCATCTCTCTTACATTTTCTTAGTCCCCCAATATCATACTTTCTAGAGTCAAGAGAAATTGTAAGACCTTTCCTAGTCCTTGGCATTGTGGTAGAGGATATATGGAATTTGCATCTAGATCTTATCAATCGACTGACTAACAGAGTGAGTTAGTCGACTCAATACCTAAGATGAGTAGTTGGATTTTTATAAAAATCAAATCAAAGGTGGTCATGGAGTCTGACAAGTTTCTAGACTTTAATTGGAAGATCACATTCATCAACTCATATTTAGTGATGTAGGCGATGTAGCGGATGGAATGACCAACTCACATAGGTGGAAACAATCACAACAAGTCAATAAATTTTCATGAGGGTGTGGTGGAGATGTAGCAGATGAGATGACTGGTTGATTGATAACATCCATGTTAGTGGATATTAGATGCCTACTTTACCCTCCCTTTCTTCATATAATTTAGAATTTAGCATGATAATCCTCATGTTTTGAAATCAAATTTAGTAATTGTCCCCCTCAAATAAACACCTTGTGATTTTAGGAAAATCTTCAAGTTTTGGTTAGGATTGGTCTCCCTCAGTCTGAGGCATCATCAACAATCTACATGGACTAGAACATCCATTTTTTTATGAAATAAAGTTCCCATCAAACAAAGGACAAAGATTTCATCAACCAAAACTTTTATTAGCTGAAGGATAATCAACTGATATATCATCCACCTATGGGGAGTTACTTGACAAAACCTCGACCTACAAGGTCTCGTCTTGTACATCAATGGAGACAACAATTGATGTCTTGTCATCCACTGATATAATATTTAACAATAACTTATCCTCATCAACTGTTGAGACCCAATCTCTACAAGCCAACAAAGAGTGATACTTCTGAAGCCACTATTCCAATGAAACCATTAAAATGGAAATAGATCCACATCAACCAACATATTTTCTACCATCCTACATTGCAGATGCCACATGAGCATAGTGTGTGCCTCGAGGCATGTGCTCCATTTCTTGGGGTGCACAAAAGGTACAATGCACAAGGGTACTTGGATGTACCTCAAGCCCCCACCGGTTACCATAAATAAGAACTACATGTGAAAATGGTCTGGCCCTAAAACCCCAAACTAGACTACATTTAGTGGTCCAAACATTATCTAGACCAAACTTGCATGCAAAAAAGGATCCTAACCAAACTTGAATTGACCACTAATGTGGTTAACGTTTGTCTAAAATCATCACTACATGATATTTACAGTAGCACTCTTAACAAAAGATCTTTTTTTGAAAAGACTACATAATTAAATTGATTCATTTTTTATGTCAAGTTATCGATGTTGTTCAACCAAAATTATTCTTTCATATCATGAAACAAAATCTATTGGTTAAAGACAACATGGGAATATTTTTGTATTACATTTAAGAAATAAATGTTGAAAGTATTTTGAATACTGTCTGCGCATTAACTACATCATTAGTATGAAAGTCATCTATAGAACTTATAATAATCATAACATTGAGATAAGTAAAATATTATCTATGTATCAATAACATCATGATAGAATTACATAGGCATATATATAGTTGGCCAAGTTTGGTTTGATAGGTAAGTGATTGTGCATACTATGGACAGACCACTTTAGGATGATCTAAAGCTTTTTAAACAAAACTTGATTGCAATACCCATCCAACTGATACTTCATTTAACAGTCTAGTCAAGTTTAGTTTGGTCTAATGGCCAAGTTTTGTTTCCTACCCATGCGTAATAAGGAAACTTGACCCCATTTTGATAACTAAAATATTATCTATGTATCAATAACATCATGATAGAATTACATAGGCATATAATAATGATAATATTGAAATAACTAAAATATTATCTATGTATCAATAACATCATGATAGAATTACATAGGAATATATATATTTGACCAAGTTTGGTTTGATAGGTTAGTGATTGTGCATACTATGGCAAGACCACTTCAGGATGGTCTGAAGATTTTTAGACAAAACTTGATTGCAATACCCATCCAACCCATACTTAATCTTGCAATCTAGTCAAGTTTAGTTTGGTCTAGTGGTGAAGTTTGGTTTCCTACCCATGCACAATAGGAACACTTGACCTCATTAAGGAGGCATCTTATCTTCTACAATTGTGAAATGTTGTCTCTGATTCCATATATCGTTGACAAAGATGAGAGTCCTTGTAAATGGCCTTTGTCGACCACACAATAATCCTTCAATATAAGGAAGGCCTAAAAGGTGTCCTTGCATCTCATCAACCATCCATGTACAGAGTGGGAATCTGTATGTGGCTCCTATTCTCACAATAGATTTCATTGTTCATCATTGAACAAATGCATCGACCACACACACATCTAAATATATCCTAAAGAGATAATTATTTGTCTACATTCACCTCCTCCTACTTCGTTCTATGATGGAAGATCTACACTAAAAACTAGTGGGTACGATAGGATTTACTCTCATGTTTGTTTTTCTCATCCTCCCTTTGCTCGATTTCACTCCATTCATTCTCTATTTTGAACAATGGCCATGCTATACTATAAATCCATATTGTCTCTCATTAACATGAGTTGCTAGTCCACTAATTTAGATAGGAACTAGCCACTAGGGCCTCCCAACCATGTAAATTCTTCACATCCATTTGATATACAAATTCTTGGCATGTTTATCTCCTTACTTTTTTTTCATATTGTGTTGCTTGTATGCTTAGCTGCACTCTTTCAATTTTTGATTTGTTACACCTTATGTATGTGTTATTACACAGACAAATTGTCCTAGACAATAATCCCTAGTACCTAAACTAGTACAATAATCACCAGACCCAAGCAGATAGATCTTATCATAGTAAAGTTCAATATTGAACCCAAAGGATAACATTTTAAATAACCAGTCTGATCAAAATAACCAAGCAAGAACTAGTATTTAACTCAAAAGTTGATTTTTTTGATTAAATTCAGAATGCATTATTTAAATTGCTGCAAAAAAGTCTAGATTTATTAGATGATGGAGAGACTAGGGTGGAATGGGTTTCACCACCTCTACCTATTGTTCACTCTCTCACTGCACCAGAATAAGTATGAAAATATATATATGTTGAGACGAGGTAAATCCCCCTTTTAGTGTTAGGATTAAAACCTAGTCAAATATCACTCCCAATTTGTTGTTATGTTACCTAGAGATCATACATATATTGCATGTGAAAGCACCTATCTAAAAATGTCATCAAGGGTTTAATCAGAATCAATCAGCCTCCTAGATCCTGGATTCAAAATTCTCTACACCCAAAATCTAAAAATATTGTAAAATTGATGACCACACAAGAGTAAAAGCATAAAGTGATTTGTTCTAAACATATAATTGTCCAGAAAATTGTAGAAGAAGTAAAGAGAACAAAATCTAGTAGTAGGTCAAATCCACACACTAGAGAGAGGACTACTCATGGCATCAACAACAATTTTAAAAAGGGAAGAGATGGAGAGAGCCATCATCACAGAAGAAGAAGACACACCTGTGGTTCATGAATTTTTTTCCAACTTGGAGATGAGAGTATATAACAAGCAATGAGAACACCCCTCAATGTTTGTTGGAGGTGATCTTGAAGTCATCAATCTCCTTCTTTATAGCCTGGACTTGTTGGTCCGTGAGTGGAGTAGGTGGATGATGACTACAGATGGAAAGTGCCGTTGATCTACGTATCATTTGAGATCAAGACCTTGGAACCTTGGTACAGACAAAACTTTTTCAATTGATGGGTCTTCAGTCGATCAAAACTACTGATAGAAAATGAAGATGGATGTTGTGTATGGATTGTAACAGCTTGGCTTTGTTAGGAAAATGGATTCTTTTGTTAGAGGCAGTGGCCTTGTATTTATAGGTGGAACTAGGGTTTGGAACTCTCCTAACTACTTGTTGTTAAGTGGTTGGATGTCATGTATGTGAAGAGGCAGGTGTGTGAGTGGATGATGTGTCTTGTGACATTCATTAGTTTTTTCAATAGATGAAGGGGTAGAACAACCATCAATAGGCAAGCAAAATCTTCATTGATTGGGAAGCCATAAGTTCCATTGGAAGGCGTGAGAAGGAATCCCATCTGTAATCAATCTTTCCATCAATGAGTAGAGCACAAATCTTTCATTTATTGAGGCATTCTATGTTCCCATTAGTTGCATTCATCGGCAGACAAGTGATGGAGTCTTGTCGACTGATGAGCCTGAAGTTCCATTAGAAGGCATATGTCGAATCTCTTTTGATCAATTAATATACATAAGTATTTAGTGTCTCTTATGGGGTTTAATGTGACTCTCCTCTAGGGTTTTCTCATACCTCCTTGATTGTGACTTCGCTCAAGAAATCATCAAAAATTATTCATAAAATCATTTTTATTTTGAAAATACTTTTTTGACATGAAACCATTTTGATGCAAAACTAAAAATGGTTAAAATCAATGTGAGAAACAATTCACAATCACCTCAATGTCTACATTATAATTATTCTTACTTCATCATCCTAACTATTTGACATATTTTGAGAATTTAGACTTTTACAAAACATAAAGAGTCACCTGGGTAGTTAGTGATGCATGTCCATATAATTGTTCTAGGGTAATCTACACATCTCTTTGTTAAGAATCTAAATTACAAATGTCAAATTTTTATTGTCCCACAAAATAATTAGATGAATTGTAGTGATCATACTCAAGCTTAACAATTCATCAAATTTTACTCAATATTGTAGTCACTAATCTTCATGTGATGTTTTATTGGGTAAAAAATTAGATATACTTTATTTTTATTTCTTAATGTTCATTATAATGCTTAGTTCAACATAAAATACCTAGAGTTTTATTTGTCTATGAAAATTGGGTGTTTCAAAAATCTAGAGGTCCTAATATATATTATATTTATCCTTATCTTATTATGGACTGGGATGCAATTTCAAATAATTACTTTTTTTACATCTATATAAATATAATGTCGGATTTGTAACTTTTGTTTTTAGTCTCACAAAAATTATAATTACATGTATAGAAGGAGAACTTATTAATTAGCTCTCAATCGTCATATTTTGGAGGGGCCTTATGTAAAATTTATAATGAGGCAATTTTTATATATCGGGTTGGTTACTCAATTCAAGATTAGGGTTTTCCCAATCATTACTTTGGCCAGGTTGGTATGTAAGGTGAGGAACCACCTACATGGATAAGGAGTAATTATGCCGAAACCTTCACTAAATATCCTTCCTTAGAAACCTCAACTAATTCTACTTACACAGTCATGAATTAATTATTATTTTTGGAGTAACTTATGTATGTTGCATCGCTCTTACACATATTTTAAGGTTCCAAATTGAAGTTACAAAATATTTTAAGGTTCCAAATTGAAGTTATACATACATGGAACTTACCATTTTAGGGTATATTCTATGATATATATATTTATTCTATATATATTTGCTTTTTTTCAACTATTGAGAAACTCTAGGTCACTCTAGCCATTTTTCTACCTCTAGTGGTGATTTTAAATGTTCCAAGGGTCACATTCTAAAACTACATACATGTGTCTTAAACACTTCTTTTTCAATAATATCCCCATGGAAATCTACACTTATGGGAGTCTAAAATCTAGGTATATTTCATGACTTTCTATATGAAGGTACATAACTCACATCCTAGGGTCTTAGTGTCTCCTTCTTATAGTCTTGGCATATCTCAATAATTAGGCCAATGATACTAGGGTTTATTGTAACTATTTTCCTATGTTCTAGGTGTACTACTATTTAACCCTAATTTCCACAAGACATGCTTGAGTGTCGAATGTTTATATGCTCTGATACCATGTTGTAAAGACCCAATTCTTACAATCAAATATTTACAAACTTTCATTAGAAAATATAAACAACTTTTTTTAGAGTCATACTTTACATCAGAGTCGCGGAAGCTTTACATAAGATTACTAAATTTGACATTTATTCCTATCTACCCTTCCAAAGTGGGTAACTCTTTCATGTCTCTTCTAGGTCTTCTTTGTACACATGTCCATGAATTCTCAAAAGGTAATAAAACCACACATGGACCCCAAGAAGGGAACAAGGATTAGCAAAACTGGTACAAAATCAATATTTAGAAAGTAAAGTATGAACTTATCTACAAATGATTTTTATGACAAAATGTACAAAATTAAACAAGGCAGGTATCAAAAGGTAGCAATGGGTGTTCAAATTCAATAAGATTTAATTTCCAATTTTTGAGACTAGTAATTCAAAATTTCAAATAGACAACACATGTAAATGTCAATGTTGTTGAGGAACCTATATGTTCTCTATGTGGAGAATGACAGCACACCAACTGCGTTCCCCTATATATTGAGGGATCTGATGTCCTTCTCTCTGAGAAGAGCTGTGGAAGTGTTATTCCACTAAACTAGGGGCATTAGCCTACCCTTTTTTGACTTTTAAACATTGAGCTACTATTTTCCAAGAATAAGTGTTGGCTTCTTTCAAGGGAGAATGCTAATGTTCAAAATCAATTTGCATTCAATCAATGAGGGAAAGATACTTGCAATTAGAATAGAAATTTTGTACCTTTGAATCAAAACTATCCAAGATGCAAGAAATCCAAGTATTGACTTCACAAGACAAGAAATATACAATTGTGGAGACATACTTGTCACTATATGGCTTGGAACTAGGTGTTGTTCAAATTTTATTTTATTAGTTTGATAGGTGACTAGAGTTTTTATTTTAGGAATTTGATTCAATTGTTTTCCATTTGCATTCTTTTATAGGGTATTAACTGTAATATATGCATATAATCAAAGTCTTAAGTATAATACTATCATAATAACATATTAGGTCACCATTGTTTCAAGAGACTCTAAATCTTGGGTTTCAGGTCCGTTCTCATTATGAGATTCAATTTTAGCTAAATAATCTAAACATGTCTATGTTACCCATACTTATATCCTAGAAGTATCTTCCTAGTATGAGTGATTTCTACCATGTACCAATTATTCAAATTAGATCAATCTATATAAATACACTTATGAAATTCTTATTGTATTTCAAAATACCATGATATGTATACGTTAGGATTTTAATTCATTGATAAGGTAACCCAATATTTGTATAATTTTAAAAATAGTTACCTGAATGCATATATTCTTATTTTAGTATGTCAATACATCCAACATAAATAGGTGTATAAGACCAAATCACTCAACTTATTAGTATGAATATGACCTAATAATTATAGGTTACCATGATAGCTATGTTTTATACAAAATACTCATACTATCATTGTAACGACCCCGCCTCCCGGTATCCCTCAATTAAGGGAGACCAAGAGGTCAAAGCCGTTATCCCAATAAACAGGATCAAAGGTTTGAAAAATAATCAATAATAATTATAAAATTCTACTAAACTATACTAAAATCTAGAATAAAATAAAACTTTGCATACCTTCTAAAAACTTTGCATACCTCTGTATCTTCTCTTCCGTTACTGAGATTGGGATTCCCAGGGCTATGCCGCCCCTTCGTCTGACCTCGTCTGACCTGACCTGCCTCGACGAAGCCTCCCATCTCTGAGTTCTGGCTTGGCATCGAAATTGAGGCGGCTGTCCCTGCTAATTCTCGGCATCCAAATGTGGAAGGGTGGCTTGTCTGAGTCCCTGATCGTATGGCGACACTGTCTTTTGATAGGGGTTCACAACTGGAGGTGGTGATCCTCTCATGCTTCTCTACAGTAGTGGATGGGTCACCCTTATAGGCAGCGCCATCCTCAAGGATTTGCTAAGACCGACCACAACATGTTCGATGGATTGCCCTATGGGCAAAGGCTCAAGGTGGAGCTGAGTTGGTTTTCATACCTTGGAGCTTAGGTCTATTGGTGGCGAGTTTCTGCTTGCCCACTGTGCTGGTCCCCCAATGTGGTACTCGTCTTTGGAAAGGGTGATAGGGTTCCCCCCTGTCGTCCCTACTGCTGTGAATCAGCAAAGATGAAGAGGGACGGGGGTTGAGTTTTTACTTTTATCCCTTTCCTATTCTTATGCTGCTGATGGTCTCGAGCTGGACTTAAGGAGTTATCAGTTGATATCTTGGAGTCGGGGTCAGAGGTTCACACTACCCTCAGGTTGCTGACCAGTCCTCACAACTTCAGGAAACAAGCTTATTGTTAGTGTGCGAGTATTCAGTCATCTGGGCCCTGTGTTTTGATGAGCCCAGCTCAGTGGTTCTTCTTGATGATTGCTTAGTCTACTGGGGATCGTTTTCTGGTTTCTGGTATAGTAAAAGAATTGATCAGATGGTCTTTAGACTTTGGTTTCTCTGGTTCAAATTGTCTCTTGTTGGTTGGTTAGTCCACAACCTTTCAGAAGTATGTTTTTAATGTCAGTGTGTGAATGATCAACTAGCTGAGTTAGTCTGTGCTAAAGGACCAATGTGTTGCAAGCCATTTTGGTTGTTTCTTTTGCTTTCCAGAAATGTGTGATCTAGATGATAGTAGTGGGGCTTCATACCATGCTACTTCTGGGGTATCCTGGATGCCGAACTGATGATTCTGGCTGCTCATGCTACCATACTTTCAGAAGATGGATCTATTGCCAATGTTAGTATGAGTTGTTTTTTGAATGGTCTATTTTGTATCTCTGGTTACCTTTGAGGTTGTATTGTGGGATTGTCCCCCTCTGTTGTTAGGTAGATAGCTACTTTTTAGTAGCTTAGTTCGGATAGTTTATCTTAGTTGTTTGGATGTTTTATCCAGGTTTGTTATGGGGCGCAATCACTTGTACCCAAAGTTTTGGGAACCAAAATTTTAGTAACACGATTTTTTACTGACAAAAAAAAACTTCTATCCACAGCTTCAATCTAGTCTAACTAATCCTCCTTACACTTTAATTCTTATTTTCATAATATGCCACTTTACTATTTCTCCTTTTCAATATTTTACCTAAAATGCAGACAAATAAAATGTTGGTTAGCATAAATGAATATGCCGGTATGTGGGGACAACCAAAATTTCACATATATGGCTAAAAATCTAAATATCACAATCAAGTTAATTTAACAAGCCAATTTATGCTTTCAATGTGACATTCTCCACCGCTTTTGCCCTAACCCTGGAATACCCTCCTTAGGGTTTCTCTTTTGCCATTGACTTAAGGCCACCTTCTCCATCCTAAGCTTGGTTCCTGGGGTCACCTCTCATGGTGCCCATTAGTCATGCAATATCATAAGGCCACCTTCTCTATCTTGAGCTTGGTGCCTGGGGTCACCTCTCATGGTGCCCATTGGTCTTCCCTCTTGGGCTTGACCTCATTGCATCATACATCAGGGTGGCATGTAGGTGCAAGAATACACCCTTATATCATAATTGTGATAATCATAGTGACTCTATGAATTTGCATATATGAACATCCAAGTAGAGAGGTTGCATTCAATTCGATCAATCATCCGAGAAATCTCCATGAAACTAAAGCGGTTAATCATAAATAACCACATACCTGATCCAGAGTAACTTGATGTCCAAGCAAGAATAATCAAGAACATTCAATCAAGCAATCAACAATATCCTAAAATTAATGCATAACATCCATATGTCATTGTTTTATCCAAATCATTCTCAAGATAGACTTGGATTCCACCTTAGGATTTCTAGGCCAACTTTAGGGTTTTATTAGAGTTTTAGCCTCCATAATTCATGTATTACTTTTAATGTGCTTTTGGTCTGCAAACCCTAATTTCAACATCATAGGCATAATTGAATGTCAATTAAGTCTAATATATCTCTTTTACACTAAAACTACCATCTTTATCCTTTTAAGTCATGTCAAGATCATTAATCCCGATTATCATCTTTGGTTTCTTTCAAATCGACAACTCATATTTCATTATAGTTCACTTCACATATATGAACCCTATTTATCACTAATTCCACATTTATCCACTAGGAAAACCTTAATTACCAAATTAAGGGTATTTATCCAAAATTATAAACATTTATACCCAAAATAGCTTAGAACCATCATATCTCAGTTTTATTCATGAATTTGAACAAATAAAGCCATTAAGAGTCATAATTATCAAGACTAGGGTTTCAAGGCCCATTAAAGCATATTCGTGTACATGGAACCTTAAATTAATCAAACTACACATAAAGATCATCCTTTTAGATCTAATGTGTCCTTTTTACTAACAAAAGGTTCATATCAACTTTAAACATCCATATAACCTTTCTCAAATCATTGATAAAAAAAGATTAGTTTTTTTAATCATAAATGCATTAAAGTTGACAACTTCATGTGCTTTTCGAATTATGATCGGATTCAGGCTCTAACACTATTTTTAATGGACTCCTTGCATTTTTCTAATCAATTTTCATATATGAATTTTATTCATTGAAGCTTCCTATCAGTAGTTATGATTTTTGCATAGAGAAGCACTTTTCTAGATTTTCTATTATTTTTAGAAAAATGTAGGTTGTTGGATTGATGATCCGCTAGACCACACTGGATCCAACGATCCCCAGCTACACGGCTCACCCACAATCAAAACAACTAAATGAAAACATTGCCCTTACCTGAACTGAAGGCAAGAGGGGTAGATCGGTAATTCTCTTGTCTGTCGTCTTCCTCCTTGGGCCAACCCAATAGCATGCCTGTGGGTCAACCACGACATTGACTTCGAGCTCCCGACCACTAGCACGCAAACCAATAGGCCTAGAAGCTCCTCCTTCACCACACAGACTTGCCTAGGGGGTCAATTTCTCTTCCACGTTGCGCCTTCACTGCCAACTAGTCATCGGTGCTCTAACGAGGTCGACAGGTCGCAGAAGGGGAAGGTCAGGGTCGATTCTCAAATTGATCGCATAGGCGGACTCGTCGTTGCTCTTCGAACACGCCAGGGTAGGTTTTATGGGTTCGGGTACCCTTGAGCACTCTCCCCTATATATAGGGTCGGCAGTAGTGTCTGGTGATTTGGGGACTTCCTGGCTCATCAATGAAACCACCCACAAATTGGGTTGAATGGCTTCAGAACAGCCTCCTGAAGCTAATGGAGTTCTTCTCGCTCCAAGATCCCCTTTCCTCTTCGAGAAATCCTCCGATCAAGGATCTCACAGGTGGACTTTGCACAAGCAGTCCCCATGAGATTGGGATTCACTCCCAGCCATTGGATCACCGATCCAGCGGTTGTGCTTAACCCGGAAATCAAGAAAATCGGGATGCAATTCCTAATATAATCGTGACACAAGATTACTATGCAATTAATGTCTACACTTTAGGATAATTTGTAAATTGCATAACTCAGAAACCTTGCATTCTTTTTCAGCCAAATTTTTAGGGTTTCTCTCTCTTTCCTTGATCTACACACATGCCAAGTTTGACTCCTAAATACCAAAAGAAAAGGACTTTTTCTTCAAAGGAAAGTTACTCTTTAATCAAACTCATTTAATGGTTATTTCCACTTTCTTAATCTTTTATTTTCTTGACTTTGATTCCTTTTTCCATTAGAAACCATGTGGACACGGAATCTTATCCAATATGGATCCATTATCCATATATCCACATATTTCTTGTAATATCATTGTTATCTCATATTTCCTTCTTAAAAAAGCAATATTTAATTGATCTTGTTGCATTATCTTTGCAACTTGGACTCCTTCGAACCCAAGGAACCCTAAAGGCACGAAATCCACCTTTGGAGGATATTACCTAGCCTTCTACCTTTTTCTCTCCTCCCTTTCTTAATATATATTCTTTTATTAACTGAATTTCTTTTCCTCTTTTATTTTCATTTTCTTGTTATTGGGCCCAATAGCCAATAAGGCCCACCAATAAACTAATAAGGCTATTGTAAATGAAATTCATTCATTCAAATCAAATCACACCATTATTTATTCATATATCTATATTAAGAGAAATTGCATTTCTCACCAAAAGAATGCAAAATTGGGGTTGTAACATCCTTCCCCTCTTATAGGAATTTTGCCCTCAAAATTCCACCAAGCATACAAACAAACAGGATAAGACTTTCTCATGTCCATCATGGCTCCCATGTGGCTTCACCCTCTCCATGGTGCTTCCCAAGAAACTTCATCATCATATATTCTTACATCTGAGTTCTCTCTCACCTTGGTATCTTGTACCCTTGTAGGTGATTTAGGACATTTCAGCCTCTCTTAAAGCTTAATAGGTGCATGGATCAACACATGGCTTGGGTACCTCACATAGTGCTCTAGATCAGACTCATGGAACACATCATACATCACGTTATCCTGAGGGGTAAGGCTAAACATAACCATCTCCACCAATCCATCTCAAATAGACTCATGTATCGGGATCTCATCTTTCTCAGCTATAGCTCAGAGGGGTCAGATTTTCACATCACATATTCCCCCACATTAAAATGCATGTCAGTCTGCTTTGTATCAGCTCACAACTCATGTCGCCCCTGGGCTTTCTCAGCCATCGCATGATCAAAGTGACTTCATCTGTACACACTGTGGCCTTTCTGACCTTCACAAGGTCTTCCCACCGACATCTTCTTCATGAAGCGGTGACCGACACAATCTCCCTTACAGAGCTTCTTACATCCTGATAGAGGATATGGTGGTTAACATCATATCTTTCATAGGATAAAATTGTCTCCGTGTATCACCCTGAATGAGCACACATGCTCTCATCAGACCCTCTAGTCTGGATCATGCTAACCATCAATTAGGGGTCATAAGCTGTACTAGCATTGAGTTCGTCATGTACTTACTTCCACCGCATGGAAGTGAATCTTTAGGTCATACTCATGAACCTTTGAACTCACATCATGGTGTAGTTGAACCATCTCTCTCTTACATGTAGTTCAACTGGATCTATCCCTTGACAGTACTATTCTTTCTCTTAGATTATGTCATCTAGGTAAGGCGATCTACCATAACCCATAATGCATCCTAATCTTCCTCGGTCGAGGGGAGACTTACCACCACAACTATAGTGACAAAATCCCATTCCCTCTCAGGGACTTTTATCCTCTATATCAACTCATGGGGTTACTGGTATTCGTCCTTCACCTCCTAGCATGCATGGTGACAAGTCACATGCAACTTCATCTTAGGCATCCCAAGTACTATTGCAACTTACAATCTTCATAGTACCACAGTGTAGGGTGAACTTACAATCATGATCTCCTGTATGTCATGATTCTTCAAGGTCGATTCCTCATAAACCTTAAAACACTCTAGTCAGGGTTTCATCACCTTCTTTTCCAAAGAAGTGCATCTGAGGTTCTACAACCATCCTTCTATCACAGCAAGACCTAGGCTGGCTAACCAAGCATCCACTATCTCGATCAACGGATCTCGTTACATCTAAGTGTTATCCAAACATATCTCACCACTTAGGGTTCACCTAACTACCTAGACTAGGCAGATGCATCTCAATAAGAGCATCCATTACCAACTTTCATCTTTATGTGTTAGGTAATGTTGAAGACATACACCTCCATGTATTCCACTTATTATCTCATCTCAGACTCTAAGTCTATCTTCATTAAGAAATCTCAGAGTTCATCCTCTTGGTTATTGAACTCAACCTTGTATAACTCATATATTCCACATAGCTCATGATAAAAACATCCTCATAAGATGACTACCTTAGTTCTCTTAGTGTTTGTAAACCATCCACGCATCATACACTCCACAAGGGTATGCTATTATCTCTATCCTCATACTTCATAGAAACGTTTCCACACACATCATCTTTATCCTTGGTGTATGACATTCATATTTCCCTATCTCTCACCCTCATGACGAGAGAAAATAAGCATTTGGCTGCAGTCCAAATTTAGAGTTCTTCCCATTCCAAGAGTAGAGATGGTGCATCCCACATTGTCGGTACACCTTCCAGTCTAGGTTGAAACGTGCATCACATGTCTCTACATCATGAACATCTCGATATCAGGGTTACTTCCATGGAAAACTGGTCTCAAACTCACTTGGGTCATCATACCATCCTTGGTCATCTCCTCTAGGTCTGTAGGGTGCCAGTACTTTTGGGGTCATCCCTCTTCCCTTATGCATCAGAGAGTGCCCTCCTCATTTTCCCTTAAGGTCCCATGAGTTCATGAAGGTGATCAATCTCCTAACCCAAGGCCCTCAAACAATGATAGTTGTTACCTCCCGACCCTATGGTCATGTGCAACTAGGGAATTAGGAAACTCCTACTCCCATCGGTCTCATCCCTACCTAACCCTAGGATAGACTTAGGATTCAAACATAGTACATATCCAACTTGAAACCTTACCCAAGTCTCCATGATCTCTCTCGACATTCGTTGTCTGACTTGCATCCTTTCATAGGGATCAAGGCGAACTAACTACCTCGGTCAGGCCCCATACTGGTTACCTCCATGGTAACACATCCACATGCACTTAGAGATGATTATCTATGGGTATGTAGGTTCATTCTCATACTATGTACTCTCCACTTAGCTTCTTAAGACTCTATGAGACCTCTTAAGGTTACCTCAAACCCAAAAAAAGCTTATCCATACCCTATAAAAGGGTCCCTCTCCCAGGATGGGAGGAAACTATCTCTTGATAGCAGCAAAGGTCACAAACGTCCTTATGTCAAGGGTTTGCATCTACATGAGCATGCTTAGCCTTAACAAGCTACTGAGGCACATTGTTAACAAACAGACCACTACTAAACCATGCTGGGTCTCCATGGTAGGTTATACTTGTCCTCATTCCTCAACATTGGACCATCATCATACATGCCCATGTCACCAACCTATATGTAGGAGGTTCATCAAACATAGACCTCTAGGGATCTTCTAAACATGAGGAGTGCCAAGCTCAAATCTATAGAAACTCAAATCTCGTCATGAGCATCAGGTGCACCAGGTACTACTACTTCCCCTCTTATAGGTCTAGGAACCCTAGGTTCACTTTTATGCATCGACCTTCTAACTACATGCTCAACCTTCTAACAACGAACCAAGCATGTATGAGGTGCATAATGCATGTCCTATAATCCTTCCACTTGAACAACACCTCAGATTTGAGTCCTCCTCAAGGACAACCAACTAGGTATAAGGCCTCACGACTTGTTACTATGCCTCCTCAAGGTCTAAGGAACTCTTCTTCCTATCCCTAGAAGGTAAGCACCTATATCATCTGCACATAAGTACCAACAACCTCATCCTTCTTCTAGGGTTTGGTTCCTCTAAAGGCATCTAAGAAACCACAAGGATCATGCACGAGGAACCACAACCATCCACTTCAGTTGTAACATACTCAACTTCTCAGGGTTCCTCATATCTCAGAGTCCAAGCTTCCAACCTTCTTGCTTGGTTCCTGCTCTCTCTCTCTAGAGCTAACCCTACAAACAACCTTACTACTAGAGGTTCTCTCTTTAAGGTGGATCAAGCTCACATGCATACACCTACAGGGTAAAACGTATGATTAAACCTATGCTCGCTCAAGATTATCCATAACACTTTATGCTTATCTCATAAGCTATCCAACATGCCTTTTTGGCCTAGGTTTTATCCTACTGCCAGCACTACTAATGTACTATGGGTGCATACTATGCCATGCTCATATAATCCCATATGGTTTCTATATATTCTTCACTAACCTCATAAATGAAGGGGTTATCCTTCACCCTAACATACACGACCCTACCAAGGTTGGGTCGCCAAATGACACCAGGTCAACCAACCTCGCATAGCTTGTGCTTCTCACGGGTACTCAAAACCAAAAAGCATGTCAACCCACATATATGGTCGACTATGACATCTAACTCATCATGCCATCTCTCTCTCTAACCACCACTTAGGGTTAGGGTTAGCATCATCCTCAGATGATGCGCCAGGTTTCTACCTTTAATGGAGATCTCTGCCTCCAAGACCCACTCTCTACTCATCCTCTTGACAAGAAGATCTAACATTAGGTCTCTCCTGAGGGTATGACAACACGTCATATGACTCTAAGCATGCAACTAATCTTTAGCCTATGATTAAACTATTAAGCTTATGTCCATGACATCTTATTTACATGTTTTTCATTAATTTGGTGGAGGATTCCTTAATCTTATCATACATACCCTATCCTTAAGAGGGCGAGGAAGAGAAACAAAACCCTAAACCTTAGAATCTTAATTGAATTAGGGTTGAAAAGGGATGAAAATAGATGAGAGAGTCGTAAAGGTATCTTATGTCAAGTCATAACCTCAGACATTGGCTAGGTAGTCACACTGCATCCGGGAGTCCTCGTGACCGACTAGCGGGGCGAAGGAAAATATTTCCAACCCCCAGACCATGATCCTTTTCTAGACACCTCAGTCTTTGTAAAATCGTCTAATAACTCCCTCGGGTTCTACAAAGTTTGTAAAATTTAATAATTACTAAGGATTAAATGAGGAACCAATGCTCTGATACCAAATGTAATGACCTTGCCTCTCAGTAACCCCCAATTAAGGGAGACCAAGAGGTCAGAGCCGTTATCCCAATAAACAGGATCAAATGTTCGACAAATAATCAATAATACTTATAAAATTATACTAAACTATACTGAAAGATGGAATAAAATAAAATTTTTCATACCTTTTAAAAACATTGGATATCTAACTTCTATCCACAACTTCAATCTAGTCTAACTAATCCTCCTTGCACTTTAATTCTTATTTTCAAAATATGCCACTTTACTGTTTGTCCTTTTCAATATTGTACCTAAAGCGCCGACAAACAAAATGTCGGTCAGCATAAATGAATATGCCAGTATGTGGGGACAACCAAAATTTCACATATATGTCTAACAATCTAAATATCACAATCAAGTTAATTTAACAAGCCAATTTATGCTTTCAATAAGACATTCTCCACCACTTTTGCCCTAACCCTAGAATACCTGTCTCAGGGTTTCTCTTTTGCCATTGACTTAAGGCCACCTTCTCCATCCTAAGCTTGGTGCCTGGGGTCACCTCTCATGGTGCCCATTAGTCTTGCAATATCATAAGGCCACCTTCTCGATCCTTAGCTTGGTGCCCATTGGTCTTCCCTCTTGGGCTTGACCTCATTGCATCATACATCAGGTTGGCATGTAGGTGCGAGAATACACACTTATATCATAATTGTGATAATCATAGTGACTCTATGAATTTGCATATATGAACATCCAAGTAGATAGGTTGCATTCAATTCGATCAATCATCTGAGAAATCTCCGTGAAACTAAAGCAGTTAATCATAAATAACCACAGACCTGATCCAGAGTAACTTGATGTCCAAGCAAGAATACTCAAGAACATTATTCAATCAAGCAATCAACAATATCCTGAAATTAATGCATAACATCCATGTGTCATTGTTTTATCCAAATCATTCTCAAGATAGACTTGGATTCCACCTTAGGATTTCTAGGCCAACTTTAGGGTTTTTGCCTCCATAATCATGTATTACTTTTAACATTCTTTTGGTTCGTAAACCCTGATTTCAACATCATAGGCATAATTGAATGTCAATTAAGTCTAATATATCTGTTTTACACTAAAACTATGATCTTTATCCTTTTAAGCCATGTCAAGATTATTAAGCCCAATTATCATCTTTGGTTTCTTTCAAATCGACAACTCATATTTCATTATAGTTCAATTCACATATATGAACCCTATTTATCACTAATTCCACATTTATCCACTAGGAAAACCTTAATTACCAAATTAAGGGTATTTATCCACAATTATAAACATTTATACCCAAAATAGCTTAGAATCATCATATCTCAATTTTATTCATGGATTTGAACAAATAAAGCCATTAAGAGTCATAATTACCAAGATTAGGGTTTCAAGGCCCATTAAAACATATTCGTGTACATGAAACCTTAAATTAATCAAACTATACATAAAGATCATCCTTTTAGATCTAATGTGTCCTTTTTACTAACAACATGTTAATATCAACTTTAAACATCCATATAACCTTTCCCAATTCATTGGTCATCAAAGATTAGGTTTTTTTTAATCATAAATGCATTAAAGTTGACAACATCATGTACTTTTTGAATTATGATCAGATTTAGACTCTAAAACTATTTTTAATGGACTCACATTTTTCTGATCAATTTTCATATTAGAATTTTATTCATCGGAGCTTCCTATCAATAGTTATGATTTTTGCAAAGAGAAGCACTTTCTGGATTATCGATTATTTTTAGAAAAATGTAGGCTGTTGGATTGATGATCCGCTAGACCACGCTGGATCCAACGATCCTGAGTTACACAACTCACCCATGATCGAAACAACTAAAGGATAACATTGCCCTTACCTAAACTGAAGGCACAGAGGGGAAGATCGGTAATTCTCCAGTCCGTCATCTTCCTCCTGGGACCAACCCAGCAGCGCACCTGTGGGTCAACCACGACGTAGACTTCAAGCTCCCGACCACCAGCATGCAAACCAACAGGCTCGGAAGCTCTGCCTTCACCACGCAGACTTGCCTAGGGGGTCAATTTTTCTTCCGCATTGTGCCTTCACTGCCAACTAGTCGTCAGTGCTTCGACGAGGTCGACAGGTCACAGAGGGGGATGGTCAGGGTCGATTCTCGAATTGATCACATAGGAGGACTCGTCGTTGCTCTCCGAATACACCAGTGTAGGTTTTACAGGTGCGGGTACCCCTGAGCACTCTCCTTTATATATAGGGTCGGTGGTAGTGTTTGGTGATTTGAGGACTTCCTGGCTCGTCAATGAAACCACCCACAAATCGGGTACAATGGCTTCGGAACAGCTCCTAAAGCTAATGGAGTTCTTCTCTCTCTAAGATCCCCTTTCCTCTTCTAGAAATCCTCTGATCAAGGATATCGCAGGTGGACTCTACGCAAATAGTCCGTGTGAGACTGGGATTCACTCCCAGCCATTGGATCACCAATCCAACGGTTGCGCTTAACCCGAAAATCAAGAAAACCGGGATTTAATTCCCAATATAAACGTGACACGTGATTATTATGCAATTAATGTCCACACTTTGGGATAATTTGTGAATTGCATAAGTCAGAAACTGTGCATTATTTTTCAACCAAATTTTGATGGTTTCTCTCTCTTTCCTTGATCTAGTATGAGTCCTAAATTCCAAAAGAAAAGGACTTTTTCTTCAAAGGCAAGTTACTCTTTAATCAAACTCATTTAATGGTTATTTCCTCTTTCTTAATCTTTTATTTTCTTTATTTGGATTCCTTTTTCCATTAGAAACCATGTGGACATGAAATCTTATCCAATATGTATCCATTATCCATATATCCACATATTTCTTGTAATATCATTGTTATCTCATATTTCCTTCTTAAAAAAGCAATATTTAATGATCTTGTTGCATTATCTTTGCAACTTGGACTCCTTGGAACCCAAGGAACCCTAAAGGCACGAAATCCACCTTTGGAGGATATTACCTAGCCTTCTAGAGGCTTCTACCTTTTTCTCTTCTCCCTTTCTTAATATATATTATTTTATTAACTGAATTTCTTTTCCTCTTTTATTTTCTTTTTCTTGTTATTGGGCCCAATAGATAATAAGGCCCACCAAGAAACTAATAAGGCTATTGTAAATGAAATTCATTCGTTCAAATCAAATCACACCATTATTTCTTAATATATCTATATTTAGAGAAATTGCATCTCACCAAAAGAACCCAAAATTGGGGTTGTAACAATCATATAGTTTCAATCTAATGGACTGTCTACTAATGAATTATTAGAATTTGATATTATAGTTAAATATTATATTGGTTTATTATTTTTAGTAAGCCATGAAATATATATATATATATATACATATATATATGTGTGTGTGTAGGGTAGCAATCTAGTGAGAAACATCCTACAGTGGGAGCATGAGAGGCATTTGAATAACTACAAATTAGTAACTATTTTTTAAAATCCAATTGTATAGATGGAAAAAGCATCATTTCATTTACCTTGTCATAAACAATCATTGCAATCAGACATTGTTTACATGTCCATATGTAAAATATAAACTTTTTACATCCAACGGCCAGCCTGAAATTCAATATAGAGCGTCAAAAAATATTTGGTTGTTGTGAATGATTTACAAATTGGATGGTGATAAAATTTTATAGGAAGGTATATATTAAGGTATAATTGTAATATGTATGGTTGGATTATGAAAAATTGATCTATATGAAGAGTTATTCAAATGCCTCTCATGCTCTCACCAGATATGTTTCTCACTGGATCGTTGCCTATATATATATATATATATATATATATATATATATATATATATATGTTATAGGATTGCATCATTTTATGAAAGGGGTCTAGAAATTATATACGTCAAGTTATCATCATTCCCACATATGTATTCAACAACTGCTACAAAATAGGAACTCCAATATACATGTATGTGTCGAGTTCTTCTAGCTTCTATTATAATGATATACCTACTAACATATGTATTTGTATACAAATATAAGCTATACAGATTGAGGGCTAGGTGACTTAATGATACTATATTATCATTTATCCTATTAACTAAGTTCATGAATTTCATTATCTAGTTTACTTATTAGAAAATAAGGTGGATCTAAGCTTATTGGGGTTGAGGAAATTCTGGTCTCCGTTGATGGTCTTCAAGTCAGTTCATGCCATCAAAATTTGTTGAACCTGATATTTGGTCAAGGTCCTAGATGCAATGGTTTAGACTCCAGGTGTGTTTCTATGTGGGCAATGGCAGAACTAGAAGATGTTTGTCAAACATGATCTTATAGGTGGTGATGGTCTAAGGCTATTGATCATGATTCCTTCAGGCTATTGTAGATGTTGGATTTTGTGATTGTTGTTGCAAGGGATTGATGGCTACCACAACAGGGAGTAAACTAAATTGGCCAGATTAGACACTTGATGGGTTCTCAAGGGATCCTAGACCTCCATGGACAATAGAATTCTATGGTGGCCACATGTCAAGTCTAGGTGGAGATGGGGTATCTACAACCTAGTAAGAGGAGTTCTAGGTTTTTTAATATAAGAGGTAGATGGCATCAGGTTTATAGGTTGTAAGCATCCTCTTTACATAGGTGATGGAAGTCATGATTCTATAGTGATGGAGGGATTCCTAGAATGATGGTAAGGAGATTCACCTACTATAGATCATCATTGACAGGTTGGAAAGGGAATTGAGCTATTGCAAGTGGCTAATAGTATTATGTAGGTCATCGAGGGTGTTAAGAGGTGGGCATTTGCAAACTGCTGCTACTGTGGATACTTGTTGACACAGTTGTTTGTAGGTCCACTACTGGAAAGGCAAGGTGCTTGTCCAACATGGCAGGGTCTGAACTTGACAGTGGTGGAATTTTGGTGCAAGCCATTGGGTTCCTTGATGGCAAGCACCACTGGGATGGTGCTTTTAGTGTTAGGAAGATTCTCCTTGTATACAAGGGGGATAGGGTTCTGGGTAGCCAAGGAGGAGGAAGAAGGTAGATATAATAAGAAGGAGAGGGAAAGGAGAAGGGAAGATGGGAAGAGGAAAGAGAGGAGTAGATGACTGTCAGTTTCAGCCGTTCACAGAGTTTCTCCCAATGCGAGGAGAGGGGGGCAACTGAGAGCTACCGATAAGGGTCAGTTAACTTGGTCATCGTTTCAGGTCAGACATGTGAGTTCATTGAAGGAGGATATATTTATGGGTTGGGGCAGTTATGCAAGGGGAAGATATCATGGAGAAGAGGTTAGAGAGGGAATGTAGGGCATGGACTTGAATTAACTCTTATTGGCAGCCAGGTACATGAATGTGCAGGGGAAGGAGGAAGTTCACATTTATAGGGTTCACTAGCTATGACTTAGCTATTTCATAGTTAAGAAATGAAGTTCTTTTTAAATTATGTAATATCAAAATTTTGTTTCAATTGAGAATTTTTCTAGTAGCCTCAATTTTACTCTATCCATTAACTCTAAAATTGATATTCATATATTTTATTGATATTATTAATATATTCTAAAGACATCAATTGAGAAATTGGGAATTCATAATGGTACAATGTCAGTTGAATATTTCTAGACTCCAAATGCCAACTTGTATCAAAATGATATCAAGATGTTTACAATTAATCAAAATATGTAAGAGATTTGAATTTAGGGACCTATTTGAAATTATCTCTCAAGTGAGGAAAATGAATTCATATAAACACAACATACTCAAAAGCATTTAGTTTGCATCAAAGAACATTATAATCAACTAAATATTTGACTAGGATTTGAAATGAAGGAATACATTGTCAATGATCTTAGGTGTAAGGAAAAATATGAATTATATTAGTTCCCAAAACTGAGTATGTTATAATCAACAATGGAATCAGAATCTGATGAATGGACAAATAAATGAAAATTTGTCCCATTTATCAAAATTTTCTTGTGGCCTCTAGTTGGTTGGTAGGAACACTATCTCCAATGGTGGTGCAATATAGTGGATCTCAAACCTGCCACGGAAACCAGGAATCTAGAACAAAATCCTATAAATTAAAATAAAATTAAGAAAACCAAAATACAAGCTAATACTAAAGTAATATGAGGGAATTAAATGCAAAACTAAGTTGAAAATGCAACAAGAACTAAGATGAATATGCACTCATGGGTAACCTCAAGGGAAAACATTTAGTGAGATCTAGAGTAAGGAGTGTATGAATGCATGGGAGTGTTTGATCGATTGACTTAGTGATTATATGGTTGTCTTTTCGGTTGTTTGTTTGTCATCTCAAGAAGTAGGCATGTTTATAACATAAATATATCTTAATCTTGATAGAGGATGTAATTGTAAAATATTGAACTTAGGATCATAGTCTTATCTTTAGTGAGGTGTGTATATCCACTCTCTCAAAACCCTCAATCTATTTCCCCCTAATTTGTGTTTCAATTTATCTTGAATAGTCATGTATGTTGTGCTTAAAATCTATTCATGATAATTTAATACAATCCTATCATATCAAGATTCATTATGGATAAGCTTGACCCAATTTAGAATAATTGGTGTTGAAACCATGAGAATGATTTACACACTAAAAGATATTATGGTTTAATATAGGTGAGTATGATTGGTTAGAGTTATAACTAAAGGTTTTATTACTTGTTTAACATAAATTATATGTGTCTGACATTAATAGAAACTAGAAGTAACATGAACATAAGGTTTAAAAATAAGAAAGTGCATGACGATGAGTTTACCATTAAGACAATTTGTTTTTATGTAATTAGATTATGAAAAGCAAACTAGACAATACTTTATTGGATGACTAGTGGTGCATGATGATGAGTTTTTAATCAAATAAAGGAATAGTTGATAAACGTTGCAATTGAAACTTGACATAAAAATGATAATAGTGGTATGCATTCACGTTTGTTGTGATAAGGAATCATCTTCCATTCCTTTGAATGCCAACAATGTCAAAGAACTCAAAAATTGATCTAACACCATTATTTAGCTATGTGAGAAGCATTTTCTTAGCATTATGCATTACTAACTAGTTTTCCTCCCTAATCACAACATGATCAGAGACCCCAATGGAATAACCAACACTGGACATGTCAACCATCTCGTCAACCTTCGTAATGTTTGTTGAACCATCATCTATCCCTCACAGAAATGTAGATTGGTCTGAGTAATACATTAACATATTAAACTCTAGCTTCACCTCTTCAGCTCCACACCTTGACCAAACCTTAGATCCCTAAACCTATGAACTAGTGCAGGTCACATACCCACAAACCCATGGTCTAATGCATAGACTTGTAGACATGGTAGTACCACTACCACCATTTTAACTGCTTTGATAGAAACAATAGAATCCAAACTGAGATCTTCAAACTTGAGTCTAGAACCAACCCAAAAGGAGTTAAATCTATAGAACTAAACTTGATCATAAATTAACCATGCCACCACCCTTAATCAACACTGACATGCATCTCATTCTAGTGCATAGTGAAGTTCACAGAAAGACACTGTCTTAATCATACATGCACTACTTGGCATCATCATCTTCTCTAAACATTGTTGTTGGATCCTCCACACCTCAAATCACCCACTTGACCCATAATCCCTACCCCCTAATGTGTGTGACAATGCTCAACCTCCCACGCCATATCTACTAGTGTAGACAATGAGGATCCACAATAGCTAAAATCCATTGTGTCCACCTCCAACTCCACAACCAACTTAGGTGAGGCATGACGCCATCCAACAACTACTTCTTACTCTTACATGAAAACCCAAACTCCATAACCAAATCCACCTTCATTTCCAAGCACCTTGGCATCAACAACAAGAACTAGATCTTCTAAACCTCTTCCACTGCTATCATTGCTTTCCCCACACATTCAACATCTTCCTATATACATAGACGCCACCCCTTGACTCTGCTATCATTGCTTTCCCCACACATCCAACATCTTCCTATATACATAGACACCACCCCTTGACTCCCCTCTTGCATGAATTCTAACCCCAACACCCCTATTAGCCTCGAGAAAACACAACAAGGAGCAACAACCTCCTCTCACCACCAATTTCAAAACTACCATCGACTAAGATCTCGACGAAGACTAGTTATTTATGCGACCACCACAACTCTTTAATAAGAGTCCAAGTGCCCTGGCGACTACTCTTCTATGACTAACTTTCTCTATTGTTGGATACTTAGTTTAAGTCTCCTCTTATTCTATTTCTTTCCTATTTTACTGATGCGTAGATGCTAATTGTGAATATTAATAATAAAATCCCAATGCGAGAAATATAATAAAAATGTTAGTTGTAAGTAAATTGAATAAGATAATCAATATACCTTCTCCCTAAAATTGATCTATTATTTTCATGTATTTACATATGTGACCAATTAATTTCATTTAGATAGACACATAGCTCGTGTATATGATTTTAAAAGTTAACCAAGAAAATTCATTTACTAGAGATATTGATGGATCCGAATTAGTACTTCTAAAATTAAGTAAATAAAAAACCCTAATAAATACTATAAATAACTATAGTGGTTATTACAATAAGAAATGATAAATTGTAAATATTCTATGTAATACATAACAAATTTAGAGATGAAGTTGATTTATCAATTGGTGAGAAATTAAGAAAATGTTCTAGTTGAGTAGAATTGCTATTTTGAATTATATTCTTGTTTATCCTTTATTGACTCTCCTTACAATTGTAAATAATATTTTGATCTAAGTTCTTACTAATATAATTGGTTAAATTATGTACTAAATAGTATCATTAGATATCAGTGTGTTACTAGTTAATAGCTTATTATTATATGGTCCTATTTGTCTTGGCCCATTAGGGTGAGTGCCTTTGCCTGCTGGAGGCCACCGTTCTTCTTGGCCTGGACGCCTCTCAAGCATCTACTTTTTTCATTTCTAACATGGCTATTCTAGTTTTCATATATTAGGAATTGTTATTAGTTAATAGGGTCATTTGTTATATGCACCTATTTGTCTTCGCCTATTAGGGTTAAGTTCTTCCTTGTACTTTCCTCCTTTTCTATATATAAGAGAGGAGTTTGTCTTCTACCAATAAGAAACATCTGGTTAGCCTCCCATCTTATTTTATACATAGAATCAGAGCATTCCTCCTACCCCTAGAAAGAAAAAGAGAGTGCCTCTTCCTGTGGGCGGCCACAACTCTTCTTGTCTTGGCCGCCCACCAGGCACCACTCCAACATCCATGGTCATTTCCTCTCTTCTTTCTTAAAAAAAATTCCTATATCGATGCTTGTATTTTTTGTCATCACTACTGTTATCTGCCTCCACTGAGTCACGTCTAGTTGTCAATTCCCCAAGTCTCTTCCCAAATAATCAAATTGGGCATCTTTTTGTGATAATATTTTCCCATGTTCATCCCAAGTCTCTAGAACAATATCCTTTATGACCCATTCTTCCTCGGTGCCCGAAGCAACACTAAGGAACAACTAGAAATCGACAGATAGCCATGGCATTACCATATGCTGTAGCGATTAAGTGTGGAGGAAGGCGATCAATACTTCAACTCAGGGGATGATCTTTCATTCATTTCCAACTTGTGACCCATCAACCCCATCATGTTAGGGTTCAACATCCTAAACACAAGTACCCTACCCACATGGTCATCTTCAGATCTCCTCAAGACCTGAATGTCAAGGCCCATGTGAGATATCATAACATCAAGGAGAGGAGGATAAAGTTTACAAAGTAGACATGTCTTACTTTGGTATCCAGCCCATGGATGGATTCTATCACTTGGTCTCAAAGAAGAGCCACATCTATCAATTAGAAGTATATGTAATGGAGCTATCATTCACTATCACTTGTTCATTGTTGATACCCACAAGTTCTTCTTCTGAGTCATTGATAATGAGAAAATTGTCAAATGACGACCACACACTCATATCTGGGGAGCCCATATGTCTTGCACTGGGAAGCTGCATGTCATAAGCTACAATCAAGATCATAATGTGTAGCATGCCAAGGGTCCCACTTATCCTCCTCGAACCACCTCTACCTCCCTGCCTATATCTACCAAACATCCCCATATACACAATATGCCTACGACTAATAATTTTTTTAATTTACATATGACTTTTGACCCATTCCATATGGAAAGGTGCTTCACCCCCGTACCCCCAACATTTTTAGTCTGACAACCAGACAAATGTTCCTTTCGGCTAGTAAAGAGATCTATTCATTTTTCTATCTTGATCTACCTAACTGGGCCATGTAGAACATTGACTCATGACATTAGTTATGTCTATGAGATATTAGAAAACAAAAGATCCCAAGCTAGAATATAAAGCACCGAAAAATGGAGGTACCATGCTAATTTATTTTCCTTCCTCTCCTTTGACAATTTTATTCCCCCCACCACCCTCACTTGTGCATAAATTTCAACATGCATGGGATATTATCTCTTTTCCACATCAACTACTCAGTCACTCCATAATTGGTCTGCAGGGGATATAGAGGAAAGAGAGAGATGTGGAGGGAAGAAACAAAATATAAAAAGGATGTATGAAAGAAAGAGAAAGATGATATGTATCGGTCCTGGATATTGTGATCTCCATATAGCTTCTTATTCTTATGCATGCACATATTCCTATGTCTCTATAGTGCTTCATTCCCACTAAGCATCGTGCTTCCAATGCATCATTAGTGTACATCTGTCCTAGTGACATTGTGCTTCTTTGTGTTCATGCCATGATATGCATGTGGGTTGCCTTTTGCTCTTATTCTAGTGGTCACCACTTTCATATGATAGTTGTGGGATCTTATTTATATCATTGACGCATATGAAGATAATGATTTTTGCACTTATTATATATTCTTATTTCGTTGGTGTTATTTTATGGAGATCATGATTAATCTTATAAGATGGATGGTTACCTTGAGAAGCTTGTTAATATTAAGCCTACAAATAGTACACCTACAAGGTTGATGATTTGTCCATGTTTTGTCTTCACTGAGGCCTTTTAGTCACTTTCAAATTTGTCAATGCCATTTATCAAGTGCCAACATGATTCTTCTAGGATGAACTTGGTCTTTCCTTGATGGCATCTTGCAATCCTGTCAAGCCTAAGATGGTTCTTCTAGTGATCCACGTGGGCTTTCCTTGATGGTGTCTTTTATTCCTATCAAGCCCCTAAGAGTAAATCTCTAGATGGATCCAACTTACATTCATCATTAACTCATCAAATCTATATTTAAAGATACCTCCACTTCTACATGGGATTAAGAGAAGCATTCTCTCTCACTCTACTACTAATCATTGAATGTGTTTATTGTACTTATTCCAATCACACATTTGTTTTTGGTGAAGATGATGCAGTCATGGTGTTTTCATCATCTACTCCAAATTGATGATGATGTTCTGTATTTCATATGCATTTCAAAAGATCTTCTTCAAAGCTCAAATCTGTCAACCTGTAGAATATAAATTCAAAGAAGTCATCCTCAAACATTTTCTGAGTTAGGGAGTCATGTTTAATGGGGAGTGAAAATCTTGTACGAGGAGTGACATTTTTATTTTGCATTTTCCATATCATCTAATTGGGTCTTCTATGTTGAATCTAAATATGTATTTCACTCATATGCCATTTTGAGGGGGAGTGTTAGATGTTAGGAAGTGTTATCAATTAATATAATTATTTGTTATAAATGCATATTTGTCTTGTTCCATTAGGGTTAAGTTCCACTTTTGTGTACTTGCCTCATTTCCTATATATAAGATAGGAGTTTGTTGTCTATTTATAAGAAACATCTCATCAGCCTCCCATCATAGTTACACAAGTAGAAATTGGGAAAATGATAGAAAGTAATTTTTTTCTTTTGCTAAATTAATATATATTAATAAGGGGCCCCTTGGATATTTTGAAATGCAAAAGTAATGAAAGGGATTATCATCACAATAAATGAATGCATCCACATAAGGTTAGAAAGTATATAAATATGAAAATAAATATACATGCACATGATACAAAAGCTTACACTTGAAATCAAATGAACATACACATGTACCACATATATGGGAAATATATTGAAAGATCAAAGGTCCACTGACAAACTAGAAAAGGCTAGAGGTGCGAGGGGCACAAAGATCTATCGGAGTCAAATCCTACAACAAAAGTGATAGACCAAACATGGGCCTAAAATGAGAAGACTAAGCAATGGGGAGCTCATAAGTCAGCACCCCTAACATAAAAAACTAATTACCCATCAAATGAGGTTCCACACAGAGGTAACCTCCCTTAGATCATAGGTCCCCTCTTCTTAGCTCTTTCCACAACTTGAACAATATTCAACACCACAATCTTGATCTCTCTACTTAAGAGCCTCAATATATCATGCCATCTTTCATTCTGGTGCTTCCATACATAGAACGGGCAACAACACCATTCCAATTTCGCTATTATGTGACATTCATGTTAAGGAAGCAATTCTATAAAGATTGTGGAAGATTTGAAATCCATATCTCAGTTGATCTTCAAAGCACACTTCCTTTCCACTCCATTCCAGACCATAGATGAGAAGGGACAAGTGTAGAATAGGACTACCTGAGGGCAGAAAGAACAACATGCTGATTGGTTAGGGTACTGCTCTGCCAGTCAGGCTGTTGTGAACAAGGAATTGTGGTAAGCTCTGAAGACATCTTAGCTCAATTTGTTCATCAAAATAGGGTCCCAAATGAGCTTTCCAATCCAGCATGGAGAAAATCTTACACATACAACATCCTAGAGATTGAGGTTTGGGTCTACCAGTGTAGTTTTCCCAAGGAGGATATTTGGATGAGATGCTCGAATTCTCCAAACACTAGACCAATGTGCTTCTATGAACATACACATGTAATCACTGCCATATGGATATAATGGACATTAAATGGGTCATATGCTGACTTAATAATATTTGAAACCTAGAGAGAGAATATGATGAAATGACTAGTGAAGATAGTGTGGTGGTTATATATATGATAAAATTAATGAACAAGTAAAATTTATTATATGGGAAATCCAACTAGAAATACTACATGGAAAGATAATTGGAGAACTATAAAATACTAGTAAGCCTAGATTTGAAATAGAGAGAACCTGAATAGAAAAGATGGAAGAATAATGATTCCAAGCAAATGATGAACCCATTGATTGTACTGTGCATTGTACAGTTCTTAGTCTTGAAGCCATTTTTCTGATTGTGCAATCTATATAGTCTTGGATAAATAGTGGTACTTAATTCTATTTTATAGTATTGAGTTGTTCTTCCCTTTAAAATTCCATGCATGGAATATTACCAGGTGGTGAACCCAAATTGTTTATTAGCCTTATATTTTCTCTTAAAGGCCACTAAAAATATAATTTGCAAATCTCATATATTGTTGAATATGAAGATTGACCTAGAATTGATCTATTAGAGTTTTTAATACCTTTTTGCTTTGGAACCTTTATAGATTTGGCTCACTTGAGGTAGGGTATCTCCTACCACCATGCACACATGTTGTAGGATTGGTTGTCCCCCAATATATTGGCTAAAATAGTGAATTAGGCTATAGTGTCATTCTCTCATAGATGATTGAACACTATAAACTATGCCCTTGAAATAAATGATATGTCAATGCTCAATTTTAATTTTTGATTATTGTGAACAACCTTGGATACTTTGGAAAATTTTGAATAATAGATATCTTTTGGATAATTTTGAATGTTTAACAACATCAAAACATTGCTATTTGAATAACCTTGGGAACTTGATATCTTGGAACTCAAATCCTGGCTATGGTTAGTCCTTACCTACTTTGTAAATAACTCAATAATAAGAATTCAATAGATGCACTAGATGATCTACCTTTTTCATCTTCATCCCTTTGGGATATACATAAATATGTGATCGACCGATGACAGAATTAAAAGAGACACGCATGAATGTCCTGTATTGGTTTAAGAGAAGACAAGACTCATGTATATTTGAAATTACAATTTTTATCTATAGTCTTCCATGGACTCTTATGTAAATAATGAATGCACAAAGACTTGTTTACATATTTTAATTCAAATCATGTTGGAAAAAAAGGTCCAAAAGTTAGAGTTAATACACAAATAGACATAAATAATGATTTCTCATAAATTGTTCTAAGGGTATCAAACAAGTTATGATCCTTTGCATGTTTGGTGAGTTTACATGGTAGGTGGAACCTAATATAAGATGCATGAATCATATTTTAACTCCAAATACTATTATCATCCTTGTTTTTTGGTAAGTTAGGTTTTACGTCTTTTTTCTTTACTCAATTTTTTTGTTTGTTCTACAAGGAACATCTAAATCAACTTCTCTGGTTTATTTTACCAAGAGAAGATCAATGGTCCCAAAATCTTACCAAATCTTGTCCCCATATTTGACCCCATCCACTATTTTACCCTGTATATCACTCTACGTTAATCACAGTGTCAGGTTACAAATCAATGTTTGACCCCTAGGACCTAGTTGACTATACCTATATTTTGGATCCATGTTCTAAATTGGTCATTAACAAAAAAGATAATTGTTATTCAAGTAGCGAGATGATCAACTAATACAGATGAGTCGGTCAACTAAATGGAACTTATGTTCCTGAAGAAGATGACATGGTGGGTTATAGTTTGGAAATGCAATTTTTTGGTGGAGGACTAGTATATTGGGAAGATGGAGGTTGACTGTGGAAGTAAAATCTGAGAATTTTGTGTTGTTTGGGATAGGTGAGATGGAAATCTCTCCCAAACCCTAGCTGGGTAAGGGACAATGAGGCAAATGCGTACCAAGGAGGGGAAGATGACAATTGTGAAGTGGTGGAAGGACACTTGAATGAAGATCGACAAGTCTATGGGTGTGCATATGAGATGAGATGATCACCGTTGGTGACAATGCAAGTGGTGGAAGCTTGCTCTTTTTAGTTTGTAAAAGAGAGTAAGGGTAGTATGGGGGAATCAACCCTCTTCCCTTGAATGAATTTGAACTTGTACTCAATGATTCAATCGACTCAAAGAATGAGTGTATGAACTTGGAGTATGCCTTTGGGTGTCACTAAAATATGTGGCTTTCCATTTGATCAACTAGTTGGCTAAAATGGTCTACTAGGTTTAGTGGCATCCTTTGCTACAATAGGTGAGTTGATTGAATGGAACACCAGTCGATTGATTTACTCAGTGAAGCATTGGCGCAACTAGAAGTCAATTGACTGGTCAGGGAACTAGTAGACCGGTTGACTAACTTGCTTCTTTTTATTTTGCCTAAAAAATCAATTCTATAATATGTTGAGTGATTCAATCGAATAGCTTGGTGGTGGTTCTTTTCTAGCACTGGATCAGATGAGCGACTAGGGAGCCAGTAGATCACTTGACTAGCTTGAATTTCCATGTTGAATCGAGCATCTCCCACCCAATTAGTTGGTTCATCCAGTCACAATCGACTGGGCTCTATTAGGAAATTTAGCAATCAACCTTGTACAAACTTGCACATGCAAACTAATAGATGCCAATTTTAGAATCTTATTTATGAAAAATAGATACAAGAATATTTAATGCAAGACGAATGCAACTAACTAATTAATAAATAAAAAATCTAGGAAAGCAAAAAACCATTGGGTTTCCTCTCGACAAGCACATAGTGTAACGTCACTAGCTTGATGCTTGGAGATCAAATCATTGTTGGGTTGATGAGAGGGAGTGTATGATCAACCATCATATCATATATAATAGAGTATATTTTTAATCATTGGCATTAAATTATGAACCCTTAGGATTTCTCTCTATACACTATTAAACTTCTTTTAGGGTATATATTTTTCACAACGTGTAGTCCATACTATTGTGAGAAGAGTTTGCATGGAAATAGCCAGAGTTAGGAGTTGTGAACCAAAAATTGGTCACCTTACTATAAGTCATTCCTCTTCAAGTGGCCATCATGACACATTTTGTTCTCTCCTTATAATTTGTGCATTTTCATATGTAGTCAATATGAGTTCCTCTATCTCTGACTATATTTGTCTATTCTCCCCTACTTCTTCTAAGTCAAAGTACAATTGCTTGATCACCCATTAGTTTCTATCTTTAAGTTTTAGGGGAAGATATCATGATTTCTTATAGATCATTTTGAATGAAGTTGTTCCTAAGGACATCTTGAATGTTGTCTTGTAGGCCCAAAGAGTGTCAATATGTCTATTGGCCCAATAATGTTGATTAGGGATGACAATCTTATTTAGGATGCCTCGTAGTCTACCCACTTATCTGTGGGTGATATGGAGCAGTGACCATGTGATGCATGGGGTACTTTTTCAATAGATTTTTGAAGCTACACTTTTAAAAATAGGATCCCCCATATGAAATGACGGTGCATGGAACTATAAACTATGGGGTAATGATCTGTTTGAAGAGATTAATTTCTTTGAGTCACTATGGGGATGTCTTCCACTTATTTGGACACATAATCCTCTACCAATAGGACATATGACAAGCCATAGGAAGATAAGAATGATCTTATGTACTCCACCCCACATTAAATATCTCAACTTCTTGCTACATTTTTAAGTGCATATCATCTCTCTTAGAGATGTTTCCCATCCTATAAAATGATCACAATATAGAACAAAATGAGGGACACCTTTGAATATAATCAGACAAGAAAAAATACATTGTAGAACTTCAACCATGATCTTGTTGGAGAACATGTGGGCCCCTAGTAGGGCCTAAATGAAAGTGTTATATAGTAAGGGATGCCTCCTTGGGAATGCAATGACAATATAGGTCGTTTTCACAGATTCATAAGTGGTATGAATTATTCTAGTGGTTATTTTTGGTGTCATGAATGGAATTCTTCTTGGGATTCTTGGTGAAATTGCGATGTAGAGCTCATGCTAGAAGATATTCAACAAAATTGGCATATCAAGGAGTGGGTGTAGATACTCAGATTAATCAAACACAATGGAGGGGTTCATTGATAGGAATGACATCATTGTCATCTATGTGAAGGTGTATCAGGTGACCAGACACTGCACTCTCACTCCCCTTCTTGTATCGTATCTCATGGTTGAACTCTTATCACAAAACTATCCACCTAATTAGTTTGGCTTGACATTATTTTTAAGGAGTGGGATCCCAAAAATGGGATCCACTCCCTACTAAAAATTTGAAGAATAAAACATCCATTCTGAACACACTCAAAGGTATGCTGGAATAGGAGCAAAATTTTCAAGCTTCAATAAATGGTATTCAAAACAACCAAAGTGTAGCAGAAGAAGAAAATAATGACTATATTCAACTTCTCAACAAGATTACAAAAGTATATCATAATATCCCATAAAGGGTTTACATGTATGATACAACATAAGGATCCAAGATAGAGGGAAGTCTAAACCATAGCAACTTTGTCTCCAAGCTTATAACTCCTTAAGCTAAGTCCATAACTTTATGCCATGTCCTCCATGTCCTTCGCCTAGGGTTGGAAGCATACCCCAACAAGAAGAGAAAAATGGAAAACATCAACAAAGGCTGGTATGTCATACTAAAAAGTAAAATTGAGCAATATAATTCAGACATCAAATAAAATGAAGCTTCCCATAAAAGAGAATAGTACCACCCAAATGGGTGTCAACAGAAAAGAATCACAATAAAGAAGATACTTGCCATAAAACAACATAAAAAGATTGTGCCATATATACATCCACTACCATGGTGGAAAATGAAGCACATATCAAGAAAGTAGGGCACACACCCCATAATCATCATCAATAACCTGCATGTATGTTAGATAAGCATAGCCCTAGAACAATATAAAGACAAAGGTGGCCAAGAATCATACATCTTGAACTTGATGAAACATGGGCCAAGAATCATACATCTTGACCGGGTATGGGGAATCATACATCCACCACCCAAATGTATATAACACGGGCCAAGAATCATACATCTAGCCCGGGTATGGGGAATCATACATCCTCCATCCCAAAAATATCACAATGTTGCCATCATTCACAATGAACAAAAACCAATACAATTATACTACTCTAGTGCTACTGAATCACACAACAAGTAAAATGTAGAGGAAAGTAGAAGGTATAGTTAGATTATATAAACTAGTCACCACATAAGTGACCAACATATACATCCACCTCATAAGTGGGAAAAATACATCACATGGCATCATATAGAGTTCCATCATTAACAAGGCATTATAAAGAAGCATGAGAATGTCCAAACATGATCACAAGATCAATAACAAATAAGGTAGTTTACATGAACCGTGATTTTCAAAAGATAAGACATATTGTGTAGGCCAAATTCAAGAGAACAAAAAGATAGGTGAATTGCACAATATAGAGGAATACATGATACATCATACCTCAACGTCAGAGTTTAGCAGTCCAAGATCACTTCTAGATCCAAGTCTAAGTTTCCAAAGAACCTTGCTCATTTATAAAGGGGAAATCCCTAAAATGCCCTTGGAAAGAAACACCTTCAAACTAAGGTGAAACTTGGCGACCCATGGTTCAAAAACTCGAGAATGGTAAGGGAATATATAAGGATAATAATTCATGTGACAATTTACTAAGAAAACCTCCCAATTGGGTAAATTACATAAAAGTCCAGAATGTACCCAAAATTGCATAACTTGCACAAACAACATCCAAATTTGGTGAAACTTCATCCACAAGTTATCCTTGATGTGTTGAATGGTAATTTACCATTGTTTCCATATTTTGAAGTTATATAATCATATTATTCATTAATTATTCCTTTTACTCATATTCTCTCTACTAAACTTATGCTAATATTTCAAGGTGGTCCAAATTAGATGAAATTTGACATGCATGCTAATTTTGATATGTAGATTACAAATTTGAAGTTTGTTTACAATTTTGAGACTTCTTAGGCTTATTTTTATGAGATGTGTCATATGGCCTATTAATGGCCCATTATCTAAATTATTCATCCAATTAAGTTCCTTAATCCAATTAAGTTCCTTATCTTCATATTACCACCGAAATGAGTTGTGTGACATGTTATATTACATTAGGGTGATATATTCATGCTTTAGCTAATTAGGAATTGATTAAACATCTTTTATGGTCCAACACTCAACCTTGTTTGGATAAGCTCAAAAGGTCAAAGCTCTAGGGCAGGGTCTAAGATCTGGTATGTTACATTATTCTTAGCCTAAAGAATATCATATTGTTATCTGATCAATGTATATAATGACCTACAAACTAAATTGATTAAAAGATAAATAATGGCTAGTGGCTCCTTTTTGGTAGTATCTTAACTTCTCTGAGCTTCATCTAGAGTATTGGAGGCACATTAGATAATACACTGCTTCCCCAAGATAACTCCCACCATGTAGTCATTACCATCACACATAATATTAAAGGGAAGGGAGAAATTTGACGTCTAAATGATGGGTTTGGAGGCGAGATCCATCTTCATACAATTGAAGCTCTTCATACAATTTGCATCAATGTGGAATTCAACATATTTTGGAAGGAGATTTGGTTATGACTTTGAGTTTCATAGAAGACCCAAATAAATCTTCTATAAAACCAAGCTTGGCCCGAAGGCATGAGCTTCATTGACTGTCGAGGGGAGAGCAATATTTTTAGTACTTCTCTCTTTTCCATGTCCACTTAAATACCTCTATTCTTGGCCATGTGTCCCAACACTATTCCTTCCTACACCATGAATTATAATTGTTCCTAATTGAGAACAAGGTGTTCTTTCTTGCATCAAGAACTAAGAATACATTATGTAAATACATGTTGGATGAGTCCCCATATATGGAGAAGTTGTCCATAAAAATCAATAGTGCTTGGGAAAGATGCTCTAATAATTGGGAAGGCAACTCAAGAGGGAAGTCAAAAACTACCTCAGATCCTTCCTAATCCTCAAACACATCCTCTTCTAACTGTAGAAGATTGCCCATAGATGTCAACGCAACATAGTCATCATGGAGTGGACTGATCTTTTCTCCAAGAAAAGACTGAAGGAAATTTCCACACTCCAATTCATCAAGCTAGTAGTGGAGAATGGGGAATTGAGGTACAAAGGGCTAAATTAGTCAAAATTTCTAAGAAGTGGAAGAATATGGAGGCATGCTATGCAGTAGGTATGAAGCCACACTAGCCAACCCTGACCTAGAACTTTGAGATGATTTGAAAGGTGAAAGCATTTTTTGAGATCATTACAAGGATGAAACATTTATTTCTAGTCAAATTCAAAGAGGCAGAGGATATAAAGAAGTTGCTTGATGGTAGTCCATGGTTTTTAGGACAGAAGCCCCTTATTGAAATGGGAGCTAGGTGAGCCATTAGAGAAGGAAAAGTTGACAAACATTCCAATTTATGCAAGCGAGACAAGGATTTTTGAGCAAGTCCTTAACATCTAGGAAGAAAAATGCATTACATCTTCTTTCTCATTCACCACTGATGATGAAGATTTCCAAGTGGTGAGAATATAATGAAGGGTTCCTCCAAAGAAGATCCCCAAAATGGTGAATGCACCAAGAGAAATCACGAATGAAATAATTTCTAATATGTTTGAGAGGTTGAATGATCTTGACGACAGAGAAAATTCTACTGATACTGGAAGCGTACAAGTCCAATTTTTATCGAATGATCACCTAGGGATTATTCTTAGAATATATATGTATTAATAGACTAGGAAACCTATATAAGTGAAAGATGGTATGTTAGTTGTTAGTGATCCTATTAATATTCTAGTAGAGACAAAAACCAGTGCTAAGAAGATATTAAAATATATCTATAGAATGTGTCCTTTCTTATCAATTAGGGTTTCATATTTGTATTATCACTCCAACCCTAATTTATTGCTACACTCCTCTGAGGTTCATAGGTCCAAGTAGAAAGGTTCCCTAGCTAGAGAGCTTGGTTTCTCCAACAAAGCTCCTAGCTGGAGCAAAAAACACCTTCTCTACTTTAGAGGTGAAAAACCCTAACAAAAGATCATGGAGATGAGGTGTTCAAGGGTCCTAGATGGGGTTTCACCATGGAAGGGCATGGTTACGACCTGGAAGAAGGTGGAAGGAAGATGAAAAACATGAAAATAGGGAAGGAAAGGAGGAAACTTACTAGTTTTGGTTGAAATTACCAATAAGGAGTTTTAGAAACCCTAAATAGAGCAAATTTGGAACCGTAGGAGCCTACTTCACCAAGGTAAGCACTCTCTTTTGCCATTGGATAGAACCTTCATGGACAAATAGAGTAGGAATGTTTCTCTATACCTGATGTGCCCTTATAGCTCCCTGTATATCTGATGTACGCATGCATGCCATATAAAAAATTTCAAAAATCTTTCCTTTGCAAATTTCATGTCCCTATGCATATGTACAAAGTTGCTGTAATAATAATAAAAACCTGTTGTGACTTCTTGCAAAGTTTACTTTCTGTATATTTAATGAGTTACAAGTTCTGTCATATCTTTCGGATAATGTTGTCTCAAGCAAACAAAAGATTGTGCCTTGCCATCCAAAAAATTTCGAAAAATAATAATCTCGCAAACAGCTAAGAGACGAGTATGGAGAAGGAAAAAGCTGCCCAAACAGCAGGTTTCCAACCATAATTCTAATCATGTGGTAAGAACCATCATTCTTTGGGACCACTCTTTGTTGAAGATAAATAAAATAGAGGAAACTAATCAGTTTGTTCATTGTGATGGTTCCTATAAAGAAATTGAATTCCTTGTCATGACAATTTATGTCCATAATGAAGAAAAAAAATCTCCAATGTCGAATGATTTTTTGAAAACCAGTAATAAAACCATGGAAGAATGGTTTCTTATTGGATACTTCAATGCCATTATATAGACTACTCAAAGGAAAGGGAGAAGTTTTCATCCTGTGAAAGTCATGGAGGAATTCAATATGATATTTTTGATGATAGTTTGATTAAATTAGATATGAAAAGAGCTATTTATACTTGGGATAATAAAAAAGGAGTGAAAATCATCCTGTCTAGAATTGACAGAGTGTTTCGATAATGAGGAATTTAGATACATGTTTAATGACCTCTAGGGAGATATTCAAAATACCATTCATAGTGATGACATGATGCTTAATGTCAAATTTGATAAAAACTTGAAGAAAAAGGGAGGATACTTCATGTTTGTGAATGCTTGAACTAATAGTTGTAAGTGAAGTTTGTTGTAAAGAAGTTAGAGGTAATCCTATGTGACTTAGAAAATGAATTTTCTTAAAGCTAGACTCATTAAATGGAACAAGTATGTTTGGTAATGTTTATGATAATGCCAAGATTGTGGATGTTGAAGCCTTCATGGCTCAAGAAACTTCTAATGCTAATCCTAAGGATACTTCTTTGTGTGTTATTGCTAATATTAACATGAAGGATGCTATTAAGGTATATGAAGTAGAAGAATATTTTTCTAAAAAAAATTTTGGGGATTATTGGCTCAAGCTTTAATAAGAAAGATCATTTTTTTGTAACACTATTAAAGTCGACTTCCATAAGGAACATAACACATTTTAACATTGGAGGTAGTAAATGTTATGATGAAGATCGTATCTCTGAATTTATGACAAGTTGGTTAATCAGTTTGAATATGATTCTAATTTATGGGACAACAATTGGATCATTCCTTCTTTGTCTCCTGAGAATATTAGTTGACCTTCATTTCCTATAACTAAATAGGAAAATGAGAAGATTATTAAGGGGGTAGATGTGGATGAAACCCTTGGTCCAGACAAATTCAATGATCACTTTTTTAAGAGTCCTAATCTATTATAGGTAATGATGTCATAAATCAATTTGAATTTCTAAAAGAGCAATAAGACGATGAAAGAAGTCAATAAGTCATATATTACCCTTATTTGAGAGATTATAGGATCCAATATTATTAAATATTTTCACCCTATTTATTTGTGCATTTTTCTTTATAAATTTGTTTCTAAAGTTCTAAAAATGCTCTCCAATTTATTTTTCCTACTAGTATTAGTTGCAACCATACATCCTTGGTGATGGGAAGGAAAATTTAATATGCTTTGCTTATTACTAATGAACTCATAAGTGACTTCAACAAGGTAGGCTTATCTCCTAAAATATGCATGAAGGTGGATTTGGTTAAGGCATATGATTACGTTAAAGGGTCTTTTCTCTTCACCGTGTTGAGTAAAATGGGTTCTAGATTGTTGGCTTACTTGGATTAAAAAATTATGGATACTAGTTCCTTACATATTTTGACTAAGCGAGATCCTATTAATATCATTTATCATTCCAATGGTATAAGGCAAGACCCACTTGCCCCTTATTATTTTGTTGTTTCTATGGAGGGTTTCTTAGCTATGCTTAATAATTCTATTAAGTCCAATCTTTTCCAACCCTTTTAAAAGTAAAATGAATTCTATATCAAACATTTTGTTTTGCAGATGATGTGATGGTCTATAGTATGATAAATGAGGATAGTGCAAGAAATCTTGGCATTATTCTTGATGTGTTTGAAGACATATTCGGTTTGATGTGTTATCCAAGTAAGAGTAATGTGTTTTGTAGATCTTATGCTGATGCAAGTTGTATGTCTGATTGTCTGAATATAGAGAAATGAACTTTGCCAATGTGTTATTTGGGATAACCTCTATTTTCTGGGAAATTAAGGATATCCTATTGTCTTCTTCTTGTTTACAAAATCAAGAATAAATTAGAGAGTCGGAAGATGAAAGACTTATCTTTTAAAGGTAGAATAGAACGTACTATCTCAACTTTGAATGCCCTTCATGTGTTATGGTCTGCCACTTTTCATCTTCCATCTATCATTATGAAGGAGGTTCAGAGTATCTTTAACAAGTTTCCCTAGGGAGGAGCAAGCCTTGATGAGAAGGTACGTTACATATCCTGGAATAAAGTGTGCAAACCAAAAAGTTAAGGAGGTATACGTATGTGAAGGGTTTTAATATGAATAAAGTTGGACTATTATTGAACATTAAATTTTTTCTTCTAAAAAGGGCACTCTATGGGTTAAATGGGTCACTAAGAAGTACATTGATAATGACTCTTTATGGTCTATTAGCACTAACCCCAAGTGGTCTTGGATGTGGAGACAAATCCTATTTTCAATAACTCTAGTTCAGCCCCATATATCCTATGTTTTTTGCACAAGGGAGAGCATTAAGATTTGAGGGAATCATTGGTTCCCTAGTAATGAAACAATGTATTGGTGAAAGTAATGCCCCAAAACTTTGGTGTGGGATCAAAGGTGATCTAAGTAAGTTCATACTAATTTTTTTGGTGGATTTTTTATAACAAAGGTCATAAATAGTTCAAAGATTTTGTTCAATCCCTGAATATAAGTGTTAGTAGTCTTATAAATGGTTTGAGTTACATTAAGATAAGAAGTTCTAGGATATTATATGAGAAGCAACTACTCTCTTAAGTTGGGTTATCTAGCTATGGTAGTATGAAGCCCTAATGAACTATAATGACTTGTGGAATATTGTTCTACAATAGAATATCTACTCAAGTTGTTCTTAGAAGATTTGGTCATGTAATCGCACCCAAATACCTACCTTTTGGTTGCAGATTTTCTAGTTTGATTTGGTTAAGAGAAAGAAGTGAAAGACTGGTAAGAACGATCCCATCAATTCATGTTAATTGCTTATTTTATAATGAAAAGAAGGAACACATGATTTTCCAATTGAGCCTTTATCACATCTAGCTACAAAGGTATAAAAGGCATTTTCACAAGATATGTAACATACTAGATCTCGGACCCTACTCTAGAAAGTTGACATTTTGGATTTAGACAAATAAGGTTGAAGGTTAGACCTAAATATATGTTTAGTATAACTGCAATGAGACAATGCATGCATAGATCACCTTAATGTAACCTAATGTACTAATGTTAATCTTAGGTTTATAATGGATACATAAAATTTGCCACATAACTCATTTTGGTGGTAATATGCAGATAAGAAACTTAATTGGATGAATAATTTAGATAATGGGCTGTTAATGGGCCATATGACATATCTCATAAAAAGAAGTCTCAAAAGTGGAAAAAACTTCAAATTCGAAATCTACATATCAAAATTAGCCTACATGTCAAATTTCATCTAATTTGGACAATCTTGAATATTAGGATAAGTTTAGGAGAGAAAAAATAAGTAAAAGGAATAAGTAATGAATAATGTGATTATATAACTTACAAATATGGAAATAATAGTAAATTCATATTCAACACATCAAAGATAACTTGTGGATGAAGTTTGCTCCAATTTGGATGTCGTTTGTGCAAGTTATGCAATTTTAGGTACATTCTAGACGTTTCTACAATTTACCCAATTGGGAGGTTTTCTTTGCAAATTGTCACATGCATTATAATATTTATATATTTCCTTACCATTCTTGAGTTTTTGAACCATAGGGTGCCTAGTTGCACCTAGGTTTAAAGGTGTTTCTTTCCAAGGGCATTTTAGGGATTACTCTCTATATAAATGAGCTTATCTTTAGAAGCTATCAACCAATGGGGTTATTTCTTTGATTGGAGGTCGGTTGGGATGGCCTATAAGTGCCCATAAACCGACATTTGATATTCAATAAGCCTCTATGAGTTGTCCTCTTGCATGGCCATGAAATCCCTAGGCTAAGGACACATGGAAAGCTCCATAGACACCTCATGCTTGACTTCTTCCTTATCCATAAAGGTTTGCATGTCCATAGGCACCCTTAGCATTGGACACATGGAAAGTAACTTGAAACCTCATGCTTGGATTCTTCCTTATTCATAAATACTTGCATGCCCATGGAAACCCTTATACATGACACATGGAAAGTCTCATAGACACCTCATACTTGACATCTTTCTTTATATAGCCATATCTACCCCTTCCCAACTCCCAATTCAAAAACTCTTGCTCACCTTTATTTACTCTAACTTAGAGCATCATTCCTACTCTATGTTTCCATGAAGGTGCTGTCCCAAGGTAAAAGGAGGTGCCTACCTTGGTGAAGAAGGCTCTTAGGGTTCCAAATTTCTCTATTTAGGATTTCTTAAGCTCCTCCTTGGTGATTTTGACCAAAACTAGTAAGTATCCTCCTTTACTTCCCTAATTTCTTATTATTAGTCTTCCTTCCACCTTCCTCCAGGTCAGAACCATGGCCTTCCATGGTGAAACCCCACCTAGAACCCAAAAACACCTCATCTCCATGTTCTTTTGTGAGGGTTTTTCACCTATAAAGTGGAGAAGGTGCTTTTTGCTCGAGATAGGAGCTTTGTTGGAGACAGTAGCCTCTCTAAGCTTGGGAACCTTACTTATTGGACCTGTCCACCTTCCTTAGAGGTTCTTTGGAGGCCTAGGCTTGGATCTAGGACTGACTTGGACTGTTAAGACTCTGAAGTTGAAGTATGATGTATCCCCTATTCTTCTATGTTGAGCAATTCACCTATGCTTATTCATTCTCTTTGTCCTATGGACATTAGCCTATACACAATGTATTTTCTTTTGAAAATCATGGTTCAAGTGAACTACCTTATTTGATACTGGTCTTGTGATCATGGATATTCTTTTTAACTCTTATCTTATGCTTTGTTCATGATGTAACTCTAAAAGATGACATGTGATGTCTTTTGCCCACTTATGAGGTGAATGTATATGTTGGTCACTTATGTGGTGACTAGTTTATATATTCTGACTATACTTTCTACTTGCGTCTACATTTAACATGTTCTGTGATTCAATAGCACTAGACTAGTGTAATTGCATTGATTTTTATGGCGGATGTGTTATTTCCTACCGAGCAAATGTGATATTTCCTTCTCTTTTGGGATGGAAAGGAACCTCATACCTAGGGCAAGATGTGAGATTCTTATCCCATGTTTTATATATTTGGGAGATTGGCAGTATTCCTTTCTCTATATGGTTTCAAGTTTATGAGACTTGGCCAACTTTGTGTATATATTGTTATAGGGCTATGTATATCTCACATGCATGCAGGTTGATGATATGGGTGTGTGCCCTAATTCTTTACATGTGCTTGTGTGGAACAATTTTTATGTTTTATTAATGTCAAGTATTCTTTTGTTATCATATGATTTCAATTCCTTTTCTCTTGATACCCATTTGGGTGGTCCTCATCCTTTCAATGAGAAGCCTTTTATATTGGATGTCCTTTATTCCATATATTGCTCAATTTCCTATTTAGTATGCAGATACTAGCCTTTACTGATGTCATCTATTTTCTCTTCTTGTTGGGGTATTCTTCCAACCTTAGGTGAAGGACCTGGATGATAAAGCATGAAGTTTTGGACTAGGTTAAGGAGTTAAAGCTCAGAGACAAAGCTGTTATGGTTTAGATTTCCCTCTACTTAGATCCTTATGTTGTATCATACATGTAAACCCTTATGGGATATTATGATGTACTTTGTAATCTTTTGTGAAAATTGAATATAGTCATTATTTTTATTCCACTGCTACACTTTGGTCTTTTGCATACCATTATAATAAATTTGGAAAATTTATACCTATTGGATTCTTCAAAATTCTTAGTAAGGGGGTGATCCTGCCTCCTAACAAGATATGTTCTAATAATGAGGATGTTTGGTTTTTGATACAGTCTGATTGCAAAATGCTTGTATAGTTTTCAACACTCTTTCTACCTCTATCTATTCTTTACTTCGTTAAATTTCTTTTGTTTGTCAATTAAAGGAGCCTCAACTTGTAGAGGAAAAAAACCCTTCATAGTTGTCTTCACCAAGATAGAGAAGATGGATGCCATGTATCATTAAAAAGTTGTAGGTACATTGCACAACCCAAAAGGCATATGTTAGAGCATGCAGGTTTCAAAATGACAAATAATGTTTTGATTCTCTTGATCATATGGATGGATTATGATACAATATAATCCTAAACAGACATCCATGTAGATGATATAACCATGTTGTGCAAATATCTTTAGAACTTGGTTTATAAAGGGAAAATAGAAGTGATCCTTGCATGTTTCCTTATTAATATTTCTATAGGTCATGCACATTGTAAGATCCTCAAAATTTTGTAAATTTGAATTTAATAATAATGAATTGAGATTCACTTCAAGACAATCAAAGTAATATTAGAATAATGGGGTCAATAAAATGAATTTGATTGAATTGGGATGATAGAACTAAGCCTTAGACTCAAATTGAGTCTTCAATTTAGGTAATTAATGAAATGTTGAGCATAAGTATTAATTTGAAGCTTCAATTGTGATATTATAATTATTTCAATACTTAACTCCATAATTAAGAGAATAAAATGGATGGATCACTTATAAGGCCTAGGTCTGAGCCACAGGTCTTAGAATCAAATTTAAGCCCAACTAGGTTATCTATATTGCAGATTGACCCATTGTTATATATAACAAAGGAATTGATTTTTGTGCCTAATATGATTAGAGTAATCTTGAGAAAGGATTAGTAAGAGGATAAATGACCTAGATAATTAATGAGTCATTATCTAGTCTTTGCATAGGTTTTAATTCATCAAGTATCAAATAAACATAGTAATATCAAACATTTTGTACATTATGAGATAATGACAATATAAAGATAAATCCAAGTTTTAGGATAATTATATGATTATCTATAAGTTAAGTGATTAGCATAAGTAAATACTTGAATAAAAAAAATTGTATTTATCTTTACTATTTCAATTGAAAACTTGGTCAAATTAGAGATAAACCTATAGATTTCCCAAGTCTGATAGAAATTGGGTATTTCTATTTATCTACATGATTTTATAAAGGTCTAAATAATATTTGAATATATTAGATAATCAAAATTTAATCAAGGGTAAATAAGCATCAAACACCTAAATCTAGCTACGTCAGGAGTAGGGAGAATGTCACTGGATGTAGTCAATACCTACGACCATCAATCTAAGATCACAAGGTGCTTAATCTATCTTCAATCTTATGACCTGAAACCACACCGGTTGGATACTAGCCCTGATTTGACCCTTCTCTCTCCCTCTCCTTATATGACACACTTTGTCCCAATATTAGTCCCTTTGAACATGGGAGAGAGAGGAAGTCTGAATGACCCCTATCTTTGTTGTTATCATCCCCAATGGTGATAACACCCTATTTCATGAAAATTGAGGATCATTGGTCTGCCCCAAAATCATGACCAACCTCAACCTTGTTCCAATATAATTCCCTAGGGAGAACTACTGAAGGTAGAGATCCATCTGCAACCATTCAATTAACACAACAGAGTCACCAACCATCACCCCTACTAAATGTCGATTCTGCTTAAGTTGCGTAGTCCTAGAGATCAGGGTGGCACATCCAAATTTCCCATGTTGACACCATCTAAGGGACAAGGGAGAGATCTCTACAGTACTGGTTGGACATTTCTCTGCCTGGAACTCCCAGTCGACAAAGACACCATCAAACATCAATATCTAGTTGGTTGATGCACTTCCTGAAGAGATTCCAGGATGAACCAAGGGAGGTACGAGATTTTGTAGGCTAGTTAATAGATGCCAAGCATGTGGACTGATCCAAAGGTTAGGTAAGCTATGCAACCTTTGCTCCTCTTTCAATACCCTATTTCCCATCAACTATGTCCACTGGAGTCTCTCTATGATCACCCCTCTTATCCTTTGAGAGATTGTTGGAGCCGAGGAGACCTACTGATGATATATGTGGTCCTAGCTACTATTGCCAAGCCCAAGAGTCGAGATTCAATCACTAGGTTGACCTCACCATGGTTACAACACCACAAAACGAGCCAAAAAAGGGATGAACAATCCATGTGCCATGGTGACTAATATGCCCTTGAGCGTGTGACATTTCCTATTCATTGTGTTGTGGGCAGTTGGGTCTTTAGCCTATCTCAATCACCCAACCCACAAGGTCAGGGTGCTGATGATGCATGATCCCATTGGACACACCTGGTCCCACGTGGCAAATGGATAATGCTTAAACTGTTGACATGGTCGCTTATGCTTGTCTGATTAATGTTTATTTTGAAATAATTCTAGTAATCATTTAGTATGTTGTACAATAGTGATTCTATATATGAACTTGATCAAAAAATTTGAGTATATCACAAATAAAATAGTTCCAGAGTCTGATTGCGCTCCATGTTCCAAAAGTATGGCTGATAGGGTGATTATTACATATAATCCCTAGGTATGATAATTTACATGTTGATACATTTAGTGTGTCATATAAATTGATGCTGCTGAGCAGAATGTGTTCCCAAGTTAATGATAATGATTGTGATGTATATTAGTGTTCATAAGTCACAACATTCATGGAAATAAGAATTAGGGTTTTGAAACCTAAAAATATGTTGACCCCAAACCTAGGAAATCCAAACTCTAGGCTCAATCTTGTTTGTATAATATGAATGTATGGTGACACTTTAGGGTTATATGTACACAAAGATAATGGTGATTAAATATGTTGGTTAATTGGATGTTTAAATACATGCTTAAAGTACTTAAAGTATGTTGTATCTTTATACATTGAGGTATGTGGTTATTTATGAGTAACTTCATTATCAAATTCCAATGGTTTTCCAAGTGATTTCCAATGTATTGACTCGATAAATAAAATTGTTGGATGTTTATTTACTTAATTTCAACTATAATTACAACATGGGTATCACATAAAGTAAATTAGAATATTTTGAACACTGGGCTACACCCATCAAGGGGTTATACAACTAAGAACAATGATGGATAATGTTTACATCGAAGAGGGCATACCAAGAATGGGTTAGATTATGCAATGAAAATACAAGTTTCAAATATCCAAATATTGGTTTGTGAACATTATATTTTGCTAATATACTTGCATATATTTTGGTTGCACCCCATACACAATATAGAGATATAGTAATACGCATATTTGACTGTTGACAGTTTAGGTATCTACCATGCATATAAAGATACAAAGATATGGAGAATTATATAATGCATCCAAGATGAATAAGCTAAGTCACAAGGGGGATTAATTAGTTAGATATCCTAATACTTAATCTCATGTATATGCAAGTTTCTTTTGAGAAATTCATGTAACTCCTTAGAGGAGCATAATTATACATCTTGCAAACATTACTTGTTCATTAATGGAAACTATTGTTTATTATTATTTAATATTTTTTGAATCTAGATCTTGGAAATTTTAGGTAATGACTCTCAACTTTAAGGTCCACCTTGATTGGGGGACAATCAAAAGTGGGGGTCATTACATTTGGTATTAGAGCTTTGATTTATGAAATATTATTTAATAGTTAATAATTTCAAATAATCTCTAGAATTATAAGGAAAGTTATTAGGTAATTCTCTAAGGATTATGGTGTCTAGAAAGGATCTCTACTTTCAGGGCTAGCAAGATTTTCCTGTGCACCATTAAGTTGGTATATAAGGACTCCCTTAGCCAAGGTGATACTATTACGACCCCAATTTTTGGGCTCTTTTGGTAGGGAATGCAATTTCTCCTATTATAGACATATGAACAAATAATGGTGTGATTTGATTTGAATGTATGAATTTCATTTGTAATAGCCTTGCTTGTTTGTTTTGTGGGCCTTATTGGCTATTGGGCCCAATAACAAGAAAAAGAAAAAGAAATTCAATTAGTAAATGAATAATTAAGAAAAGGAGAAAAGAAAGATGTGGAAGCATCTAGAAGGATAAGAATTATCCTTCAAGGAGGGATTTCGTCTCCTTAGGATTTATTGGGTTCCAAGGATTCCAAGTTGCAAAGATAATAGGAGAAGAAAGAGATAAAATCAAATAAAGCATTATTAAGAAGAAAAGTTGAGATAATGATGAAAATATAAGAAATATGTGGAAATATGGATAAGGGAATCATTATGAATGAGATTTTGACTCCACATGGTTTCTAGTGGGAAAAGGAATCAAAATAAAGAAAATAAAATATTAAGAGAGAGAAAATATGCTTAAAATATGCCTTATTAAGAGATAACTTGCATATGAAGAAACTTCCCTCATACTTTTGGGTTTGAGTCACAAACTTGGTACACAAGTAGTTTAATTCATTAAGGACTTTCATTTAAAATTTGGGATTAAAAGGATAAACGGTTTGAGAGATAGGAATTTTGTAAGTTTCCTAAAGTGTAAAAAATAACATTAAATGTCACAATTTATGTTCTAATACGGGACTTGATAGTCGTTGGATCCTTGATCCAACGGTAGCTGCTTTTTGAGTTAGATTGGGAAAGGGGGAACAATAGATGAAAATTTTGCAATCAATTTTCTTTACACCCAATCCTTGAGCAAATCTGGAGTTTTCTCCATTGCTTACAGGGTGACAAGCCGGACTCAAACATCCCTAGGAGTCCCTATTTTGGTGGGAATCAGATACTTTCCCCTATTTATGTTGAGTAGAAGATTCCACGATGGGTGGGGTTGTCTGATCTGTGCCTATATAAGGTGTTTTACTCCTAGAATGAGAGAGAGATTGAACCCATCTTCGTAGGGTCATTGCACTGCCTCTGCCCGTTGCTTTTGTGGGCCCTGTTGGCGCGAGTACCTTTCCCCTCCAACTGCTTTGTTCCCATGTAGGAGCAGGGGATGTGACAGCGGGGAGATCATGGCTCAGTGGTCAGGTCTCTCCTCGTCACTATTAGTGGATGTCATCGGGCTGGCAGGTACAATTGACGATGTTCCTTTCTTTGGCTCTCTTGTAGGACAATCTTCGGGATGAGAGGGACCATCGTCGCGGGGGGGATGCTTTGTTCACCCGAAGGAACAGAGTCCCGTGTGGGCTCTACGCAGAACGAGACTGGAGAAGAGTTGGGTCGCTGAGTTAGGGAGAAGGCAGACCTAGAGGCAGGATCTACGAGCCAAAGACAAAGATGAAATCAAAATAAAAGAAAAGCAACGAATAGACACGTGGCGCGCGGCCATTGGTCAGTGTAAGGATATTTTGTGAAAATCCTATCTAATTATTGGTAACTAGGATGTAGACAAATTATATATGAAAATTTATCAGGAGAACGTGAAGAACATAAAAATAGTCTTAGATCTTGAATCTGATCCTAATTCGAAAAGTGGTTAAAGTTTCCATCCTTAATGTGTTTATGACTAAGATTAACCCTAATTTGATGATTAATGAATTGAAGGGATTAATATCGATGTTTTATGATAATATTAACCTATTGTTAATCAAAAAGACGTTTTGATGTCTAAAGAGATGATACATATGCTTAATAGCTTAATTTAGGATTTTGATATGTTAATGAGCATTAATGGCCTAGAAACCCTAATATAGGTGTTAATGAGTTCTAATGAGATATAATTCAAGATCCTTGGTATAAAATTGATGTTAGGTTAATCTCAAGCCTAGTAGATGATAAAAAGTCTCTAATGTGATTAAGTTGAATAATTATGGTTTTGCCTCTTGATATGTTGTTTTTAGGATTTTGTGGTTATAATGGAGAAAAGTTGTAGATAAACCCTAATGATACCCTAATTCGGATTAGAAACCCTAGAAAGTGAATCCAAGTCAATAAAGTAGATTCTTGAGAAAGTGTGTATTAAATAGAGTACATATGCTTTTCAGGATTCTGGATTGTGTGGTTGAACTACTTGCTTGGATTGCTTTCTTGGTTGGAATTGCTTATTGCTTGTGAAATCTGCAAATTAGGTATGTGGTTGAATTATGAATTCCCGCATTATGTTTCATGGTGTTTTCTCGAGGATTTATTGATTGTAATGCAATTAAACTGCTTGGATGTTTTATTACTACAATCTTTAAAGTGAATAAGATTATCGCAATTTATATATGTGTGTGACTCGCTCGAACCTACATACCCCTCTGGAAGTAAGATAAAAGACCAAGCCCTGGAGGGAAGGTCAAGGTGGTCAAGCACCGGAGGGAAGACTACATGGCACCCAAAGAGGTGACCCCAAGTACTAAGCTCAGGATAGAGAAGGTAGCCTTAAAAGTCACTTGCAAGGACTTAACCCTAGATAGGTTACTATCCCAGAGGTGGTAAAAGTGGTTGGGGAATCATACTAAAAATGTAATTTTGTAATGTTAACAACTATTTGTTGTGATTATATTGTTAGAAAATATGTGCATTGTTTTGGTTGTCACCACATACCAGCATATTTATTTATGCTGACTGACGTTTTATTTGTTAGCATTTTAGGAATTATCAGAAATTGGACAAATAGTAAAGCAGAATCTATGAAGATAAAGTTAAGTAATCCAAAGCAGGATTAGATAGATAGATTTTGTCTATAGATAGAAGTCTTAGATCCAAATTTTACAAGGTATGCAAACATTTTATTTTATTCCAGCTTTCAAGTTTAGTCTTGGTAGAACTTGATAATTATTTTTGATTAATTGTTAAACCATTGATCTTAAATTTTGGGATAACGACTCTGACCTCTTGATCTCCCTTGATTGGGGGTTATTGGGAAGCAAGGACATTACAATTTGGTATCAGAGTGATAGTTTTCCATTTAATCTTTAATAATTATTAAATTTTACAAACTCTTTTAGAACCCAAGGGAGTTATTAGAGGATTTTCCAATGATGGAGGTGTCTAGAAAGGGATCACGATTTGGGGGCTGGAAGTATTTTCCTCTGCTCCGCTAGTCGGTCATGAGGACTCCCAGATGGGGTGTGACGGCCTGGAAAAAGTCTAAGGTTGTGACTCGAAGTAAGATACCTTTAGGACTTTCTCATCTATCTTCTTCCCTTCTCAACCCTAATTCAAGTAAGGTTCTAAGGTTTAGGGTTTCTCTCTCTTCCCCACCCCTCTCGAAGTTAGGTTAAGTATGATAAGGATTAAAGAATCCTCCACCAAAATAATAAAAAGCATGTAAACAAGACGTCATGGACATAAGTTTTAATAGTTTAAGCGTAAACTAAAGATTAGTTACATGCTTAGGTTGCATGGCATGTGTTTTCGTGCCCTTAGGAGAGCTCTGAGGTTAGACCTTCTTATAGGAGGACGAGGAGAGAGTTATCCTTAGAGGCAGAGGCCTCTAGGAAGAGGTAGAGACCTGGCACATCCTCTATGGACAATGCTAACCCTAAATCCTATGTGGTTGTTAGAGAGAGATGACATGATGAGTTGGATATCATAGTTAACCATGCATGTATGTACATGGTTTTGACGTGCATGCTTTATGTAAAAGTTTTGGGTACCTATGAGGAACGTGAACCATGGGTGGTTGTTGACCCTGGTGCCTTTTGGTTACCCAACCTTGGGTGGGTCGTACCTGTTAGGGAGAGGGATAGATCCCTCATTGAGATGGATAGAGGAGACCATATAGGAATCCTAACGGGCATACATGAGGAGATAAGAGGCATGCACCTACATAAAAAGTGAGTAACAACAAGGCTGGTAGCAGGTTTTAGGCCTAAGCTAGAAGGGTTATGCCTGATAGTGTATGAGCTAGACATGTAGAGCATTGGATAGCCTTAGTCGGATATAAGTTTTGATAGTACACCCAAGTAGGGATATACATGTATACTTAGGAGCTTGAGGAGCTAAATGGAGAGAACATAGAATGAGGATGAACTCATAGACCCATGTGTGACCATCTCTAAGGGGCATGAGGTTATGTTGACGTGGAGGTAACCTATATGGGGCCAGACCAAGTTAGGTAGGTTGCCATGATCCCTATGAAAGGATGTAAGTTTGACCGTGTATGCCCAGAGAGATGATGGAGTTTTGGGTAGGGATTGAAGTTTGAGATTGTACCATGATAGAATCCTAAGTCAATACCAAGGTCAGGTAGGGTTAAGACTGATGGGAGTAGGAGTTGTCTGGTTCCTAGATGCACAAGACCATAGGGTCGTGAGGTAACAACTATCTTTGTCCAAAGACCATGGGTTAGGAGATTGATCACCTTCATGAGATCATGGGACCGAAAGGGCAAATGAGGTGGGCACTCATTGGTTTCCCAAGGGAAAGGGATGACCCCAAAAGTATCGGCACCCTATAGACCTAGAGTAGATGACTAAGGATTGTGTGATGACCCAAGTGTGTTTGGGGACAGTTTCCATGGAAGTAAACCTGAAATCGAGATGTTCATGATGTGGAGTCATGTGATGCATGTTTCAACTTAGATTAGAAAGTATACTGGTGAGGTGGGATGCACCGTCTCTACTCTAGGAATGGGATGAAATCTGTATTTGGACTGCATCCAAATGCTTATTTTCTCTCATTTTGGGGGTGAGAGATAGGGCAATATGCATGCCATACACTAAAGATAAAGATGATGCGAGTTGAAACATTGCTATGTGGTTTGAGGATAGAGAAAGTACCATATCTTTTGGAGAGTACATTGAATGGATGGTTTGCAAACATGAAGATAACTAAGGTAGTCATCAGATGAGGACGTTCTTATCAAGAGAAGTATGGGATTTATGAGTTATATAAGTTTGAGTTTGATGACCAAGATGATGAGCTCAAAGTTTTCTTGACTCAGTCGACGTAACCCCAAGATGAGGATGTTGAGTGGAGCATATAGAGGTTTATGTCTTTACATATAAGGAATCTTATGTGGTAAATGAGATGTCCTCAGCTGAATACATGTCATGTGTATAGTTTTCTTGTCTAGCCGATGGTAAGGGCTGAAAGAGGTTGCTAGGTGGACCCTAAGACCATTAGAGGACTAGACCTATGTGGCTAACACCTACATACAACCAGACCCGTTGGTCAAGTTGGTGGTTTCTTAGTTATCTAGACTAGAGATTGATGAGATATAAGGATGGTTGTAAGAACCTCAGATACACCTCTCAGGGAAGGAAGGTGATGTAACCTACGACTAGTGTGTTTTAGGGTTCCATGGAAGTCAACCTTGAGGAACCATGACATGTAGGAGATCATGATTTTAAGATCACCATATACCATGGTACTTCTAAGATAGTAAAAGGTTGCAGTAGTACTTTGTATACCTAAGATGAAGAAGTTTATAGAGTGCATGTGGCTTGTCGCCATGCATGCCAGGAGATGACACCAGTAACCCAACGAGTTGCTACAGAGAATGAAGAGTCCCTGAGAGGGAATGGGAGTGGATCACCATGGACATTGTGTTGAGTCTCCCCTGGACCAAGAGAGGTCATGATGCAATATGGGTTATAGTAGATCGCCTTACAAAGTTGACCTAATCCCTTGCCTAAGAAAGAGAGCACTTTCAGTGTGACAGATATGGTTGAACTATATATGAGAGAGAGATAGTTCATCTACATTGTGATCTGAGTTTGATATCATGAGTATGACCTCAAGTTCACTTCCATGTTGTAGAAGTAGGTATAAGAAGAACTTAATGCTAGATTGAAGTTGAGTACAACATATCACCCCTGACAGATAGACAGTCAAGAGAGTATGATCTAGACTAGCGGGTATGAGGAGAGCATGTGTGCTCATTCAGGGTGATACATGGGAGCAGTCTCTACCCTAAGAGAGTTTTCTTGTGATGATAGTCGCCATAGCCAGTATCAGGATGTAAGAAGCTCTATAAGGGAGGCTGTGTCGGTCGTTGCTTTATTAGGATGATGTCAGTGAAAGGACCTTATGAAGGTTAGAGAGATCACAGTGTGTGCAGATGAAGTCTCTTTGATCGTGCGATGGCTGAGAATGACCAGGGACAACATGAGTTGTGAGCTGATGCGAGGCAGACTGACATGCAGTTCATTTTTGTGGGAGAATGTGTTATGAAAACCCGACCCCCCTGAGCTATAGATGAGTCCCCAATACATGCATCCATTTGAGATGGATTGGTGGAGTTTCTTATGTGTAACCTTACTCCACAGGATAACGTGATGTATGATGTGTTCCATGGGTCCAATCTAGAGCACTATGTGATGTACCCGAACCATGTGTTGAGCCATGAACCTATTGAGCTTCTAGGGAGGCCAAGATATCCTGAGTCACCTATGAGGGTATAAGATACCAAGGTGAGAGAGAACTCAGATGTAAGAATATAAGATGATAAAGGTTCTTTGGAAGCGCCATGGAGAGGATGAAGCCACATGGGGGCCGATGATGGGCATGAGAAAGTCTTATCCTATTTGTTTGTATGCTTGGTGGAATTTTGAGGGCAAAATTCCTATAAGAGGGAAAGGATGTTACAACCCCAATTTTTGGGTTCTTTTGGTGGGAAATGCAATTTCTCCTATTAAAGACATATGAACAAATAATGGTGTGATTTGATTTGAATGTATGAATTTCGTTTGTAATAGCCTTGCTTGTTTTTTTCGTAGGCCTTATTGGCTATTGGGCCTAATAACAAGAAAAAGAAAAAGAAAAAGAAATTTCATTAGTAAATGAATAATTAAGAAAAGGAGAAAAGATAGATGTGGAAGCATCTAGAAGGCTAAGAATTATCCTTTAAGGAGGGATTTCATATCCTTTGGATTTCTTAGGTTCCAAGGAGTCCAAGTTGCAAAGATAATAGGAGAAGAAAGAGATAAAATCAAATAAAGCATTATTTAGAAGGAAAGTTCAGATAATGATGAAATTATAAGAAATATGTGGAAATATGGATAATGAAATCATTATGAATGATATTTCAACTCCACATGGTTTCTAATGGGAAAAGGAATCAAAATAAAGAAAACAAAAGATTAAGAGATAGAAAATATGCTTAAAATATGTCTTATTAAGAGATAACTTGCATATGAATAAATTTCCCTTATACTTTCGGGTTTGAGTCCCAAACTTGGCACACAAGTAATTTAAGTCATTAAAGACTTTCCTTCAAAATTTGGGATTAAAAGGATAAACAGTTTAAGAGATATGAATTTTTTAAGTTCCCTAAAGTGTAAATGATAACATTAAATGTCACAATTTATGTTCTAATACGGGGCTTGATAGTCGTTGGATCCTTGATCCAACGGTAGCTACTTTCTGAGTTAGATTGGGAAAGGGGGAATAGTAGATGGAAATTTCACAACCGATTTTCTTTACACCTCTCCTTGAGCGAATCTGGAGTTTTCTCCATTGCTTTCAGGGTGACAAGCCGGACCCAGACATCTCTTGGAGTCCCTGTTTTGGTGGGAATCAGGGACTTTCCCCTATTTGCGTGGAGTAGAAGACTCCACGGCGGGTGGGATTGTCTGATCTGTGCCTATATAAGGCATTTTAATCCTAGAACAAGAGAGAGATTGAGCCCATCTTCATAGTGGCATTCCGCTGGCTCTGCTCGTTGCTTTTGCGGGCCGTGTGGACGCGAGTACCTTTCCGCTCTAGTTACTCTGTTCCTGCCGAGGAGCAGGGGATGCAACAACTAGGAGATCATGGCTCAGTGGTCTGGTCTCTCCTCGTCGCTGTTAGTGGACGTTGTCGGGTTGGCAGGTACAGTTGACGGCGTTCCTTTCTTCGGCTCTCTCACAGGCCAATCTAGGGGGGTGAGAGGGACCATCGTCATTGGGGGGGGCGATGCTCTGTTCACCTGAAGGAATAGAGTCCCATGCGGGCTCTACACAGAACAGGACAGGAGAAGAGTCGGGTACTGGGTTAGGGAGAAGACAGACCTAGAGACAGGATCTACGAGCCAAAGACAAAGAGGAAATCGAAATAAAAGAAAAGCAAAGAATAGACACGTGGCGCGTGGCCATTGGCCATGGTGAGGTTATTTTGCAAAAATCCTATCTGATTATTGGTAACTCGGATGTAGACAAATTATATATGAAAATTTATCAGGAGAACGTGAATAATTCAATAAAAATAGTCTTAGAGTTTGAATCTGATCGTAATTTGAAAAGTGGTTAAAGTTGCCATCCTTAATGTGTTTATGACTAAGATTAACCCTAATTTGATGATTAATGAATTGAAGGGATTAATATCGATGTTTTATGATAATATTAACCTGTTGTTAATTAGAAAGATGTTTTGATGTATAAAGAGATGATCCATATCCTTAATATCTTACTTGAGGGTTTTGATATGTTAATGAGCATTAATGGGCTTAGAAACCCTAATCTAGGTGTTAATGGGTTTGAATGAGATATAATTCGAGATCCTTGGTATAAAACTAATGTTAGGTTAATCTCAAGCCTAGTAGATGATAAAAAGGCTCTAATGTAATTAAATTGAATAATTAGGGTTTTGCCTCTTGATATGTTGTTTTTAGGGTTTTGTGATTATAATGGAGAAAAGTTGTAGATAAACCCTAATGATACCCTAATTCAGATTAGAAACCCTAGAAAGTGAATCCAAGTTAATAAGGTAGATTCATGATAAAGTGTGTAGTAAATAGAGTACATATGCTTTTCAGGATTCTTGATTGTGTGGTTGAACTACTTGCTTGGATTGGTTTCTTGGTTGGAATTGCTTATTGCTTGTGAAATCTAAAAATTCGGTATGTGGTTAAATTATGAATACCCACATTATGTTTCACGATGTTTTCTTGAGGATTTATTGATTGCAATGCAATTAAACTGCTTGGATGTTTTATTACTGCAATCTTTAAAGTGAATAAGATTATCACAATTTATATATGTGTGTGACTCGCTCAAACCTACATACCCCTCTTGATGTAAGATAAAAGACCAAGCCCTAGAGGGAAGGACAAGGTGGTCAAGCCCCGAAGGGAAGACCATAGGGCACCCAGAGAGGTGACCCCAGGTACCAAACTCAGGATAGAGAAGGTAGCCTTAAAAGTCACTTGCAAGGACTTAACCCTAGAGAGGGTATCCCAGAGGTGGTAAAAGCAGTTGAGGAGTCATACTGAAAACATAATTTTGTATTGTCAACAGCTATTTGTTGTGATTATGTTGTTAGAAAATATGTGCACCATTTTGGTTGTCACCACATACTTGCGTATTCATTTATGTTGACCAACGTTTTGTTTGTCGATGTTTTAGGAATTATCTGAAATTGGACAAATAGTAAAGAGAAATCTGTGAAGATAAAGTTAAGAAATCCAAAGGAGGATTAGATAGATATATTTTGTCTGCAGATAGAAGTCTTAGATCCTAATTTTACAAGGTATGCAAAAGTTTTATTTTATTCTAGCTTTTAAGTTTAGTCTTGGTAGAATTTGATAATTATTTCTGATTAATTGTTAAACCATTGATCCTGAATTTTGGGATAACGCCTCTGACCTCTTGGTCTCCCTTGATTGGGGGTTACTGGGAAGCAGGGTCGTTACAGATACCTTCCTATAGCTAGAACCTAGGGTTTTCCTGACATGATATTTCCCTAAGTGTCCTTATCTATAACTTCTTCCTCTTCTCATCCCTTTTCTTAATAAACCCTAAATGTACTTCCCTTCTCATATAAAGTTAGGGTTTTGAGAAGAAGTATGATTAAGGCATCCTCTTCCAATTAAAATATAATGTTAATTATAGAAATACATGAAAAAGATGTGACATGTAATTAATGTCCCTCTAGTAAGGGTGAACCTTAGAAAGACCTAAGTATGAGTGGGAAAAACCCAATCATTCATGAAGGAGTTGAGTGGGATAACCCTGTAGGGTATGAAAACTTTAGTGAGTTAAGGGAAATACTAACCCTAAAATATGAGTTGCAGTCCCTAATCCTAACCCTAAACCCTAATGCTGAGTAATGGATGTGGTAGGTGTGAATTAAAAATCCTACCCCAAACAAATCCAAAGTATGGTTATGGAAAGAGAAAATCTAAACGGGTTTGGGTAGATCAATTTTGGCACCCCAACTAGATACCTAGTTTTATAGTCATACAATTACATGGAATAATGCCCACATGATATAAGAAAAGTCCTTTGATTATGCATATGAAACATAAGGAACCAATAATTACATAGGGGAAAATAAGATACCCTCAATCCACCTTCTAGGAGTGGTGCCTCAACCTAGGGTGAGTCAACCCAAGATTTGGAAAAGGATCTATGAGGAGGCATAACCCTAAACACGAGGGGCAACACCAAACTTTTAGGAGTGGTGTCTCAACCTAGGGTGAGTCAACCCAAGATTGGGAAAAAAGATCTATGGAGGAGGAACAACCCTAAACACGAGGGTTCACATTCTGGCTAGAAAGCCCAACCTCTTCTGGAAGTCATGAAGACACCCTAGGTAGGACTTTCCCTAGAGGGAAGAGTCCATCAACCTCATTTTGAGAATTAAGGAAAATTTGTACATCCTCAAAGGAGAAAACACTAACCATCTAGATGTATGATAATATAAGTGATAATCAATACAAGGATAATATGGGCAAGTCCATCAATATAATATGGTGAGACTTGGTTGGAGAAATTCCAAAAAAATTTAAGACAACATCTAAGTCTTATTTATGTTTCTTTAATTCCTTGTACTAATTATCAAATCTTCACTATTCATAATAATTATATTAGTATCTCCCATTTCATCTGCAGGAATAATGTCGATACACCATCAAGTCAATTGCTTTGTAGGGATTCAAGTCTTTCAGAATCACCCATACTTCATGACTAGATGACAACACTACAATATTTTGAATTTAGGCAATTTGAAGTGCTTTAAAGTCATCAGGAAAATTGTCTCTACCAATCTTAAAATATGTTTGCAGTGATGCTATCAGAAGACTTTCAAAATGTGCAGTCACCAACTCCTTTAAATCAGATTCATTAGAGACCCAGTCACCCTCCTTGTTCATTAGGGATACAATGTCATTAAGCCTTCTTCTTTGATAAATGTAGACATGCTATAATTTTGTGTTAGAATATCCATTATTTAGCCAATTTACATGGACACATTGTCTTATATCCTTCTCCTCCTTCTTAAGGATGACACTTAGTTCCTCTTGCATACTTAAACACAAGTTGTCAATGGCACATCAAATTAATCAACAAGGTTAGTTTTTAGGATGTTAATAATATGAAGGAGCCTATTTTTGTGATAGCATCTCTATCTTTTTTCATGATTTTCCCAATCCATTATCTTCCCCTTTGGTTCATCCCAAGCAATATGGAACAACTTGATGGCCTACCAAGATCCTTGCAAAACTTGTTTGAATTCAACATAGGTGTGCTTAGACGTGGTGCTGAATCTTTTGTTGAACATTTCTTTTCTCATGAATCTGATTAGTAATGGGAAATGTTATGAGAAAATGCAAGGAAGGTGTTCAACTATATGTTTTAGGATACACATTAATGAATTTATCATCAGTGATGGGTTTGTCTAGTCTTTCTTGTAACATGCTATGTTTATATGTGAATCTCATGCCTACGAATAGCAGGTCTACCTGCCCATCCTCCGTAAGGGTTTCTCTAAACTATCTAGCTTCATTGTAGTCGTACTGGATACTCTGACTCTTCTCTCATGGTTCCCTGGTGGTATTAAAGTTGTCCATCATAACCCAAGACACATCAAACTTCTTTCCCATGCTTTCAATGTGTTCCCATAATAGTTTACAAATATTGATGTGAGGATTCACATATAGTAAAGTGATGATAAAACTTTATTAAATCTGCAAGTAATGAATTGTATGTGGGTATTGATAATCTCCATAGTACACACATCATTTCTCCAATAGACCCAGATTTCTATACAAATCCATCAGCCTCTAGACAGTGCGTGTTGCTAAAGCCCAATGATGTGATAATAGAAGTTGCTTTATTTCCACTAACTCTAGGTTTTACTTTTTTGTATGCCATAAGGTCCTTAAAGATTCTATGAGTATCATCGTTACCGACCCCATGAATATTCCAACAAAGTGTATCAACCATAAATAAGCCATTTAAGGGAAGGAGTCACATGTTTTGTAACCTCAATTGGTGCTTGATTCTCCTTGTTTGCATCAAACTTAGCAACTTGCCTCAAAATAAGCCTTGGGATTTTCCTCATCGTAGTACAATGAGACTTAGTTCATGCTTCTTCATTTTAGCACAACCTTCTTTAATCTTCCTACCACTTGAGGCTTCCATGGTAGTGTTTGTTTCCTTTGATTTTGGATTTTGTTTTGGTTCTCCCTAGCATAGGTACTTGTTTGTTGTGCATAATAGCTAACCCATCCCTTAGTTTGTCATACATGGGTACTTCATGGACCTCCTACTCGTTGTCAATACGTTTCTCAGTCTCCTTTGTAGTTCCACCAATGTCTTTTTGTTTTTGATTGATAACTTCATCAACATACGGGTTTAGCATAATATGGTTATCATTTTCTCTAGTAGCCTTGTCTCCTTTTTGATGCCTATACATTCTGCCTTTGTTACTATTGTTTTCTATTAATACATTTTCCCTACATCATAATTGGATCCCTATTTTTTCTTCCTTAAAGCCTTATCTGTCCTTGAGATACTTCCTATTCCCTCAAAGTCTAACTTCCACATGACCTCCAATAGCTTATGTTCCTACCCTCCTTCATTTGTCCCAAGAGCATCAAATTTATTAGATGTGTTCTTTTGTTGATTTGGTGGATCCCTTTGATGTGGGGGTTTATCATGATGGTGATTCCTATTGTTCCTCCTATTGTGTTTACTCTTGTGAGTATGTTAAGCTTTCTCTACCTTGCCGTGAGGGATTCTACATTGTTGCTCAGACACATGTTTATCATGCCTCTCTTCTAGTGTGGATTTCTCCTAACATCTATTTTCAGAATATCATGTTTTACCAAACAAGAAACATGCAATAGGTATGGCTTCATACTTGACTATAAATTCCTCATAATCAATTAGGATAGCCGATGCCAATGGTTTTATGGTGTCAACTTCAACAACAAGTCTCATGAACTTACTTCTTGTCATACTAAAAGTATGATTTCCCACCTTCATGACTCTTATGAAGGCTAACCCTATGTATTCAAACATGGTGGGAGCGTACAAATGTAGTGGGAGATTTAAAATTCGCACCCACATACCAGGTAGGATGGGAATTCCTCTGAGGGCATGAATATGGGATACTACTCCCAAACCACAAGGAATATTCCAAAATTCTTTTAAGGGCCTCGTGCCATGGAGACCCCAAAGTCCCTTCTATAGCACATTTGTACCATGTAGTAGACCAGGTCCAATTAGAACATATTGAATCTTCTCGACAATCCCCATAAAGATTTGATTCTATCACTCACCATCATGTATCCAATATCACAACCAATCAACTAACTACATATTTCCATAGCTTTGCCAAGTTCTTCTCCGCCTTTCATTCAGTAGCAATAGTCTATATCCATCCTCAAGGACAAAGTTTACATCTTTGTCTACCATATCCCCTTCAAACAAACTTTCCAAAAACGCATGATCTCTCTATTGACAATTGCTACATGTATCCTAGTTTATCCATGGTGAGATAGATGGTTACAATTGATTCCCAAGGTCAGGGGGCATCCATTCCTTCATTGACTTTCAAGAATCAATTGGTTATCTTGTTGAACTTCTCAACCAACATGCCTACCTACATTGCTACATTCACCATTTCACAAGTTATAAGCCTACTTCTCTAGATTTGTGCTCTCCCTCATACCGCTCAACTCAAACTTGATCCCTACCATTGACACATTAAACCTAAATTTGTCATGGTTTAGATTTTTATATTCATTTGAGTCGTCCCTCGTACATCCACCATCCTCTTCTCCATTACTAAGTTTCTCTTGATCACATCCCTAATCGTAGCCCAGAGCAATGCCTCTACTAGTACCGCCACTGCCGAGATCTCACCTCCACATCCCATGTTCCCCCAACCATTACAACCCTCCAAAACCATCATACTAATTTCTACTTTTTAGAAATTCCAATTTCAAATATGATGTCAAATATATACCTTAAAATGTATATCCCAGGAGTATATCTAAGTCTTAGGGTTTTTCTTGTAAGTCATGATACCTAAGGTCAAGGCAACATTTGGAATCCCTTACCCAAAAACAATAAAAGGATAAAAATAATTATAGTATAAAAGTGCTAATGTCAGTTATCCCTATACATGGAAGTGGCCCACAATATCCCTATACGGGAAAGATGCTTAAGTGAGTAATGAAATAACCCTTTGTAGGGAAGAAGATCAAGTGAGGCACAAAATATCCCTATGTATGGAAGAAGCTCAATTGAGGCACAAAATAGCCCTATATAGGGAAGAAGCTCAAGTTAACATCAAATTAGCCCTATGCAAGGAAGAGCCTAATGTTATCCCTATGCATGGAAGAGTTGAGCCTCGCATTAGCCCTATGAAGGGAAGATATGATCCTTATGTTATCCCTATTAATGGAAGAGGTCATGAGACCCTTACTTTGTGTCTAAGGCCCAAGGGGATCAAGGGGGAGTAGCCAAGGCAATAATGCATGATATGAATATAAAAAGAAGGCAAGAAGTTATGTGGTAATAGTGAACATAAATTATTAAAGGGAGTTGTGAATAAAGGAAATAATTATGAGAATACTACTCACTTGAGTTCATGAAATTCAAGAAAATTTGAGGAAATAAAATTATTAATGGTTTGGAGTCATCACCAAGGATGACTCAAAATAAAATTGGTGTTATGAAACAATGAGTGTATACCCCATCTCTACACATGGAATATGACGATCCTCATCTTTGGAGTGTATACAAATGCTTATTTCAACTTATTATGAGTGTGAGAGATAGGATAGCTGCATGTGATACATGAAATTGACCAGTAAAGATGAATACCCTAAGTTGAAGTTAATGACATAAGATAGGATATAGAGGTGTTATCTCACCCTTAGACAAAATTAGATGAATAATATGTTTGAAACTCATGAGATGATTTAATCACCAAGTAATAATATCATGCAATGAATAAGGTTGTGGGCTACCCGTAGACTGAACTCAGGTTCCAACCTCAGTAATATGAATTTTTCATATCAATAAAAGTTAATAAAGATAACTTATCTAAAACCTATCCAAGAAAGGTTTCTATAAATAATGCTAGAGGCTAATATGAGTTACCAATCATAGGTTCGAATTTTGGGAGAAAATTCCTCCCAAAGGATGAATGTAAGATCCTCAAATTTAGTAAATTTGGATTCTATAAATATGAATTCAAAAATAATGTATTGAGATTCACCTCGAGACAGTCAAAGCAATATTTGTTGTGGTCATCTAAACTCTCTTGGTACTTTTTTGTTTTTGTAAAAGGGAATATAATGCGTGTGATAAGAAATTAAAAGAAGATATAAATGTTTTTTAATTGTACATCATGAACATCGACCCACAACAAAAAGGAAAAATAAGCTATCTTCACAGAATCATGCTGGGAAGAACTAACACTATCAAAACCCTAGTAGGTCATAGGTAAAAGTATAAGACCGAAACTCAACAAAGGATCCCCAACTAGTCATCAAGACTAGTGTTGAGAAGAAAGAATTGGTAGCAAGATCAATTCCAAAGAAACTAGAAGAAGACACCATACCAACCATCCTCAATTTGTCCTCAAGCCAGTGGCACCCACCAAGCAAAGATGGACATCTAAACAAAAAGATAAGCAATGTTAAGCCCATGAACTCCACATCCATAAAGAAAGCATAAAAAACATAAACACCCATTTCAAACGTCTTCAACTAGTCCAAAAGACAAATCAGTAGAAGATAGTCGCATCACCACAATAGATCTCCACATTTAGAACAATCTATTAAAAATTTATTAGGCACATGATGATTTCTTTTGACCATAGGTGATAGACAGAAATGGTAGTGAAGGATTTAATCTTGTTGTTATCATAGTAAATGAGGGAATTCCAATTCCTAGTAACATAAAAGGAAGTAAACAAAATAGACATCTTACTCTAGATTTCAAGGGAGAAAGGACAATCAACCAATATATGATCATTTCTTTCATAACTAGATCTACAAAGAAAGCATGTAAAAGCTAATTGAATGCCTCTCCTCCTAGCATAATCAGATGTGGGAAGATTTTTATGACATGCTTTCTAGAGGTTAATGCAACATTGGGGCGCTTTGCAAGACCAAATCCCTTTTAAAATCTTAGAAGGAATTCCTTTAAGTATGACATGGTTCCAAACAGACTTCAAGTTCATAGCTTCTTTTCCCAAAAACAAAAGTTGATCATGATCAACAAAGTCCAGACAAAGGTCATTAATAATAGAAACCAAGGACTTAAAATTCCTAGAACTAGGGAAGTTCCATGCCCCATTTGAAATAATACCACTCATTTTTTAATATCTAGGTAGACCAAATTTAATATTAGGAACATGGTCAAAGAAGCTAGACAATAATCTGCCTTTGTCCCAAGGATCAAGCCACAGAAACATCTTCGAACCATCACCTACTCTATAAGTAATAACATCAAAGAAACATTCCCTAACATTGGGTAACTTAATTAAAGAAACAAGAATAAATTGAAAGGTCAGAAATGGACCAAAAGATTCCTTCTTTAAACATTTCTCATTAATCCATTTGACCCACAAGGAATCTTTTTTCCTTGCTATGTCCAAAGAGTTTAAAATAAAACATGAAGAGGAAATGTATCTACTTCTTCTAATAGATAAGTCTCTTTCCTCTTTGGGTAAAGTAACTGTATCCCATTTAATAAAATGAATGTTTATTTTATTTTCATAAGAGGACCAAAGAAAGTTTTTGCAAATTTTGTCAATTTCATCCAATACAAAGCATGGAATAGGAAAGGAGAACAACCAGTAAAGGTGCATGTTGGAGAGCATAAACTTGATCAATTCCAATCTAGCTGCCATAGATGACAATCCAGATTTTCACCTATCATGCTTCCTCTTAATCTTATCGATCAAATCAAAGCAATAGAACCATGCCAATTTCCCCATAAAAATAGGGACAACCAAGTATTTTGAAGGTAGGGAACCCTCATCAATGGAAATAATATTAGAAAGAAGGTCCTTATCGACATTATTACTGAAGAACACAAAACTTATAGAGTTATTGATATGAAGACATATCACCAAAATCAATAAGAGTCTTCTCAATACTGGAAGAACTAAGAAAATACACCTTAGATAAGATCATAAGATCATCAACAATGATCAGATAGGAGATATAGAGGTCTTTAGATGCTAGAATAGGAGATAAATCTTTTTTACAGATACAATCCTTCATGAAAACAAAAAATTCCTACATAGCCATGAAAAAAAGGTAGGGTACAATGGGGTCACCCTGCCTAATGCCATTAGATGGTTTAAAGAATCTTGAGGGTTTTCCATTAATCAAGATTTGATAAGAAAGGACAAAAAAATACTGTCAATCCAAATAATAAAAGCAACTGGGAAGCCCATCTTAAACAGAATTGAAAAGAGATATTTCAAGCTTACAAAATCATAGGCTTTATATATATCAACCTAAATGCACATCTTTCTAGAATGTTTTATGAAAATCATGAATGATTTCATTAGAAAGAAGAATATCATCTTTAATAGACCTTCCCTTGAAAAAAGCACACTGATTGGAGTCATAATAGAAGGTAACATAGATTGAAGATAGTTTTCCATAATCTTTGAAATGATCTTATAAATAACATTATAGAGAGCAATAGGGCTCCAGTTTCTAAAATGAAATGAGTTACCAATTATAAGAGAGATGAATGTTCTATTAGCTTCATGAAGTATCTACCCATTGGAAAAAATTCTTTAATAGCAAGCATGATATTAGGGCCAATAAAAGACCAAGCTTTCTTAAGAAAGTAGCCATTAAAATCATCAGGCCCAAGAGCTTTGTCCTCTTTCTAGGCATAGACAATGTTATCAATCTTTCTCTGAGTAACTTGAGCAATAAGAAAATCTCTTTGGTCATCATTAATAATAGGCCCACTCCAAGGACCCTCATCAATACATAGTTTAGTGATTTGATTCTTGATCCTTCTAGTCCTTGAGACATAGAAGAACTTGATGTAAGATTCTCCTGCTTTAAGCCAACATACTCTCGATTTTTACTTGAAAAAAGATTCATCATTAACAGAAACATGAGCTACAAATTTCTTCTTATCAAGAAAAATCTTTCTAAGAACATCATTTCCTAGGTTCATGTTAGTAGAAATTTGAGCATGTAAAGCATCTACATTAGCAATATTCACCAACATCACTGAGGTTACGAATAACATTCCATATCCATGATTTGTGCTTGACTTTAAAATTGTATAGTTTCCTATAATCTCAATACATAGAATATCTAGGGACATCGATATGCCAAGCTTCTTTGACAATATCAAGGAAATTTTCATGACTTGTCCAAGCATTGAAAAATCTGAAAGGAAACCTAATCTTTTGAGGTTTACAAATATGTAAAGATACGATCGTATGATCACTGACAATATTAGAAAGTATATGACCATTGATATCATCATTAGATACAAGAAAACTGACATTATAAGGTACATTTTCAGTCTTTGTGGTCGTGAAAAAAAATCATGTTGTTGGTTATCCCAGGTAGAAAAGGACCCTACAAGTCTAGTTCAAAAAGACCACAATCAAGAAGATAGTCATTCAAATCATCCATAGACTTCTTTGTGGGAGGTTGCATACCTATTTTCTCTATATTATTCCTAATAACATTAAAGTCACCAAGTATAATCCGTTGACCGACTTTTACATTATTGAGGTCTTTAATAGAATTCTAGAGATTATCCCTATCATTATTAGCATTGTGCCCATAGACCCAGTTAGATTCAGAATGCATTCTTCAATAGTACCAAGACATGGATGAATTGATCACCTTCTTTAACCTTTACAATATCACAAGAGTTTTCTTTCCAAATAATGAAGATTCTACCTAGAGCATAAGAAACATGATTATATGTCCATCTGTATTGATTGATGTACTTGTACATAAATCTAGGAGTCTTAGGAGTCTTATCCCTTCTGATCTTAGTTTCATTAAGGATAAAAATATCACTTCGGATCCTTCTTATATCCCCCTGGACACTAGTAATCTTGTTACTGATTCCTCAAATATTCCAAGAGGAGATGTGAAAGGAGGAATTCATTTAATAACCTCATCTGCTTCATCTGTTGAGATGGCAACCTCATCATCTATTTCACTGATATCTTCCAGACCATTCAATAAGATATGATTAGGAGAGGAAACAAGATGTTGGAAGATACTCATACTAGTTTTCTTATTATTATCTCCAAGAGATTTTGAAACTTTTTGACAATAAGAAAGTGAACTAACATCTTTAGAAGCACTTGGTTCAAACACAGAGAAATGAGTAGATGGGATAGAGATTTTTACATAAGAGGAAATTAGTACAACATTATGTTGATCACCCAAGGGATTCATGAAAAACCACTAGTGGGGGGTGAATAGGGTTTTATGATATTTTAATAATAATTTAACCAAAGTAAGCAACCACAAAAATATTGGACAAAGGGGACAAGGATCTAGAGTGGTTCCAACCTTAGCAAATACTAAGGCAGTCAATCCACTACCCGGTTGCTTACCCAACCGGGATTTTGAAAGTATTTAATTTTATTACCTCACAAGGATGTTACATAAAATTACAATACTCCCACCAAACCCTTCAGACAGCCTTCACCTAGAAGTAGTCTCACCAACCTCGAAGCAGCCTTCCTTGAAGTAACCTCAAGATCCCCTTGGAGTAGCCTTCCTCTTGAAGTAGCTTCCCGTTGAGACAACCTTCTTGAAGTAGTCCAAAGTCCACCTTCTCCACCTGAGAAGTCAAACCCTCTCCAATATGCAGCCTCCAACCCTAGGAGTAGCAAGGAGAGTACAAACAATATAAAGGAACAAGAAGGAAAAATAGAAATTACAATACCGTTGTAGCACAAGGCTTGATTTCCTATATCAAGCATTTTGATCTCCTAACCAATGTATATAGAAGTGTTGGTGTAGTGGGTAGGAGATGCTAGCCTATAGGACACGAATTTAGAGCAATGGAAATGAATATCCAATGTTGGAATTGCTCAATTGCTCACAAGAATGAATTTGCCAATTGCAAGTATGAATGCTCAAATGTAGCACATGTGTACTTTGGGTGTCCAATGGCTTGTCCTATTTATAGGAATGGCCTACAAGTGCTTAAGGACGTTCTAGACACTTTCTAGGGGGTTCTTAGTGCTTAACTAGCCATTAGGTACACATTAGTTGCTTTAGCAACAGCTAGTTAATTAACTCTGAAAATTGCAGACAGAACACTTCTCGGTCGAAGACTTGTCGACCGAGAGTCCTTCTCGGTCGAAGTCTTGTCGACCGAGGGACTGTCTGGAGAAAGTGTGTATAGCATTCTGATCCAACTCCCAACTACCTTGTCTGCTGTGTCTAATGGCTACCTGGGTCTTTCTCGGTCGAAGAGTTTGTCGACCGAGAGTGTCTCGGTCGAGAATTTTGTCGACCGAGATTTAACCCTGTTTCAATGTTTAAAACCAAGTAATAAGTGTGTGTATGAGTGTGAAGTTGTGACACTATTTTAGGGGATAACCTATCTAAGTGTTGTGATTGGCTAGGGAAGATCTAACGCTTGATTTACATGATGTCTAAGTACTTGTACATTATATACTTGTACACATTTTTACATTTGAATACAATCATGACTTAAAGCAATTTTAGCATATAGATCTTCCAATTTTTTGTCATCCAACTTATTCCTGCAACACTCAAGTAGCACGTTAGATCCACAAGAATGAAATGTTTGTCATCATCGAAACAAAGGGATTATAATAATGTCCAATTTAGCCAAAAATTCATATATTGATCAGAAGAATTTTGTTTAAAAGAGCCTAGAGGAATAACATTACTCACAGTCAGAATAACATGATCTTTAGTGATAGTAGAATACTTACACTCATGTTCTTCATGACCATAGAACAAACACATAGAGCATATGTAAGGAAACCATTAATAAAATAGATCAACTGTATCAGAGGAGCCATTATTAGCCTGAAGAACAATAAATATTGGAAAACTCAATAAAGAGGGTACCGCTAATCCCCCAGATCAGAGCAAGATATATTAGCTTTATTAGTACACATGAGAATACCCATATATAAACCAATGCCCTCGAACATACGCCTAACCCAAAGTTCAATCGGGAGATTATAAATACATATCCAGATATAAGCATTCTTTAAAGCTATTCTCACCATACTTTGACTAGAATTCCATTTGGAAATGATTAAAGGGTAATTCTTAACATACCACGTGGCGACTCACTTCGCCAAAACCAGATAAACGAATGCGGAAGCGAATTACTGAAAATCACTAGAAATTTAAAAACTTTTAAAGAAAAGATCTTCAAAACATAGAACTCTTTTATAAGAAACAAGATAAACAGTTTACATCATATGAAATCACCTCTCGAGTGATTATATACAACCAAATACAAAATCTTGAGATTAAAAACCAAAATATCAGACCTATTGACTCCTAGGACCTGAGAGTACAGAGACGACATAAGACAGACTAACTATAGGACTCGACAGTCAGTATCTCCACTTGAGATTCACTGCTGCCCTTGGTGTTGCTGTTGCTGATACTGCTCACCCTCAGATTGGTTTCTCCGTCCTCGACGTCCACCTAAAAAGTTGAAACCTACGAGAGTGAGACAATTTGAATAATTGTCCCAGCCAGAGTTATAACTCTCCACCAGAAGCTTTGTTATAGCAATTAAGGAATAACATAAGCAAGGTAACCTAAATCATTCAACAACAGGTTTGATAATAAGTAAAGCATCTTCTACTTAAGCAATCACTTCATTAAAGAATATAAAGAACATGTATACTAGATACTTGAACAGACTATTAATGTAAACAATGTAATATCAATCATTGTTTCTCATAGTTTAACCTAAGCATATATACTACGCGGTTGATTATGTTTTATAAACATTATTATGCCCTGCGGAGATGAGGTATACTGCTCATACTCCAATAGATCACTACTAAGTCGCATCGGTATCATACATAAGTCATCAAAAGAGCCGGATTCTTATGACCTCATCTTCCTTAGTCAGTGTGAGGATCAACATGCATGACATCTTGTGTCTCTGCTAAGATAGCTTACCAGGGTATTCTGGCACTTCGCTATTAGAGTCACAGTGGCATTCTGTACTCTCTTCTCCATCGAAAGATCTCTTGTTTATCTCTCATCGATGTGGTATTTCAAGATTCCCTCGGGAGATTTGTGGTACATCCCCCAGCATAAAAATATAGTGAAGGGTTGATAGATTAAGGTACATCTACATCAATTTCTACACTAGGACGTAAGGATATTCGCGTCCATATTCCCCCACATACTCAAAAGTATGTGATCTAGGAATTCCCTTAGGAAAACCTATTTCACCATCATTTAGCTTCTAACAATGATGGATCTATGATCAGGGCTCTACATGATATGATTATACTTGATTATTTAGGTACATTTCAGCATTCTTTTAACATCAAGCATGTTCTCAAACATTAATCATTAGAACAACAGCTATGAAAGTAGAATACTAAATGTATCAAGTTTAACTCACATCAGTTATCATATGAATATCAATTCTTAATCATCTCCTCATAAGTCATCTAATCACCATGACTTTGATGTTACTCATGGCTATTACAACCTATCAATCTCTTATGATGCCACTTAAACTAGGCAACATAGTATGTCACTATTCATAAAGCTAATAACATGCTTTCAGTGAATATGATATCATAACCTATACCTGGCTATGATTACTTCTTGCTAACAACCTGCATGATTAGAATAATTGAGGATATGCATGTATAACAATATTAGCACAGTACCAAAACTTTTAAATTTCTTTATAGGACACCACGATCATGCTCCCTTACACGGTCGTGCAATGGGAAGCTACCATGGTCGTGCTCCTTAGCACGGGCGTGTTAAGATCAACATATCACCATTGATTGTTAGGGTTTGGATTTATTCATTTCAACATAGGGTTATTAAACCTCTTAGCTTACAAGGCATAAAGATTCTTCATGTTACAACTTATAATTAGGGTTTCATACTCAAAGGCATGACCCAGAATTACTTCATTCATCAAATCACCCTAAATTAGAGTTTACTATTCACATTACATGTTATTACCCTAGAATTAGGGTTTACTATTCACTTCATAGTGAATTGAGCCCATAGCATCATCATGTATGAAAATTATCATCATTGATGCCCTCAAATTAGGTTAAGATTCATTAATCATCATAATTAGGGTTTCCATGATCTCACCTTGATGGATCATACCCTAATCATGTATATTCTTACATATTGAAGGTATGTTACTTGATTCTCATTCATATTAGGAGCCTTCTCTCTCCTCTCACTACTAGATGATGTTTACATCACTCTAGATTAGGTTAGGTCACGTCAACTTTGATTAACATAAGTCATGACATCACCATTATGGTCATTAGGGTTTGCTTGATCAAGGGGTGTTGTCTACTTGAACCCTTCAAGGTATCTTGATAATGTTCACCATTAACCATAACATGGGTCAAGCTACTAATTACTTAACCCCTTACTGTCTTTAGGTATCATTAGGGTTTGAGTTAATCAACCATAGAACCATCTAAGCCTTCAAAGCATTAAGAAATCTTAACCCTAAAAGTCCCCAAACGGTTTCACACTTCAACCTCCAAACGGTTTTGAAACCGTTTGGAAGAGTTGACCGTTTGGTCACTTTGACCTTCAAGACCGCATGGACAAGATCACACTCAAGACCGTTTGCCCTTAAACGGTCTTGAAACCGTTTGATCATGTTGATCGTTTGGACATGGTAGACTTTGAAACCGTTTGATCAAATCACCTTTGAAACCGCATGAGTCTAAACGATCTTGAGACAGTTTGCCCCTAAACGGTCGTGAGACCGTTTGGATTCAAATGGTCTTGAGACCGTTTGGTCCAAACATCTCAAAACTGTATGGACCTAAAAGTGCATCAACACTTACAATTGGTTAGGGATTTCAGTGTTGAACCCCTCAATTGACCTCATACATGTCAACCACTTATCAATTGAGCCAATTAGGGTTATCCTTAACCAATTGGACACTCAATTGACCCTCAATTGATAGCCAATTAGGGTTGGAACCAATTGAATTAGAGTTTATAATCGATCAACCATCAACATCCATCAACATGAATCTAATTGAAGTTGAACCCATCAACTATCACCCAATTGGGCCATGACCTGACCCCAAATGGTCTTGGGATCGTTTGGAGATTTACCAAACGGTCTTGAGACCGTTTTCTCAAAGTTTCATAAAAAATAAGTCAATTTGTTAAGAGTTGAACCCCAATTAAGTCACAAATCAGCACTTTTGATTATTTCAACAACCTATTGTGATTGGACCTTCAATTGATCAAATTTCCTAAACCTAGACCTCCAAACGGTCTTGGGTGGTCACCAAACAGTCTTGAGACCGTTTGGGTGATCCCCAAAAGGTTTTGAAACCGTTTGGGCCACTCAACCCAAACTTCAACAAGATTGGTCCTTGAAATCAGCAATTGAACCCGATTAGGGTTTAAGTGTTTAGAGTGCCTTCAACTTGGGATTTACTTGCAATTAAATTATGATTCTTTGTAGATGATTAATTCATAATGTGACCAGCAGAACTCTAAACGGTCAATGCATGGTCAAACCTCCCAAACGGTCTTGGAGACCGTTTGATTCTAAACGGTCTTGCAAACCGCATGAAATCAAACGGTTTTGAAACCGTTTGGTTTCAAACGGTTTTGCAAACCGTTTAGACCAAAGGTGCAAGATCATTTGGTAAAGTAAGATAAGGACTAACATTTGTATTAATGCCCATCATCTTCTACCTTGAGACTAAGGTCTGTTCTTCACGGGTTTTGCTTGCAAGAAAGCAATGGAAGGTAGGGGAAAGGAAGAACTAGCAACTAACACATAGAAAAGAGATGCATAACAAAGCAAAAGGGTTTAGAGTTATAAAACCCACCTTAAGGTCGTCCCTAGAGCTCCAAGCTTTCAAGCCTTTAATGCCGTCTTGAGCTCCATAGGTTGGCCAAGGTCGTTTCTCTAAGGATTGGTTGGGAAAAGTCGGCTAGAAAGAGGAACCAAGTAAGAAAGATCATAAAACCAACCTTGCACAATGAATTCCTCCATGAATCCAAGAAAGAAGATGACCCAAGCTTATTTAGAACTCCTTATCCGTTCTCCTCTGCTCCGGATCTCTTCCTTATTCAGTTTAAGCAAGGGGATAAGTGAATAAGTGAAGGAAACAATTCCTTGGTTTGCAAAGAAAGAAGTATATGTACTTTGGGCAAAACTTCATTATAAGGACAACTAGTTTCTTCATTTCCCATCTAGGTCCTTCTCTCCTTCTAAGCACGTTTCTCCTTCTCCAAACTTAAACAAAACTCCTTCTAAAACCAAGAACTAAAGGCAAATAAGGTCAACTTATTACTAAGGTGCACATATAAAAGGGTTATTATGCATACAACTTGGTTATTTAATTACAAGGGTGTTCCTTCTTATATGATTACTCAAAAGAAGTGCCCCCTCCATCATTCTCACTCTAAATGATGACAAGGGTCATAAAAGATATTCTAGAAGGTATATTTTACATGTTGCACCCCATGTTTTGGGTAAATTGCACTTTACACCAAAAATAGGGTTTAAAGCACAAGGATTGCTCCATAAGCTGCATCTTGATGCCCAAGCTTGGAGAATCCATCATACTTCATTATATTTACTTTTATGATGTCTCAATATCAAAGGAACATCTAAACATGTGCAATTTGCAAGTTAACTCTTCTAATTGGGTAATTTGCACATAGGTCCCTGTATTACAAAACAATACTACAACATTGTTTAAAAAGGACATAAATGGAAACATATGTTCCTCAGGAGTTTTAATTACATATCAAAAGATAATCATAAACATCTAATTACATAATTAGGCAAAACACCTAGGGTTAGCTCATAACCCAGGTCAGGGATGTTACAAATTATCCACCCCTTACAAGGATTTTGTCTCCGAAATCAACAAAACTTATTAAGAGAAAAGAGCAGGGTATTTCCTTCTCATCTCTTGCTCTAGTTCCCATGTGGCTTCTTCAACACCACGATGATTCCAGAGGACTTTCACAAGACTTATATCTTTCTTTTTCAGCTTTTTAATTCTGTTATCAAGGATTGACACTGGTCCTTCCTCATAAGACACATCATCATTCAATTCTACCTCCATAGGTTGTAGAACTGACTCGGTATCAGGGTGACATTTCCTCAGTATAGAAATTTGAAACACAGGGTGTAACCTCTATAACTCTGGTGGTAACTCTAGTTTATAGGCTACCTTTCCAACCCGTTCAATGATTGGATAAGGCCCCATAAATCTAGGAGCTAACTTCCCTCTCCTTCCAAATCTCAGAACTCCCTTCCAAGGTGAGACCTTGAGATACACTCTGTCTCCAACCTGGAACTCCAAGGGTCTACGACGTCTGTCAGCATAAGACTTTTGTCTATCATGTGCAGTCTTTATCTGTTGTTGTATTACTTTGATCTTTTCTGTGGTCTACTGCACAAGATCAGGACCTAACAGTTGATACTCACCGGTTTCATACCAACATAAGGGTGATCTACAACGTCTACCATACAAAGCTTCATAAGGTGACATATCAATTCTATGTTGATAGCTATTGTTGTAGGCAAACTCTATTAAACTTAGGTGCAGATCCCAACTTCCTGTAAACTGGAGAACACATGCTCTCAGCAAGTCTTCCAAGGTCTGTATAGTCCTTTCCGACTGTCCATCAGTTTGTGGATGAAAGGTTGTACTAAACCTTAACTGGGTGCCTAAAGCTCTGTGCAGTCATTCCCAAAAATGACTCGTAAACTGGGGACCTCTGTCAGAAACTATAGTGACTGGAACTCCATGCAGTCACACTATCTCTTCAACATACAACTGTGCTAGCTTCTCAACAGAATAGGTCATTTTGACAGGTAAGAAATGTGTTGTCTTTGTCAACCTATCAACTATTACCCAAATGGAATCATGTCCTTTGCTTGTCATGGGTAGGCCAGGTGTTACTGAATATCTAGGTCTGATCATAAGGTATGTACATCCTCTATTTTATTTTGGGCATTATTAGACTAAACCTACATTCATTTAATGAGGCATCTCTTGAACCTTTACTTTGCTTAAAAATCCATTTACTTGAACATTTATATTTTCCCTCTCTCAATTCAATATATTCATTTGGTTGTTGTGATACTTGTTTATATGGGTTCTTGGACCCCTCATGCATTGATTACCATTTATGAGAAATTGACAATAATACCATTCTTTCTACTCTATTTATGCATGCTACATGTTTGACTAGAATGTCTAGAATAGTGGTACTTATGTACAACCATACTTATATAGGGCGTGCATATTCCGCCCAAGGTGTGCGTTTCCACCCTTGTCTATCTTCTTATGTATCCAACATATCTGATCATAGTTTACGCTTATGCAGATATGTCTGGAGGACATGAAGAACACGTTGAGAGTAGCTATGTTGCACCAGGAGGAGGTGCAGGGAGGCAGGCACGTGATGAGAGAGTGCCAGAAGTAGGGCCAAAGTAGCCAACCTGCTGACACACAGGACACCGTATCACAAACTCTGCAACATCCTTCTTCATTCCAGGCCACCAATACATATCTTTCAAGTTTCGATACATCTTGGTGCTCCCTGGATGCATAGCATACATCGAAGAATGAGCTTCTTCCAGGACTAACTTTCTCAAGTTATCCACATCTGGCACTATCATCCTACCATGATAACATTCACTACTACAGAAACAACCTTTGGCGTCAGTTGTTTAACCCCCTTTGGCGTCAATTTCCGACCGACGCCTATGTGGGCACCGCTAAAGGTCGAACACTTCGGTGTCGGTTTTTTAACCGACACCTATTTAACCTATAGGCGTCGGTCTTTTAGTAGATAACCGATGCCAAAAGGGTTCGCGCCACAGAAAACGGCGTCATCTAGGACACATTTGGCTTCAGTTATCTACTAAAAGACCGACGCAGAAAGTGTCCTAGATGACGCCGTTTTCTGTGGCGCGAACCCTTTTGGCGTCGGTTATCTACTAAAAGACCGACGCCTATAGGTTAAATAGGCGTCGGTTTGACACGAACAGCCGACGCCATTTCCAGTACGGCGGTGGCCACATTAGGCGTCGGTGTTTTGCAAAAACCCGATGATGTAGGTCTTTGCTGACGGTTTTCTATAAATAACCGACGCCTATATCTATTTTTTTTTCATATCAGTTTGCAGGCCTACTGTGCCTGGTCAGCAAGATGAGAACCTGCAGTTCAGTTTTCTGAACTGCAGGTTTACGAAATCCATTGATATCAGCCTACAAACAGGCCACAAACCTGCAAAATTCACAAAAAATAATTCACACAAGTAGATACATTCAAACATCAATTCAATTCTCACATTCACACATATAGAAACATTCAAATACATGTATTAACATTCAGAAATATTCATTTACAAAGTATCATTCATTATCGCTATCAACATCCCAATTATATCTTACAGTTGCCACTGCTTGTATGGCTTTTGCCCATTCTTCTCTTATTTCATTTAATGCTTCCATCGTATATAGAGCATGTATATTTTTTAAGCGTTTACCTGTAGTGTTGTCAGTTTTAAACACCTGCAAAGAGAATGATGTATATATATAAGTAATAATATAAAAATAAGATTGATATATTTCATACTAACTAATGAGACTATATATAATACCTCATGTATGGTATCGATGTCCAATGCGGCATATCGGATAATCATCTGCATAAATCGCATCACATAGTATGCGCATGCCCAGCCATTGTCTTGTGTAGCGCACTATAAATTGAAACATACAAAATAATACAACTAAGCACAATTCACATCAATAATATATACATTGGAGTCGGGAACTTACTTGTACGTTCTGCCAATTTATTGGCTGGTTCTTTTTCCTTGGGACCGTTCCTCCAGCCTTTTTGAATGCATCTAAACCCCTACATGTTAATATAACACAGTAAATTGCATAAGTAAATAGTAATGTAATAAGAGATGTTAACATATACAAAAATGAAATATTTCTCACCAGAATAATGGCATTCTCATTACGTGTCCAATTTTAGTGTTTAATGTACTTCCCACGGGATCTAGATAATAAACAGTGAACGTCCCGGGGACAATAACTAGTAACTCCCATTGTCTACCGCTAGAGGAAAAAAGTTAACAATTAATAATTCAAAATGCACAATAAAAATGGAATTTTCTTAAGTCCAAATTATAAATAAAGTAAACTTACTTGACATTGAATGGAGCTATTATTATCGTCTTCTTTTGCTGACCAAAAATTGTAAAAGAATCTATACAGTATTGTTGAACACTATCAGGGTCTTTAGCTACCAAACTAATCAATGAAGGAATCAAAAATCCCACATGATCAAATGCAAATTGTTTGCAATGATCTTCGACTAAGTAGCTGCAAAACATGTATTACGTATGCATTAATATATAAGAAACTAGCTCACCGGATCTTACACAAGGTATATGGATGTATAAATAAGATCTCACCTTATCCATGTCTCTATCATTGATGTATTCAACCACTCATACATAAACAACTCAATAATATCTTGTATAAATAAAGAGCTATCGTATGATTTTCTTGCATAATCTGCATCTAAAGAAACAATTATAGGGCAATGTATATTATGTGCCCGTAGCCAACATGCCATTCCCCTACAAGCAGGACCTAACGGGTATGTTAGGTCAGTTGGAACCCAACTTGGTAATTCAGGAAGTGGAGGTGGAGGCATAGGTGATCTGGTTGTCTTCTTTTTAACCTGCATATATAATTTCAGATCAGTTGACCTCATATATACACGTTAACAATTTAAAGTAATGTAAATTTATCTTACAATTTCAGTAGTGTAGACGACATCTGCTTTGGTCCACAATATCACCCCGCCTTCTGCATCAGCAAGTGTATTAATATCCGGGTGGGGATATGGCAATGTAGCTTCTCTCCAATCGAGTAACACATGTATCAGGATCACACGAACGTAGCCCTGTGGCATTGGAGTCCCGTGAAACATTGCCCCAGGAAGGGACGGGTAAGCCTGCGCCTCTGCAACAACGTAGTCTTGCATTCTTAAGCGGCATGGCTTCAATGCCTACAAATTTACGTAAAGAATATTATACATTTATACATATCATCTTGAAAACATAACAACTTGAAAAGACTAACTAAAATGTCATAAACAATACTTACAGCAGACGTGTTAGGCGGTGGGTCTACAGGATTACTTGTAGTCTGTACATCAGGAGAAGAGTGGGTCACCATAGGCTGATTGGAAGCCTGAGATGCCTGCCACCGCAGTAATTCTTCCTTGAACTTCTCAGCAACTACATCATTGACCTTCTTAGCAACTATATCCTCGACTCTCTTATTCTCCTATACATGGATAAAAGAAACATTAGCTTCTTATTATTGAATTTCCTTTTGCAGCAACATTCTAAAAAAAGTATAGGTTACCTCTTCTTGTGAAAGTCCCGCTCTGGGTTTGCGCTGGGATGGCCCAAAGAATGCTTTGATGCCCACACCAGTGCCTGCACCCCTAACACGTCCAGGATGCTCTGGGTTACCCAGAGCAACTGTCAATTCATCATGTGTGCCCTGAGGGATGAACGTGCCTTGTTTCCTCTGCTCGGGCAGCTCCCGCTAATCACCATCAACAGAAATTGGTAAGTTAACAAATAATCAATATTCAAACGATTGCTCTAAGAGTTGTATTTTACCATTTTCGCAGCTGCCTCAGCAGTTACGGGCTTCTTTATTTCACTCTTCTTGTTTTGCCTCCCAGCTATCCAGATATCATGGCGAGGCATGGGTGTGGCAGACTCCTCAGTAGCAGCAGACTCCTGAGTAGCCGCAGACTCTGCCTGTAGTCTTTGGCGAACGCTTGCATAGCCTTTTGGACCCATAGTGTGGTCATGCACATTCAGTGCACGCCTTGCTTTTTGTGCGTCACTGAGGGCCTAGTTAGTATGCACATTAATGATTTGTTAGTAGCACTAAATGTTAATCTTGAATAGGTGAATACAATGTATATTAATTAAATTGGGAGTGACGCCTAATACCTTGAATTCTTCAGATTTTCTTGAAGCAACAAAATTGTCCCAATCTTCTTTGTCCAAGAAGTTCCATTGTTCAAGGGTTGACTTCTTCTTCTTATCACCCTCTTTTATGTATTCTCTATTCAGATTTGTCCTATAATTCCTAAGCATCTTTCCAGCGCGTTGCATCACACTTTTACGATGCAACTTCTCATCCAATGCAAACAGATTCTGTAAAATAGAAATGTTATTAACTAGTATCCAAAATAGAATTGCAAATAATAGAATTTGTAATCTACAAAATAGAATTGCAAATAATAATAACTCACACATAAATCCTTCCATATCAAGTCTTTTTTCCCCCGAGGAACTTTATGCCAATTATCATACTTAACACCACAATGGCTCCGAGTGGTACACCCAAGATAGTTTACAAAATTATTGCGGTTCACTCCAATTGCATTTCCTCCATTATCAAACTCCACAACCAATTTGGATCCACTGCCACTTAGCGCTATTAACTTCTTCAACAGAGTGATGCCCCTTTTCTTGTTAAGTGTTTGGTGTTGCGCATCAAGTTGCTCCAGTGCTTCAGTGGGTACATGTGCATCATCAACCTAAATTTTGACAAAAATAGACACACTGAATTAGCCCAATATAGAAATATAGGATATATGACATAACTAGAAGACAATGAATTTTATAGAAATACAGGATATGTTTTTAGAACTTACATTGGTATCCTCGCCATGCTCGTCATGGACAGCATGCTCATCATGGACTTCATGCTCATCATGGACATCATGCTCATCATGGTCAGCCATCTGAAAATGTCATTAAAAAGGCAAACATTTAGCATTTGTATTAACTAGAAAAAGGCAAACATTTAGCATTTGTATTAACTAGAAAAAGGCAAACATTTAGCATTTGTATAAACATACATGTCTCTAAAATTGTGATCTTTTATCAATTAACAATCCTTCATTGTGATCTCCGCGCACATATAAGTCATCATTAGCTTCAATATTTTGTGGAGTTGGCAACCCATTGAGAATGGACTGGAGTCATCATACTTATCATAGTACTCTTCTTCATCTATAGGATCTTCAATGAATTGTCTTTTACCATGAAGAACAACCAACCATTTATCATTCGCAGGATCATCGATATAGAATATTTGTTTCGCCTGTGATGCCAATATGAATGGTTCACCCTTCTCGCCAATCTTTTCAAAGTTCACCAAAGTGAAACCCAATTCATCCACTATAACTCCTTTGGTGTTATCAACCCAATTACATTTAAAGAGCGGAATTTTGAAATCTATGTAGTCAAACTCCCAAATATCCTCAATGACACCGTAATATGACATTTTAGCTTCACGTGGACTCTTATCCTTTGCACTTGCAAAGTACATAGTCGACGCTTGAAGAGTGACCCCACTATTTTGGACGACACTCTTATCATCTTGGCGCTTTGTGTAATATGTGAATCCATTAATGTCAAACCCTTCATAAGACATAACATTTAGTTTTGGTTTAAAGGCGAGGCATTTGATAGTTTATGTAATATCATTTGGTGTTTGAGATAGTTGATGTAAGACTTTATCTTCAAACCACTTAGTAAAAGTCTTATTATGCTCTCTAGCAAGCCACATTGAACTTGCTCGAGGATGTTGTCTCTTTATGAAATTGGTATGTTCCTCGATATAAACACTCACTTCGTCCATATTGTGTAAAATATACAAGTGAGCTTGTTCCAACTGCTCACGGCTGATTACTTTCACCCGTGATCCCAAAATTCCTTTGCCCTCCTCAATATTCTTGTCATTATCAGGAGTGTCATTACCACTGAGAAAGTCATTGCAAAAATCCATAACCTCTCTCGCCACATAACCTTCAATAATACTCCCTTCGGGCCGATAACGGTTTCGAACATCACCTTTAAAAACGCTCATGTATCGTTCAAAGGGATACATCCAATGCAAGAAAACTGGTCCCAACATTTTCACTTCCCTAGTCAAGTGGACAACAAGATGTACCATGATATCAAAGAACGAAGGAGGGAAATACATCTCAAGCTGACATAGGGTAACAACCACTTCTCTTTGCAAATTATCGAGAGTATCAGGGTCAATAACTTTGCTGCATAGACTGTTGAAAAAGAAACAAAGTCTGGTAATTGCAAACCTTACATGCTTCGGCAATATAGATCGAATTGCCACGGGCAATATTTGTTGCATTAGAGTGTGACAATGATTAGATTTAAGACCTATCAACTTCAGATCTTTCATTGATACCAATCTACGGATGTTGGATGAGTAACCATGTGGCACATTAACATTTACCAAGCATTCACAAAAAGTTTTCTTCTCCTTTCTAGACAATGTGTAACAAGCGGGAGGTAAGTATGTTCTTTTACTACCCATTTCACGTAATTCTGTTAATTCTGACCTTATTCCCATTTCACGTAGGTCTAGTCTGGATTTTATCCCATCTTTAGTCTTACCTGGTATATTTGACAGAGTACCAATGATGCTATCACATACATTTTTCTCAATGTGCATTACATCGATACAATGTCTGACTGTCAAAGAACTCCAATAAGGAAGATCCCAAAATATTGACTTCTTCTTGAATGAAGAATTGTCACTCCGTGTGGCCATACTACATTGTGATTTCTTACCAAATTCATTGACAATGTCTTTTACTCTTCTATAAACAACATCCTCTGGTATAGGTTTAGGTGCACTCCGTTCATCATTCCATCCATTGAATGCTTTGCGCTTCCTACGATACGAATGGAATTTTGAAAGAAACCTTCGATGACCAAGATATACAGTCTTGCCGCCATGTTTTAGTCTTATTGAATCAGTGTTTTATTCACATATAGGACACACTTTAGCTCCTTTGACACTATATCCAGAAAAATTCCCATATGCTGGAAAGTCATTAATAGTGCAAAACAACATAGCGTGCAAACGAAATGTCTCTCTTGCTGAAGCATCATAGGTCATCACACCTTCAGCCCAAAGTTTCTTTAAGTCATCAATCAAAGGTTCAAGATAAACATCGATATCATTTCCGGGTTGTTTAGGGCCCGATATCAACAATGACAACATAACGTACTTATTTTTCATACACATCTAGGGAGGAAGATTGTATATAACAAGCATGACTGGCCAAGTGCTATGTTGGCTGCTCAATGTCCCGTATGGATTCATCCCATCTGTACAAAGCCCAAGTCTTAGATTCCTATCTTCTTCACCAAATTTGGGGTACAATAGATCAATCTTCTTCCACTGTGGGGAATCAGACGCATGTCGCAGGATCCCATCATTATTTTTCTTAACATCTGCATGCCACCTCAAATTCTTCGCATCTTTCGGATTTGCAAACAAGCGTTGAAACTGTGATATTATAGGTAGATACTACAACACCTTGGCAGGAGAACCAGTTTTGGACTCCCCCAAAGTCGTCAATTTATACCGTGACGCACCACATTTTGGACAATCTTTCAAATCTACATAGTCCTTTTGAAATAATACACAATCATTCGGGCATGCGTGTATCTTCTTGGCCTCCATTCCCATTGGGCACAACATTTTCTTTACCTGGTATGTTGAGATTGGCAGCTCGTTTCCTTCAGGAAGCATTTCTTTCAACAAAGTCAACAATGAAGTGAAGCTTTTGTCGCTCCATCTATTGTTAGCTTTCAACTTATACAATCTCAACACAGTGCTAAGCTTCGTAAACTTAGCACAGCCTGTGTATAATGGTATCTCAGCATCATGCAGAATGTTTCTAAAGATAGGAGGTGGATCGGTGTGCTCTACCCTACAACTATCCAGCATCGCATCAACGATGTCTGCTGGAACTGGTTCGTTCACATTTACGTCATCGGAGGCAATTTCTTCTTCCACCCAAGCACTGCTATCGACATCTACTGGTTTCGATTTTGAAATCTCTCCATGCCAGTGTCATTCTGTATAGCCTTGTACAATCCCGTTGCACATGACATGACTTTTGATTTCCTCACCAGTGTTGACTTTCAAGTTGTTACCGCAATGCCTACATGGATAGTAGAACCTATCTGTAGGTTTTTTCCTATGTTCCTCGGCAAATCTAATAAACTGATCAAGACCAGATATAAACTCTGGGGTGCAACGATTACGAATGGACATCCATGATCTATCCATTCTATGATCAGAGAAAAAAAGTATATATTAGGAAACAAGTATATATTAGGAAAATATTAGGGTATACACTTACATCCTACCTAAGTGTATAATGTGATGTCATTCTTATATATAATAAATGTGTACCACCTATCCCATCCTTGAACACCTAATCTCACTAGTAAGTGTATAATGTGTATTGGGTTTTCAAGAAAATTTCAGCAGCATTTCCCCGTTGTTCTCTAAGTACATATATACTTAGAGAACAAACGGGGAAATGCTACCGAAATTTTCTCGAAAACCCAATACACATTATACACTTACATCCTAAGTGAGATTAGGTGTTCAAGAACAGTCCCAAACCGGGGACTATCCAAGATTTACTCCTAATGAGTCAATCTTGGATGGGTTTCTAGGCCAACAAACACATTTGATGTCATTCTTATATATAATAAATATGTACCACCTATCCCATCCTTGAACACCTAATCTCACTAGGAAGTGTATAATGTGTATTGGGTTTTCAAGAAAATTTCGGCAGCATTTCCCCGTTGTTCTCTAAGTACATATATACTTAGAGAACAAACGGGGAAATGCTACCGAAATTTTCTCGAAAACCCAATACACATTATACACTTACATCCTAAGTGAGATTAGGTGTTCAAGAACAGTCCCAAACCGGGGACTATCCAAGATTTACTCCTAATGAGTCAATCTTGGATGGGTTTCTAGGCCAACAAATACATGTGTTGTCATTCTTATATATAATAAATGTCTATAAACTACAGGAAACATGGTTAATCCTAATCAACAGAGAATTATTAAATCATAAATCAAGAAATCAATAGTTTCAAACAAAAGGTCTAGGAATCTTTACTAGACATTATATGTTATAACCATTGGTTTAATAACCATATTTCCGCATGTACATGTTTATCAACTTTAAAACCCTATAATTCATGAAATCATTCTAATTCAATTTAATATGTTGGGATCACAAAATGATATAATGACATCAGAATATATAGAAGAAACATAATTAACATGATTAACAACATGCTCATCAAACTAGGGTTTTCTTGAATATCATCTAATATTTGTGTACTAGACATTATATGTATCCCTAATCATCATAGTTAACATACTACATTATTATGAACATCCATATCAGATTAAGATCATACTATGTTATAACCAATATTGGTTTAATAACCCTATTTCCGCATGTACATGTTTATCAACTTCAAAATTAGAATTCTAGGATTAAGACACAATAGATAGGAAATAAAATGCTCTATCCATGCATTAATAAATCTAATAGATGCCTTGATATTTTTGGGGTTTCCAATAGAAAGTAACAATCTTCTATGGTCACTAACATAATTTGAGATAACTTTCCTATGAAAATTAGAAACAATATCAAGGAATTTATCATTGTAAACTACTTTATCAATTTTAGATGTAATGAAATTCTTCCCTTCTTGATGATTGTCCCATGCAAAGATGGGTCCATTCATTTCTAACTCAACAATCCACAATTCATAACACACATGTTAAAGTCCTGCATAGACTTTTTTGTAGGAGGTTGTTTACTAATTTTTTCATAATTCCTTCGGACAACATTAAAATAACCTATAAAGACCCAAGGTAGCTATTTCCTTGAAGAATCCAGTTGTAGAAAGGATGGGAAAAAATACATAGTGTACACGATCTTATCTAGCTGTAGCTATTTCCTTGAAGAATCCAGTTGTACAAGAAAACTAATCAGCAATTGTGGGTACAGGAAAATTGTATATAGAATGCATCTTTAAAATAAAAGGTAGAAGAGCATTCTTTTCGGTAAGTTGACCTTTTAAAGTAGGAAAATTTCAACTATGGCAGAGAAAAAATTGTCCCATCATCATATTTCAGTAAGAATCACATTTCATGAGCTTGAGAGAGAGGAAAGAGCCTTAGACTTCATTCACTAACACGCAACCTCTGCCTCCTAGCTCTCACTCCTTGTCACAATCTTCTCGACCCACAAGCGTCGCCCCTACTCGTGTAATACCTACTACCATAAGCCCACCGACCATCCGCAAGCCTCACCCCTACTATCGTAATCTCTATTGCAGCAATACTACCCTCGTAATCCCACCAATCACCCGCAAGCATTGTCACACCAATAAAATACATGTACATCAATAAAATACAGAGAAGAGGGCATACCGGTCTAGAGAAGAGCTGTGGTCTGCAGACGGCGGCACAGAGTGGGCGACGGCGGTGGAGAGGAGCTGTGGTCGAACCGGCGGCGCGGCGGAGAAGCAGCTAGCAACCCTAAACCCTGGCGACGGCGCGGCGGTGGTGGAGAGCAGCTTCTGTCGTCCTGGCGGAGGCGGCGTGGAAGCACTGGCACCGAAGGAGAAGGCGGCGTGGAGGCACCGGAGGAGAAGGTTGTGCCGGAGAAGGCGGCGCGGCGGCACTGTCGTGGAGGGGTGTGGCGGAGTGGAGGGTCGGGCGACAGCAGTTGCGGTGGGAGATAAAGTTGTTTAGGCGATGAAACAGAAGAAAGGGGAACAGTCGGGTGATCGCAGGATATAAAGTTCACCTATAGCGTCGGTTGTTTGTCACAACTGACGCCTAAACAACTTTAGCGTCGGTTGTTTGAACCAACCGACGCTCAATTGAACGATATTTTCACGAAATTGTTTGGCGGGAACCACTTTCGGAGTCGGTTATCAACAGATAACCGACACTGAAAGTGACACTTTTTGTGCAAAGTTTCATCACACATAGGCGTCGGTGGCTATTTAAATAACCGACGCTGTATGTGACACTTTTTCTTTTTGCTCGAAAATTGGATTTTGCGGGAGCTTTTAGGCGTCGGTTTGTTATTGTCAACCGACGCTGAATACAAAGAGGTACCCGTGTCTAGCTGGTCTTCGAATATAGACGTCGGTTTGCTTAAACAACCGACGCCTTATATGATAGGCGTCGGTTTTCCTTAATAACCGACGCCCAGAAAAGCGACACTGAATGCTATTTCTGTAGTAGTGATTCTACTTGGTCATCTGAGTCATGGAAACCATCTCATTTCTCGTCACCATACTCCGATCTAATATGTTGAACTGCAGCATCAACTTGCTGTGCCTCCTTAATCTGTTCTCTTAGAGTAGGTTTTATATGCATCTCAGCTAGCAACCCAGTTAACAATGACACCTTCAACTGTACATTGTCTTGCCTTAAAGAGATAAGCATATCTCTCCTTGAGCATACTAAAGAGTTTAGTTGTGCTCTATCTAAGGCTGGTATTGCTGATTTCCTACTCAAAGCATCCGCAACCACATTGGCCTTCCCTAGATGGTAATCAATTGTACAATTGTAGTCCTTGATTAACTCCATCCAGCAACGTTGCCTCATGTTAAGCTCGTGCTGAGAGAAGATGTACTTAAGGTTCTTATGATCAGTGAAAATTTGGAATGTCTCTCCGTAGAGGTAATGTCTCCAGATCTTCAAGGCATGAACCACGACAGCTAACTCCAGATCGTGTGTCGGATAATTCTCCTCGTGTTTCTTAAGCTGTTGGGAAGCAAAAGAAATCACTTGCTTATCCTGCATCAACACACATCCGAGTCCATTCTTGGAGGCATCACAGAAAACTATGTATCCTTTGCCTTGCTCAGGTAACACAAGTACATGTGCACTTGTCAACCTCTCCTTCAGCAGCTGAAAATATTGCTGTCACTTATCACTCCAAGCAAAAGGAACATCCTTCCGGGTCAACTTAGTCAAGGGTAAGGCTATGGAACTGAAGTTCTTAATGAAACTTCGGTAATAGCCAACCAACCCTAAGAAACTACGGATCTCCGTTGGTGTCTTCGGTTGTTCCCATTGTAGAACAGATTCTACCTTTTTAGGATCAACACCAATACCCGAGGCAGATATCACGTGTCCAAGGAAAGATACTTCCGGTAACAGAACTCACACTTGCTAAACTTAGCGTATAGATTATGTTCTCTTAGCAAAGTTAGAGCCTGACGAAGATGTTGTTCATGTTGTTGAGCATCCCTACTATAGATCAGAATGTCATCTATGAAGACAACAACACACTGATCGAGGAAAGGTCGGAAAATCCTATTCATGAGTTCCATAAATTCCGCCAGTGCATTAGTTAGTCCAAATGACATAACTGTAAACTCATAGTGACCATACCTTGTCCTAAAGGCAGACTTGGGTATGTCACTGTCCTTAATACGGAGTTCATGATATCCCGACCTCAAATATATCTTTGAGAAGACGGTTGCACCACGCAACTGGTCAAAGAGATCATCAATCCTCGGCAGAGGGTACTTGTTCTTTATTGTTACTTTGTTTAGTTGTCTGTAATTAATGCACAACCGCATTGATCTGTCTTTCTTTTTAACGAAAAGGACCGGAGCACCCCAGGGTGAAGTGCTCGGTCGGATGAAACCCTTCTCAAGCAACTCTTGAAGTTGTTTCTTGAGTTCTTCCATCTCGGCAGGCGCCATCCTATACGGTGTCTGTGATATAGGTTGTGTGTCTGGTATCAAATTGATTTCAAAATCAATTTCCCGAGGTGGTGGCACACCTGGAAGTTCTTCAGGAAATACATCTTCAAATTCCCTGACTACAGGAACTTCAGCAGGGTTAGGACTCTCCATGGTAGTATCTACCACATGGGCTAAGAATGCATGACATCCTTGCCTCATCAGCTTCTCAGCAACCATAGTTGACACCAGACAGGTAGGTAGAATCTTTCTCTCTCCTTGAAAGATCCATGTGTCGCTATCATCAACAAAAACAGCTTGCTTGGATTCACAATCCAAGACAACCCTATACCTTTCCAAGGTATCCATCCCAAGGATTATGTCAAATCCTTGCATCTCAAGTGGTATTAGATCCACTTCAATGCGATGATCAGAAAAGAAGAGGATGCAGGGAGAGCATACCTCCTGTAACACAGCAAACCCTCTCAACGGAGTCTCAAGCAACAGGCTATCTGCCCTATGACTAACTGTCATATTGCAGTTCCGAATCACTCTTCGAGTGATAAAGGCGTGTGTAGCACCCGGGTCAATCAAAAGAGATACAACACAGGATGTAGACATATCATAATATAACAACTCCATCTGACATGCCACAACCCAAGGGTTGATCACTACATCAGGTGGGTTCATTGCATAGAACCTTGTTGTTGCCTGTGGTTGATTCGGTGCTGACGATCCAGCTTGGGACGCTTTTCCACGTCCTCTAGATGCTCCTGAAACTGCCTCCTCAGGGATCCTTGCTGACTCTGCCTCTGTGGTTGTGTTATATTTGCTGGTCTAGCTCTGCAGTCTTTCATCAGGTGTCCCACCTTTCCACATATGTAGCAACTTCTTTCCAGTTGTTGTGGTCTTGGTGGTCCTATGACCGACATCGATGCTGAACTGTGAGCCCCTTGTAGTGGTAGGCTTCGTCCTCTACCTCTACTCGGTGTCCACTATTTTTTAGCACTAGGTCCAGGTGGTGGTGGTGTAGGCGCAGAAAATCTAGGTTTCTTGAAGTCTCTGGATGAAGATCCCTGGAACTGAGGATATCTCTTATGGGTTTGCCTCTTCTCTGCTACGGACCTCTCTATCCTTCAGACTGACTCAACGAAGGTAGAAAACCTCTCCCGGTTCTCTAGGGCAGACATGGGAGTAGTTAACTCAGCGTTCAACCCTTTCTCAAACGGCGTGATCCTTTCTTCATCTGTAGCATCCATGTGCAGACAGAACCGCAACAACTCCATGAACTTAGCCTCGTACTCGCTAATGTTCATCAAACCTTGCCTTAACCTCTCAAATTGAGAGATTTTCTCATCCAGGAACGTCTTAGGAAAATATCTATTGATAAATTCCCGAAAAAAGACTTCCCATGTAGCCTCCACACCAGGCCTCTTCTGCTCTTCCATGGTCCACCAATGACTAGCACTCCCCTTGAGAAGATAAACAGTGTGTCTAACCTTCTCAGCTTCTGGGATGTTTAGGATTCTAAAGGCCTTCTCTAACTAGGTTAACCACAGATCGACATCCGAGGGATCAGTTGTTCCAAATTACTCGGTTGCTCCGACTCGGCGAAGTCATTCAAACGTTTTACCGATACCTTGTCCTTTAGACTGGGCAGGTGCCCTAGGTGCAGGCATAGGCATCCTATCTATTATGTGTGTCATGGCAGTCATAAACTACCTGAACATGGTCTGAATAGCTAGGTTCTCCATGTCAGCTGGGTTAAACTGAGGTGGTTCCATAGGTGGCTCAGGCATAGGTTGCTATATTTTTGGGTTTCTTGCACCTTCTTGGGGTGCAGCAACACTACTCTCTGCCACATACTCCTCGTGTGGTCCATACATCCTTACTTATCTTCTTCTCCTGAGGAGCAGAAGACACTATTAGATATACTGGAAAACACTAAGAATAGACTCAACATCCTAAGTCCTATGTCTTTGTAGACTCAGCAAACCTAGAGATCTGATACCACTAAACTGTGGTGACTCACTTCGCCAAAATGAGATAAACGAATGCGGAAGCAAATTACTAAAAATCACTAGAAATTTAAAACTTTTAAAGAAAAGATCTTCAAAACATAGAACTCTTTTATCAAAAACAAGATAAACAGATTACATCATATGAAATCACCTCTCGAGTGATTATATACATCCAGATACAAAATCTCAAGATTAAAAAGAAAAATCTCAGACCTATTGACTCCTAGGACCTGAGAGTATAGAGACGACATAAGACAGACTAACTACAGGACTCGACAGTCAGTATCTCCACCTGAGATTCACTGTTGCCCTTGGTGTTGCTGTTGCTGATACTGCTCACCCTCAGATTGTTTTCTCCATCCTCGATGTCCACCTAAAAAGTTGAAACCTACGGGAGTGAGACCATTTGAATAATTGTCCCAACGAGAGTTATAACTCTCCGCCAAAAGCTTTGTTATAGCAATTAAGGAATAACATAAGCAAGGTAGCCTAAATCATTCAACAACAGGTTTGATAATAAGTAAAGCATCTTCTACTTAAGCAATCACTTCATTAAAGAATATAAAGAACATGTATACTAGATACTTGAACAAACTATTAATGTAAACAATGTAATATCAATTATTATTTCTTGTAGTTTAACCTAAGAAGATATACTACACGGTTGATTATGTTTTACAAACATTATTATGCCCTACGGAGATGAGGTATACCGCTCATACTCCAACCGATCACTACTAAGTCACATCGGTATCATACATAGGACATCAAAAGCGTCGGATTCTTATGACCTTTCTTCCTCAGTCAGTGTGAGGATCAACATGCAGGACATCTTATGTCTCTACAAAGATAGCTTACCAGGGTATTCTGGCACTTCGTTATTAGAGTCACAGTATCATTCTGTACTCTCTTCGCCATCAAAAGATCTCTTGTTTATCTCTCATCGATGCGGTATTTAAAGATTCCCTTGGGAGATTTGTGATACATCCCCCGACATAAACATATAGTGAAGGGTTGATAGATTAAGGTACATCTACATCAATTTCTACACTAGGACGTAAGGATATTCACGTCCATATTCCCCCACATACTCAAAAGTATGTGATCCAGGAATTCCCTTAGGAAAATCTGTTTCACCATCATTTAGCTTCTGACAATGATGGATCTATGATCAGGGCTCTACATGATATGATTATACTTGATTATTTAGGTACATTTCAGCATTTTTTTAACATCAAGCATGTTCTCAAACATTAACCATTAGAACAACAGCTATGAAAGTAGAATACTAAATGTATCAAGTTTAACTCACATCAGTTATCATATGAATATCAATTCTTAATCATCTCCTCATAAGTCATCTAATCAGCATGACTTTGATGTTACTCCTGGCTCTTACAGCCAATCAATCTCTTATGATGCCACTCAAACTAGGCAACATAGTATGTCACTATTCATAAAGCTAATAACATACTTTCAGTGAATATGATATCATAACCTTTACCTGGCTATGATTACTTCTTGCTAACCACCTGCATGATTAGAATAATTGAGGATATGCATGTATAACAATATTAGCACAGTACCAAAACTTTTCAATTTCTTTATAGGACACCACAGCCATGCTCCCTTGCACGGTCGTGCAATGGGAAGCTACCATGGCCGTGCTCCTTAGCACGGGTGTGCTAAGATCAACATATCACCATTGATTGTTAGGGTTTGGATTTATTCATTTCAACATAGGGTTATTGAACCTCTTAGCTTACAAGGCATAAAGATTCTTCATGTTACAACTTATAATTAGGGTTTCATACTCAAAGGCATGACCCAAAATTACTTCATTCATCAAATCACCCTAAATTAGAGTTTACTATTCACATTACCTGTTATTACCCTAGAATTAGGGTTTACTATTCACTTCATAGTGAATTGAGCCCATAGCATCATCATGTATGAAAATTATCATCATTGATGCCCTCAAATTAGGTTAAGATTCAGTAATCATCATAATTAGGGTTTCCATGATCTCACCTTGATGGATCATACCCTAATCATGTATATTCTTACATATTGAAGGTATGTTACTTGA